>JAVKSA010000060.1:900000-1027500 GCA_031876335.1 Hipposideros larvatus
GGTTTAGGGTTTAGGTTTAGGGTTAGGGTTAGTGTTAGGGTTTCGGGTTTAGTGTTAAGTTTAAGGTTAGGGTTAGGGTTAGGGTTAGGGTTAGGGTTAGGTTTTAGGGATAGGGTTAGGGTTAGGGTTACGGTTTAGGTTTAGGGTTAGGGTTAAGGTTAGGGTTTAGGGTTTAGTGTTAGGGTTAGGGTTAGAGTTAGGGTTTAGGCTTTAGTGTTAGGGTTAGTGTTAGGATTTAGGGTTTAGGGTTAGGGTTAGGGTTAGGGTTAGGGTTAGGGTTTAGTGTTTATGGTTAGGGTTAGCGTTAGGGTTAGGTTTTGGGTTTAGTGTTTAGGTTTAGGCTTAGGGTTAGTGTTAGGGTTAGGGTTAGGGTTAGGGTTAAGGTTAGGGACAGGATTAGGGTTTGGGACATGGTTAGGTTTACTGTTAGGGTTATATTAAGTTTAGGTTTTGTCTGATGCTTAAGTTTAGGTTTAGGGACAGGGTTAGTGACAGGGTGAGGGTTAGAGTTAAGGTTGGAGAGACGGTAAGGGTCAGAGTTAGGTTTAGCGACAGTGTTAGGGTTAGGGATCAGGTTAGGTTAGGGTTTAGGGTAGGGTTAGGGTTAGGGTTAGGAATAGGGGAGGGTTAGTGTTTACATTTTAGGGTTAGGGTAGGGATAGGGTTAGGGTTAGGGTTAGGGTTAGAGTTAGGGTTAGGGTTAGGGTTAGGGTTAGGGTTAGGGTTATGTTTTAGGGATAGGGTTAGGGTTAGGGTTACGGTTTAGGTTTAGGGTTAGGGTTCAGGTTAGGGTTTAGGGTTTAGGGTTAGGGTTACGGTTAGAGTTAGGGTTTAGGCTTTAGTGTTAGGGTTAGGGTTACGGTTAGGGTTAGGGTTTTGGGTTTAGTGTTAGGGTTAAGGTTAGGGTTAGGATTAGGTACACGTTTCGGGTTTGAGACATGGTTAGGTTTAGTGTTAGGGTTATAGTTAAGTTTAGGTTTTGGCTGATGGTTAAGGTTAGGTTTAGGGACAGGGTTAGTTACAGGGTGAGGGTTAGAGTTAAAGATAGAGAGACGGTAAGAGTCAGAGTTAGGTTTAGCGACAGTGTTAGGGTTAGGGTTAGGGTTAGGTTAGGGTTAGGGTTAGAGTTAGGGTTTAGGGTTAGGGTTAGGGTTTAGGATTTAGGGTTAGGGTTATGGTTAGGGTTAGGGTTAGGGTTAGGGTCAGGATTACGGTTTGGGAAATGGTTAGGTTTAGTGTAGGGTTATAGTTAAGTTTTGGTTTTGGCTGATGGTTAAGGTTAGTTTTAGGGACAGGTTTAGTGACAGGGTGAGGGTTAGAGTTAAGTTTAGAGAGACGGTAAGGGTCAGAGTTAGGTTTAGCGACAGTGTTAGTGTTAGGAATCAGGTTAGGTTAGGGTTTAGGGTTAGGGTTAGGGTTAGGAATAGGGGAGGGTTAGTGTTTACATTTTAGGGTTAGGGTTTAGGGATAGGGTTAGGGTTAGGGTTAGGGTTAGAGTTAGGGTTACGGTTAGGGTTAGGGTTAGGGTTAGGGTTAGGATTACGGTTTAATTTAGGGTTAGGGTTAAGGTTAGGGTTTAGGGTTTAGGGTTAGGGTTAGGGTTAGAGTTAGGGTTTAGGCTTTAGGGTGAGGGTTAGTGTTAGGGTTTAGGGTTTAGGGTTAGGGTTAGGGTTAGGGTTAGGGTTAGGGTTTAGTGTTTATGGTTACGGTTAGCATTAGGGCTAGGGTTTCGGTTTAGGGTTTAGGTTTAGGGTTAGGGTTAGTGTTAGGGTTTCGGGTTTAGTGTTATGGTTAAGGTTAGGGTTAGGGTTAGGGTTAGGGTTAGGGTTAGGGTTAGGGTTAGGTTTTAGGGATAGGGTTAGTGTTAGGGTTACAGTTTAGGTTTAGGGTTAGGGTTAAGGTTAGGGTTTATGGTTTAGGGTTAGGGTTAGGGTTAGGGTTAGCATTAGGTTTAGGGTTACGGACAGGATTACGGTTTGGGACATGGTTAGGTTTACTGTTAGGGTTATATTAACTTTAGGTTTTGTCTGATGCTTAAGTTTAGGTTTAGGGACAGGGTTAGTGACAGGGTGAGGGTTAGAGTTAAGTTTGGAGAGACGGTAAGGGTCAGAGTTAGGTTTAGCGACAGTGTTAGGGTTAGGGATCAGGTTAGGTTAGGGTTTAGGGTTAGGGTTAGGGTTAGGGTTAGGAATAGGGGAGGGTTAGTGCTTACATTTTAGGGTTAGGGTTTAGGGATAGGGTTAGGGTTAGGGTTAGGGTTAGAGTTAGGGTTAGGGTTAGGGTAAGTGTTAGGGTTAGGTTTTAGGGATAGGGTGAGGGTTAGGGTTTAGGGTTTAGGGTTAGGGTTAGGGTTAGAGTTAGGGTTTAGGCTTTAGGGTTAGGGTTAGTGTTAGGGTTTAGGGTTTAGGGTTAGGGTTAGGGTTAGGGTTTAGTGTTTATGGTTAGGGTAAGCGTTAGGGTTAGGGTTTGGGTTTAGTGTTTAGGTTTAGGGTTAGGGTTAGTGTTAGGGTTTCGAGTTTAGTGTTAGGGTTAAGGTTAGGGTTAGGGTTAGGTACACGTTTCGGGTTTGAGACATGGTTAGGTTTAGTGTTAGGGTTATAGTTAAGTTTAGGTTTTGGCTGATGGTTAAGGTTAGGTTTAGGGACAGGGTTAGTTACAGGGTGAGGGTTAGAGTTAATGATAGAGAGACGGTAAGCATCAGAGTTAGGTTTAGCGACAGTGTTAGGGTTACGGTTAGGGTTAGAGTTAGGGTTTAGGGTTAGGGTTAGGGTTAGGGTTTAGGATTTAGGGTTAGAGTTATGGTTAGGGTTAGGGTTTGGGTTAGGGGCAGGATAAGGGTTTGGGAAATGGTTAGGTTTAGTGTAGGGTTATAGTTAAATTTTGGTTTTGGCTGATGGTTAAGGTTAGTTTTAGGGACAGGTTTAGTGACAGGGTGAGGGTTAGAGTTAAGTTTAGAGAGACGGTAAGGGTCAGAGTTAGGTTTAGCGACAGTATTAGTGTTAGGGATCAGGTTAGGTTAGGGTTTAGGGTTAGGGTTAGGGTTAGAGTTAGGAATAGGGGAGGGTTAGTGTTTACATTTTAGGGTTAGGGTTTAGGGATAGGGTTAGGGTTAGGGTTAGGGTTAGGGTTAGGGTTAGGTTTAGGGTTTAGTGTTTATGGTTAGGGTTAGCGTTAGGGTTAGGGTTTGGGTTTAGGGTTTAGGTTTAGGTTTAGGGTCAGTGTTAGGGTTTCGAGTTTAGTGTTAGGGTTAAGTTTAGGGTTAGGGTTAGGGTTAGGGTTAGAGTTAGGATTTAGGCTTTAGGGTTAGGGTTAGGGTTAGAGTTAGGGCTTACGGTTTAGGGTTAGGGTTAGGGTTAGGGTTAGGGTTTCGGGTTTCGGGTTAGGGTTAAGTTTAGGGTTAGTGTTAGGTACACGATTCGGGTTTGAGACATGTTTAGGTTTAGTGTTAGGGTTATGGTTAAGTTTAGGTTTTGGCTGATGGTTAAGGTTAGGTTTAGGGACAGGGTTAGTTACAGGATGTGTGTTAGGGTTAGGGTTAGGGTTAGGGTTAGGGTTAGGTTTTAGGGATAGTGTTAGGGTTAGGGTTACGGTTTAGGTTTAGGGTTAGGGTTAAGGTTAAGGTTTAGGGTTTAGGGTTAGAGTTAGGGTTAGAGTTAGGGTTTAGGCTTTAGGGTTAGGGATAGTGTTAGGGTTTAGGGTTTAGGGTTAGGGTTAGGGTTAGGGTTAGGGTTAGGGATTAGTGTTTAAGGTTAGGGTTAGCGTTAGGTTTAGGGTTTGGGTTTAGGGTTTAGGTTTAGGGATAGGGTTAGTGTTAGGGTTTCGGGTTTAGTGTTAGTGTTAAGGTTATGTTTAGGGTTAGGTACACGATTCGGGTTTGAGACATGGTTAGGTTTAGTGTTAGGGTTATAGTTAAGTTTAGGTTTTGGCTGATGGTTAAGGTTAGGTTTAGGGACAGGGTTAGTTACAGGGTGAGGGTTAGAGTTAAAGTTAGAGAGACGGTAAGAGTCAGAGTTAGGTTTAGCGACAGTGTTAGGGTTAGGGTTAGGGTAAGGTTAGGGTTAGGGTTAGGGTTAGGGTTAGGATTACGGTTTAGGTTTAGGGTTAGGATTAAGGTTAGGGTTTAGGGTTTAGGGTTAGGGTTAGGGTTAGAGTTAGGGTTTAGGCTTTAGGGTTAGGGTTAGTGTTAGGGTTTAGGGTTTAGGGTTAGGGTTAGAGTTAGGGTTAGGGTTTAGTGTTTATGGTTACGATTAGCATTAGGGTTAGGGTTTCGGTTTAGGGTTTAGGTTTAGGGTTAGGGTTAGTGTCAGGGTTTCGGGTTTAGTGTTAAGGTTAAGGTTAGGGTTAGGGTTAGGGTTAGGGTTAGGGTTAGGGATAGGGTTAGGTTTTAGGGATAGGGTTAGTGTTAGGGTTACTGTTTAGGTTTAGGGTTAGGGTTAAGGTTAGGGTTTAGGGTTTAGGGTTAGCGTTAGGGTTAGGGTTAGCATTAGGTTTAGGGTTAGGGACAGGATTACGGTTTGGGACATGGTTAGGTTTACTGTTAGGGTTATATTAACTTTAGGTTTTGTCTGATGCTTAAGTTTAGGTTTAGGGACAGGGTTAGTGACAGGGTGAGAGTTAGAGTTAAGGTTGGAGAGACGGTAAGCGTCAGAGTTAGGTTTATCGACAGTGTTAGGGTTAGGGATCAGGTTAGGTTAGGGTTTAGGGTTAGGGTTAGGGTTAGGGTTAGGAATAGGGGAGGGTTAGTGTTTACATTTTAGGGTTAGGGTTTAGGGATAGGGTTAGTGTTAGGGTTAGGGTTAGAGTTAGGGTTAGGGTTAGGGTTAGGGTTAGGGTTAGGGTTAGGTTTTAGGGTTAGGGTTAGCGTTAGGGTTACGGTTTAGGTTTAGGGTTAGGGTTCAGGTTAGGGTTTAGGGTTTAGGGATAGGGTTACGGTTAGAGTTAGGGTTTAGGCTTTAGGGTTAGGGTTAGGGTTAGGGTTAGGAGTAGGGTTTTGGGTTTAGTGTTAGGGTTAAGGTTAGAGTTAGGGTTAGGTACACGTTTCGGGTTTGAGACATGGTTAGGTTTAGTGTTAGGGTTATAGTTAAGTTTAGGTTTTGGCTGATGGTTAAGGTTAGGTTTAGGGACAGGGTTAGTTACAGGGTGAGGGTTAGAGTTAAAGATAGAGAGACGGTAAGAGTCAGAGTTAGGTTTAGCCACAGTGTTAGGGTTAGGGTTAGGGTTAGGTTAGGGTTAGGGTTAGAGTTAGGGTTTAGGGTTAGGGTTAGGGTTTAGGATTTAGGTTTAGGGTTATGGTTAGGGTTAGGGTTAGGGTTAGGGTCAGGATTACGGTTTGGGAAATGGTTAGGTTTAGTGTAGTGTTATAGTTAAGTTTTGGTTTTGGCTGATGGTTAAGGTTAGTTTTAGGGACAGGTTTAGTGACAGGGTGAGGGTTAGAGTTAAGTTTAGAGAGACGGTAAGGGTCAGAGTTAGGTTTAGCGACAGTGTTAGTGTTAGGAATCAGATTAGGTTAGGGTTTAGGGTTAGGGTTAGGGTTAGGGTTAGGAATAGGGGAGGGTTAGTGTTTACATTTTAGGGTTAGGGTTTAGGGATAGGGTTAGGGTTAGGGTTAGGGTTAGGGTTAGAGTTAGGATTTAGGCTTTAGGGTTAGGGTTAGGGTTAGAGTTAGGGCTTACGGTTTAGGGTTAGGGTTAGGGTTAGGGTTAGGGTTTCGGGTTTCGGGTTAGGGTTAAGTTTAGGGTTAGTGTTAGGTACACGATTCGGGTTTGATAATGTTTAGGTTTAGTGTTAGGGTTATGGTTAAGTTTAGGTTTTGGCTGATGGTTAAGGTTAGGTTTAGGGACACGGTTAGTTACAGGGTGAGTGTTAGGGTTAGGGTTAGGGTTAGGGTTAGGGTTAGGTTTTAGGGATAGTGTTAGGGTTAGGGTTAGGGTTTATGTTTAGGGTTAGGGTTAAAGTTTGGGTTTAGGGTTTAGGGTTAGAGTTAGGGTTAGAGTTAGGGTTTAGGCTTTAGGGTTAGGGATAGTGTTAGGGTTTAGGGTTTAGGGTTAGGGTTAGGGTTAGGGTTAGGGTTAGGGTTAGGGTTAGGGTTTAGTGTTTAAGGTTAGGGTTAGCGTTAGGTTTAGGGTTTGGATTTAGGGTTTAGGTTTAGGGTTAGGGTTAGTGTTATGGTTTCGGGTTTAGTGTTAGTGTTAAGGTTATGGTTAGGGTTAGGTACACGATTCGGGTTTGAGACATGGTTAGGTTTAGTGTTAGGGTTATAGTTAAGTTTAAGTTTTGGCTGATGGTTAAGGTTAGGTTTAGGGACAGGGTTAGTTACAGGGTGAGGGTTAGAGTTAAAGTTAGAGAGACGGTAAGGTACAGAGTTAGGTTTAGCGACAGTGTTAGGGTTAGGGTTAGGGTTAGGTTGGGGTTATGGTTTGGGTTAGGGTTAGGGTTAGGTTTTAGGGATAGGGTTAGGGTTAGGGTTAGGGTTAGCATTAGGTTTAGGGTTAGGGACAGGATTAGGGTTTGGGACATGGTTAGGTTTACTGTTAGGGTTATATTAAGTTTAGGTTTTGTCTGATGCTTAAGGTTAGGTTTAGGGACAGGGTTAGTGACAGGGTGAGGGTTAGAGTTAAGGTTGGAGAGACGGTAAGGGTCAGAGTTAGGTTTAGCGACAGTGTTAGGGTTAGGGATCAGGTTAGGTTAGGGTTTAGGGTTAGGGTTAGGGTTAGGGTTAGGAATAGGGGAGGGTTAGTGTTTACATTTTAGGGTTAGGGTTTAGGGATAGGGTTAGGGTTAGGGTTAGGGTTAGAGTTAGGGTTAGCGTTAGGGTTAGGTTTTAGGGATAGGGTTAGGGTTAGGGTTACGGTTTAGGTTTAGCGTTAGGGTTAAGGTTAGGGTTTAGGGTTAGGGGCAGGATTAGGTTTTGGGACATGGTTAGGTTTACTGTTAGGGTTACATTAAGTTTAGGTTTTGTCTGATGCTTAAGTTTAGGTTTAGGGACACGGTTAGTGACAGGGTGAGGGTTAGAGTTAAGGTTGGAGACACGGTAAGGGTCAGAGTTAGGTTTAGCGACAGTGTTAGGGTTAGGGAGCAGGTTAGGTTAGGGTTTAGGGTTAGGGTTAGGGTTAGGGTTAAGAATAGGGGAGGGTTAGTGTTTACATTTTAGGGTTAGGATTTAGGGATAGGGTTAGGGTTAGGGTTAGAGTTAGGGTTACGGTTAGGGTTAGGGTTAGGGTTAGGGTTAGGATTACGGTTTAGGTTTAGGGTTAGGGTTAAGGTTAGGGTTTAGGGTTTAGGGTTAGGGTTAGGGTTAGAGTTAGGGTTTAGGCTTAAGGGTTAGGGTTAGTGTTAGGGTTTAGGGTTTAGGGTTAGGGTTAGGGTTAGGGTTAGGGTTAGGGTTTAGTGTTTATGGTTACGGTTAGCATTAGGGTTAGGGTTTCGGTTTAGGGTTTAGGTTTAGGGTTAGGGTTAGGGTTAGGGTTAGGGTTAGGGTTAGGGTTAGGTTTTAGGGATAGGGTTAGGGTTAGGGTTAGGTTTTATGGATAGGGTTAGTGTTAGGGTTACTGTTTAGGTTTAGGGTTAGGGTTAAGGTTAGGGTTTAGGGTTTAGGGTTAGGGTTAGGGTTAGGGTTAGCATTAGGTTTAGGGTTAGGGACAGGATTATGGTTTGGGACATGGTTAGGTTTACTGTTAGGGTTATATTAACTTTAGGTTTTGTCTGATGCTTAAGTTTAGGTTTAGGGACAGGGTTAGTGACAGGGTGAGAGTTAGAGTTAAGGTTAGAGAGACGGTAAGCGTCAGAGTTAGGTTTAGCGACAGTGTTAGGGTTAGGGATCAGGTTAGGTTAGGGTTTAGGGTTAGGGTTAGGGTTACGGTTAGGAATAGGGGAGGGATAGTGTTTACATTTTAGGGTTAGGGTTTAGGGATAGGGTTAGGGTTAGGGTTAGGGTTAGAGTTAGGGTTAGGGTTAGGGTTAGGGTTAGGAATAGGGGAGGGTTAGTGTTTACATTTTAGGGTTAGGGTTTAGGGATAGGGTTAGGGTTAGGGCTAGGGTTAGAGTTAGGATTTAGGCTTTAGGGTTAGGGTTAGGGTTAGGGTTTCGGGTTTAGGATTAGGGTTAAGTTTAGGGTTAGGGTTAGGTACACGATTCGGGTTTGAGACATGTTTAGGTTTAGTGTTAGGGTTATGGTTAAGTTTAGGTTTTGGCTGATGGTTAAGGTTAGGTTCAGGGACAGGGTTAGTTACAGGGTGAGGGTTAGAGTTAAAGTTAGAGAGACGGTAAGGTACAGAGTTTGGTTTAGCGACAGTGTTAGGGTTAGGGTTAGGGTTAGGTTAGGGTTAGGGTTAGGGTTAGGTTAGGGTTAGGTTTTAGGGATAGGCTTAGTGTTAGGTTTACGGTTTAGGTTTAGGGTTAGGGTTAAGGTTAGGGTTTAGGCTTTAGGGTTAGGGTTAGGGAAAGGATTAGGGTTTGGGACATGATTAGGTTTACTGTTAGGGTTATATTATGTTTAAGTTTTGTCTGATGCTTAAGTTTAGGTTTAGGCACAGGGTTAGTGTCAGGGTGAGGGTTAGAGTTAAGGTTGGAGAGACGGTAAGGGTCAGAGTTAGGTTTAGCGACAGTGTTAGGGTTAGGAATCAGGTTAGGTTAGGGTTTAGGGTTAGGGTTAGGGTTAGGGTTAGGAATAGGGGAGGGTTAGTGTTTACATTTTAGGGGTAGGGTTTAGGGATAGGGTTAGGTTTAGGGTTAGGGTTAGAGTTAGGGTTAGGGTTAGTGTTAGGTTAGGGTTAAGTTTAGGGTTATGGACACGATTCGGGTTTGGGACATGTTTAGGTTTAGTTTTAGCTTATAGTTAAATTTAGGTTTTGGCTGGTGGTTAAGGATAGGTTTAGGGACAGGGTTAGTGACAGGGTGAGGGTTACAGTTAAGGTTAGAGAGACAGTAAGGATCAGAGTTAGGTTTAGCGACAGTGTTAGGGTTAATGTTAGGGTTAGGGTTTAGGGTTAGGGTTAGGGTTTAGGATTAGGGTTAGGGTTAGCGTTAGCGTTAGGGATAGGGTTAGGGTTAGTGTTTAGGGTTTAGGGTTAGGGATAGGTACAGGATTAGGGTTTGAGACATGGTTCGGTTTTGTGTTAAGGTTAGGGTTATGGTTAGGGTTAGGGTTAGTGTTTAGTGGTAGGGTTAGGGTTAGGGTTAGGGTTACGGTTAGGGTTAGGGTTAGGTTTTAAGGATAAGGTTAGTGTTAGGGTTACGGTTTAGGGTTAGGGTTAGGGTTAAGGTTAGGGTTTAGGGTTTAGAGTTAGGGTTAGGGTTAGGGTTAGCATTAGGTTTAGGGTTAGGGACAGGATTAGGGTTTGGGACATGGTTAGGTTTAGAGTTAGGGTTATATTAAGTTTAGGTTTTGTCTGATGCTTAAGTTTAGGTTTAGGGACAGGGTTAGTGACAGGGTGAAGGTTAGAGTTAAGGTTGGAGAGACGGTAAGGGTCAGAGTTAGGTTTAGCGACAGTGTTAGGGTTAGGGTTAATATTAGAGGCAGTGTTAGGGTTAAGGTTAGCGTTAGGGTTAGGGTTCTTGTTAGGATTAGGGTTAGGTACAGAGTTGGGAAGAGTGTTCGGGCTCCATTTAGAGTTAGGTCTAGGGATACGTTTAGATTTAGCTTTTGGGTTAGGAAAAGAGTTAGCTACAGGGGCAGGGATAGGGTAGGGACACAGTGAGTGTTAGAGTCAGGATTAGGGTTAGGGTTAGGGTTAGGGTTTGGGTTAGGGTTAGGGTTATGGTTAGGGTTTAGGTATAAAGTTAGGGTTAGGGTTAGGGTTTAGGGTTTAGGGTTTAGGGTTTAGGGTTAGGGTTAGCGTTAGGTTTAGGGTTAGGTTTATGGTTAGGGTATAGGGTTAGGGTTAGGATTAGGGTTATGGAGAGGATTAGGCTTTGGGACATGGTTAGGTTTAGTGTTAGGGTTATAGTTAAGTTTAGGTTTTGTCTGATGCTTAAGTTTAGATTTAGGGACAGGGTTACTGACAGGGTGAGGGTTAGAGTTAAGGGTGGAGAGATGGTAAGGGTCAGACTTAGGTTTAGCGACAGTATTAGGGTTAGGGTTAATATTAGAGTCAGAGTTAAGGTAAGATTAGCGTTATGGTTACAAGCAGATTAGGTTGAGTGATAGTGTTAGTGTTAGTGATAAGCTTAGTGTTAGGGTTAGGGTTAGGGTTAGGGACAGTGTTAGGGTTAGGTTTGGAGTTGAGTTTAGTTTTAGGTTTCAATTTAGGGCTGGGGTTAGTGTTAGAGTTAGGGTGGCCTCGGATTAGGGAAGTGATAGGGTCAGGCACAGGGATAGGGATATGTTTATGGTTAGGGTTAGGGTTAGAAACAGGTTTAAAGTTAGAGTCAGGGTTAGAGACAGGTATGGTTAGGGTTAGGGTCAAGGTACAGGTAAGATTTAGTTTAAGATTAGGACTTTGGGGAGTTTTTGTATGAGGAAGAATTTCACAGAGAAGACCCCAGTCTCTGATCTCACTTCCTGGTCATAAAGCTTAAAAGAACTTGGAACCCTGGTAACCAGGCAACCACATCATAATGAAGCCCTTTCCCAGCTCACTGTGATGGAGATGCTGGAAATAGTACCATGTTTCCATGATGCGGCCTAGCGGCCTCAGGAACTGGCCTCAGGAAAGCCGAAATGGTGAAACTTTACCCATGTTTTAGACTCTGATTTAGGTCTCACACAAGATTCTTCAGGCCGTTGTTTCAGGTCAATAATATAACACAGGAAGGCCAAGGGCACACCAGGCCAGGTTAGACAACCACGCTGATCTCACACTGACTGTCGTTTGCCCTCTCATTGTTTGTGTGTGTGTGTGTGTGCGTGCGTGCGTGTGTGTGTGTGTGTGTGTGTGTGTGTGTGTGTGTTTATGTGAGTGTTGGTGGAGAGGGGGAGGATGGTAGAGGGTTTGCTCAGTCTTCTTTTTCAAGGTCCCTCAGTTGTAAGAATAGACTGTTTCTTAGAGAATTTTCTTCTTTCTGGAGGTAGGCCTCTATTGCTCTGAAATTGCTTCTTAGGACTGCTTTCGCTGTGTGCATACATTTGGGAACATTGTGTTTTCACTTACTTTAGCCTCAAGGTATTTTTTCATTTCTTCCTTGATGACATTGCTGACCCATTGAGTAGCATGTTGGTTAGATCCCATGCCTCTGTGTGTTTTCCCATTATTTTCTTACAATTGATTTCTAGGTAGATACCAGAGAAGATGCTTGTTACCATTTCAGTCTTCTTGTATCTATGGAGATATGTTTGAGGGTCTAACATGTGACCTATTCTGGAAAATGTCCCGTGTGCCCTTGAAAGGAATGTATGTTGTTCGGATAAGGGGTGAGATGGTCTACAAATATCAATTTAAGTCCTTTAATTCCATTGTTTCTTGGTTGATTTTCTGTCTGGATGATGTATTTGCATGTCATCATCCCCTACTATGACTCACAATGTCTTCATTTATGACTCACCATGTTTGCTTTCAGTGTTAGTTGGTCCTACGTGTGCCATGTATATGATTAGAAGAGTGCCATCCTCTTGTTGGATTGATGGTTTTATCAATATGACATGTACTTTTTGTCACTTGTTATAGCTTTTGTTTTAAAGTCTATGTTATCTGAGTATTGTTTCCCCAGCTTTTTATTTCCCCATTTCCATTGGTAAAACGTATTTTTTCCATCCTTTCACTTTCAGTCTCTGTGTGTCTTTCGATATGGAGTGACATTTGTGGGAAGCATATGTATTATTTTTTTAGTTTCTTTTATCCATTCTGCGACGCCAGGTTTTTTTCTAGGTAACACAACTTTCAATCATTATTTTGATGATGAAATGCTCAATGAGAGGACTTGTTGCATGGTCCTGATAACATGAGAGTCCACCAGGTGCTAAGGCTGCCTTGGAAGTAGGATGGGACACTGTCAGGGCATGAAGTTCCGCAGGCCATTCTGCTGGTTGGAAGGAACACGGCCCCCATTTCCATTTGAGCAGGTCGCATGCAATGTATGACCCTGCCTGACAGACAGTGGCACCTGAAGTTTGAAAGTCAGCATAGCCCAGGCTCTCCAGACTCTCTAGTCAATGGGAAAGTTATTTATGCTGGTCTGGTTAGCAAGGCCAGAGGACCCTAGCCTCAACTGGTAGGAAAAAATGACGCCGCCTGAATGCGAATTATGATTCACAGACACTTTGTTGGAGAGGAGGTAATCGGGCCGCCACCTGGCTTGAGTGGTACAATGCGGCCCTAGCCCTTTCTGTCTGAGAAAGGAGAAACAGCTTCAGTGGGTTGTCAGGAAGCCAGAACATCCTGACAGAGGGTGGAGACCTTGGCCACCTACCAGCAGCGTGCAAATCACAAGTTTCCCTGCCAAAGGCAAGAGACGGATTCCCCACAGCTCGTGCAAGTGGGGCAACATGGACACCAGGCCCTAATGGCAAACTGATGGTGACTTGTCACCTTCCCCCTCGCTGCCAGACTGTGAGTGGCACTTGAGACTCCTGACCCTTCTTGCAGAGGGAGTGAACCCAGGACCCTGTTTGTTGTGCACAACGCCTCAAACCGGTGGCTTTCTTGGAAGAGGAAGTATCCCGCCCATGAAAGCTATGGTCACAAGGGCCTCCTGATAGAAAAGTTTACCCAGGCCTTCAGCTCGCCCAGCAGCTGGCCAGGGACCCAAGACCCTCGTGGATGAGGAATGGTCCACCATGCCTACCAGACATACAAGGGCAAGAAGACTCCAGTTCATTTAGGGTGACCAAGTTGACCCATTCCCCACCTAATGCAGAAGTGAAGGGAGACCAAAACCAGCCCCTTTGAGTGAATCAATGAAGCTCTGTGCCCCCGCAATAGCACAACACCTACAACCTCTTCTGGTACAAATAAACCTGGCCTAGGTCTCGCCACAGGAGAGGGGGCTCCAACAACCCCTGACACATCAAATCCTCTGAACAACTGAGCCAGGAGCCAATAAAAGAAGGCCACTGAAGGGGCAACAGAGAGAGACACACAGGGAGCAAGAGAGACCAAAGACAAAATGACAGAAGGAGACACAGGGAGAAGGAATGGGAGGGGGAGCATAGCATCCAAGACCCAGAGCTTGACAGCCATGGGATGGCCGCTCACCCTGGGAAACACACTGAGACTGTCACACCGAGGCTGTGTTGAGGTGGAATCTTACACATTGGAGTGTGGTCGTGCCGGGGACTGAGGTTCTGTGAGGAGGCGGTGCCCTGTCGGTGGCAATCACGGTGTTGACTAAGTGCATGCCGCCAGGGTCCCAGCAGTGCTATGGAGCTCGGAGCCTCACCCAGATTTCGACCTTGGGGCGACAAGTTGTAGTAGCAGGTACTCTCTGTGCGTGGGTCACGTGCCTCTGAGCTTTTCCCATAGAGGTCTTCTGTCCTGCAGTCAGAGGCCTCACACGACTCACAGGGATGTTGGTGTTTTTCTCCATAGTTGAGTCTGCTGTTTTGTTCCGGCTCTTTTCCCCTGTGTGATGGGAGTCCTAGGTAGGATGGAGGATTACCGTGCATTGGGGGAGATTGCGAACGAGGGGCACAGCAACGAAGACAGGGGCCTTCGTTATGGTGGGTCATGTGATACATCCCTTGGTCCTGGGTCGAGGGACAGACAGAGTGGGTGACTCAATGCACACTTGCAGGGAGACAGACGGTTTTCCTTGAGTCCTTGGACTGTGGTGCCAAGGACGTGCATTGCCCTGACTGGAGAAAGCCGCTGTGAAGTGATGCAGCGAAGGTGGAGACATGCGTAGTGGAAAGCCCTGGTCCAGGGCATTGCGGATGTCGGTGATTGCCCCAAATGGCTGGGAGCTGCTAGCTTGTGGGCAGGAGCAGGGAGAGAGCTGAAGGAGCACCAGCCAGCGGGCGTCGACATGTGGTTGGGGTTGTGAGGCTGTAGGGCAGGGCGGCGAGTTCGCCGATAGCCTGGGGACCAGCAGCGGGTTGAGCGGCGGAAGAGCGGCAACAGGCAGGAGGTATTGCAATGGAGCCCATCGTGGGGTGGCGGCAACAGTAGGGGAAGGCAAAAGCCTGTAGGACGTGGTATTCCAACAGGTCCTCATGCAAGAACTAACCAGACCCGATCATGCTTACATTCCGGGATCAGACGACATCATCTAATTCAGGGTGGGATTCCCATAGGCACAGGGACTTGACATTGTTTGCCCAAGGGGACCCCTTCCGGCCAGCCTGTTATGTGTGCATCACAATGCTGGGTGCTCTCACTTAGCGTGTGTGCCAGAGAGCACTCTCCACCAACCTCATCATCCCATGCTGCACGTTTCGCCGTTTCCCCAACCGCTGATCCGGAAGCTGCTGCCGTGAGTAGTGGCCATTACAGGCTTGCAGTGAGCCTTCTTCATTGGCCATGTCAGGGGCACCGCTGGCCACTGATGCTACCCTGGCGGTCACACAGTACTGCTAGTGCTGGCCTGCAGGAACTCTCCAGGCCCTGGATGGCTTGCCTCCACACACCCAACTGGCTAATCTGCAGTCCCTTGTTCGGGGCAACTGAGGCTTGGGGACTGTCAGAACCCTGGGATTCCAGGCATGGGCATATCGGCCCTGGCCCCGGGACTTGCACCAACAAGTGCCTTGTCACTGGCTCTGACCCGAACTGCTTGCCAGTGTGACCGGCCATAGTCACGGGATGCCAAAAGCACCATCAGGGTTCATCGGGCCCACACCAATGCCACCCTTCTATACACTGACGTCCACTTTTCCCACGCTATGAACAGGACCCCCACACTCACATGATATTTTCCTATACATCACCTCTCCAAACCCTTTGTGCTGAGCGTTATAATGACAGATGGCTAGAGAGAAAGCAAGACCGAGGCAGAGGGAGACAGACTGAATGAGAGAAGGACAAAGGGAAGAAATTGAAGAGATAGACATAGAAGGAGTGCGATATGAAGAGAGATGCACGACAGGTAGACAGTGCGAGAGACATACAGATAAAGAAACACACACACCCACAGACACACACAGTCAGACATGCACACACACCACACTGAAAGAGAGAACCAGAAGCATGAAGAGACCGAGTGTGAGACAGACACAGCATCGCATACAGAGACAGTGATCTAGGAATAGAAAACAAGTCACTGAGAGACACAGAGAGACAGAGAAAGAGAGAAAGAGGGAGCCGGCAGCGTCATAAAATTTCCATTACTCAGTGTGGAAATGACGCCCCAACATTTTCTTTTCCCTATTCCTTAGAAAAGGGTCCCAAACAATGCCAATTCTCAAAAGGTGGGGATCACGCAGAGATGTGTGACATGGAAGCAGGCACCCTGGGAGCCATGGAGGGGCCGCCCCACACGCAGGCCGAGATAGGTGCTTGGCCCCAAGTCTCAACATAATGGAGTCCCTCGAAAGTTCAGTGCCAGAGGGGACTGTGTTGGAAATGGATTTCATTACAGCCCTTTTGAGATAGAGGCAGGAAACCAATGTGCGTCCCTAGGTGCCAGATCAGACGCAGCCCGTTGGCTGTGTTCTGACCTCTGTTCAGCACAAACTTCATCGGTCAGGTCTGCACCCGACAACATGTGACCACAGCCCAGGGTTTCTAGGAACTACACGTGTTCATAATGTGATGACATTTTGAGGTGGAGATGCTAGAACGACCTGTACTATGCACATGGGAAAACTGCGGAGGCCCTGACAGCACATGCTGCTCAGAGTCACATCACTGGTGAGGAGCGCAAGCCAGCTCTGAACCAAGCTCTGGGTCCTCAAAGCCATGGCCGCGGCTGCACACAGGTTGTCCTGAAACTGTGGCATGGTCAGTGTTAGTGTAACTGGGCGTGGACTTGTTTTGTGAGGTAGGGTGAGCAATCCCTAACGCAGAAGGACTTTGGGAAGTTTTTGTATGAGAAAGAAGTTCACAGAGGAGACCCCAGTCTGTGATCTCACTTCCTGGTCATAAAGCTTAAAAGAACTTGGAACCCTGGTAACCAGGCAACCACATCATAATGAAGCCCTTTCCCAGCTCACTGTGATGGAGATGCTGGAAATAGTACCATGTTTCCATGATGCGGCCTAGCGGCCTCAGGCACTGGCCTCAGGAAAGCCAAAATGGTGAAACTTTACCCATGTTTTAGACTCTGATTTAGGTCTCACACAAGATTCTTCAGGCCGTTGTTTCAGAGGTCAATAATATAACACAGGAAGGCAAAGGGCACACCAGGCCAGGTTAGACAACCACGCTGATCTCACACTGACTGTCGTCTGCCCTCTCATTGCTTTGTGTGTGTGTGTGTGCGTGCGTGTGTGTGTGTGTGTGTGTGTGTGTGTGTGTGTGTGTGTGTTTATGTGAGTGTTGGTGGAGAGGGGGAGGATGGTAGAGGGTTTGCTCAGTCTTCTTTTTCAAGGTCCCTCAGTTGTAAGAATAGACTGTTTATTAGAGAATTTTCTTCTTTCTGGAGGTAGGCCTCTATTGCTCTGAAATTGCTTCTTAGGACTGCTTTCGCTGTGTGCATACATTTGGGAACATTGTGTTTTCACTTACTTTAGCCTCAAGGTATTTTTTCATTTCTTCCTTGATGACATTGCTGATCCATTGAGTAGCATGTTACTTAGATCCCATGCCTCTGTGTGTTTTCCCATTATTTTCTTGCATTTGATTTCTAGTTAGATACCAGAGAAGATGCTTGGTACCATTTCAGTCTTCTTGTATCTATGGAGATATGTTTCACGGTCAAACATGTGACCTATTGTGGAAAATGTCCCGTGTGCCCTTGAAGGGAAAGTATATTGTTCGGATAAGGGGTGAGATGGTCTACAAATATCAATTTAAGTTCTTTAATTCCATTGTTTCTTGGTTGATTTTCTGTCTGGATGATGTACTTGCATGTCATCATCCCCTACTATGACTCTCAATGTCTTCATTTATGACTCACCATGTTTGCTTTCAGTGTTAGTAGGTCCTACTTGTGCCATGTATATGATTAGAAGAGTCTAATCCTCTTGTTGGATTGATGGTTTTATCAATATGACATGTACTTTTTGTCACTTGTTATAGCTTTTGTTTTAAAGTCTATGTTATCTGAGTATTGTTCCCCAGCATTTTATTTCCCCATTTCCATTGGTAAAACGTATCTTTTTCCATCCCTTCACTTTAAGTCTCTGTGTGTCTTTCGATATGGAGTGACATTTGTGGGAAGCATATGTATTATTTTTTTGGTGTCTTTTATCCATTCTGCGACACCAGTTTTTTTTCTAGGTGACGCAACTTTCAATTATTATTTTGATGATGAAACGCTCAATGAGAGGATTTGTTTCATGGTCCTGATAAAATGAGAGGCCAACAGGTGCTAAGGCTGCCTTGGAAGTAGGATGGGACACTGTCAGGGCATGAAGGTCTGCAGGCCATTCTGCTGGTTGGAAGGAACACGGCCCCCATTTCCATTTGACCAGGTCGCATGCAATGTACGACCCTGCCTGACAGACAGTTGGACCTGAAGTTTGAAAGTCAGCATAGCTCGGTGTCCCCAGACTCTCTAGGCAATGGGAAACGTATTTATGATGGTCTAGTAAGCAAGGCCACAGGACCCTAGCCTCAACTGTTAGGAAAAAAAGACCCCACCTGAATGCAAATTATCGGTCCCAGACACATTGTTGGAGAGGAGGTAATCGGCCCGCCACCTAGATTGAGTGGAATAATGCGGCCGTAGCCCTTTCTGTGTGAGAAAGGAGAAACAGCTTGAGTGGGTTGTCAGGAACCCAGAACATCCTGACAGAGGGTGGAGACCTTGGCCACCCATCAGCAGTGTGCATATCACAAGTTTCCCTGCCAAAGGCGGGAGACCGATGCCCCAGAGCTCATGCAAGTGGGACAACATGGACACTAGGCACTACTGGCAAAAGGATGGTGATTTGCCACCCGCTCCCTAGGTGCCAGACAGTGAGTGGCACTTGAGACTCCTGGCCCTTGTTGCAGAGGGAGTGAACCCAGGACCCTGTTTGTTGTGCACAACGCCTCAAACCGGTGGCTTTCTTGGAAGACGAAGTATCCCGCCCATGAAAGCTATGGTTACAAGGGCCTCCTGATAGAAAAGTTTACCCAGGCCTTCAGCTTGCCCAGCAGCTCGCCAGGGACCCAAGACCCTCTTGGTTGAGGAATGGTCCACCATGCCTACCAGACATAAAAGGGAAAGAAGACCCTAGTTCATTTAGGGTGACCAATTTGTCCCATTCCCCACCTAATGCAGAAGGGAAGGGAGACCTAAACCAGCCCCTATGAATGGATCAATGAGGCTCTGTGCCCCCGCAATAGCACAACACCTACAACCTCTTCTGGTACAAATAAACCTGGCCTAGGTCTCGCCACAGGAGAGGGGGTCTCCAACTTCCCCTGACACATCAAATCCTCTGAACAATTGAGGTAAGAGACAATAAAAGAAGGCCACTGAAGGGGCAACAGAGTGAGACACACAGGGAGCGAGAGAGACCCGCAGACAAAATGACAGAAGGAGAAACAGGGAGAAGGAATGGGAGGGGGAGCATAGCATCCAAGACCCAGAGCTTGACAGCCATGGGATGGCCACTCACCCTGGGAAACACTCTGAGACAGTCACACCGAGGCTGTGTTGAGGTGGAATCTTACACATTGGAGTGTGGTCGTGCCGGGGACTGGTGTCCTGTGAGGAGACGGTGCCCTGTCGGTGGCAATCACGGTGGTGACTAAGTGCATGCCGCCAGGGTCCCAGCAGTGAGATGGTGCTCGGAGCCTCACCCAGATTTCCTCCTTGGGGCGACAAGTTGTAGTAGCAGGTACTCTCTGTGCGTGGGTCACTTGCCTCTGAGCTTTTCCCATAGAGGTCTTCTTTCCTGCAGTCAGAGGCCTCACACGACTCACAAGGGTGTTGGTGTTTTTCTCCATAGTTGAGTCTGCTGTTTTGGTCCGGCTCTTTTCCCCTGTGTGATGGGAGTCCTAGGTAGGATGGAGGATTACCGTGCATTGGGGGAGATTGCGAACGAGGGGCACAGCAGCGAAGACAGGGGCCTTCGTTAGGGTGGGTCATGTGATACATCCCTTGGTCCTTGGTCCAGCAACAGACAGCGTGGGTGACTCAATGCACACTTGCAGGGAGACAGACGGTTTTCCTTGAGTCCTTGGTCTGCGGTGCCAAGGACGTGCATTGCCCTGAGTGGAGAAAGCCGCCGTGAGGTGTATTGTGATCAGTAAGAATGGGGGATTGTGATCAGGAAACTAGGGGAATTGTGATCAGGAAGCCAGAGGAATTGTGATCAGGAAGCAAAGGGCATTGTGATCAGTAGGCAAGGGGTATTGTGATCAGGTACCGTGATGTGTAAGACGGGGCATTCTGATAAGCAAACAGGGGGCAATGTGATCAGGAAGAAAGGGGCAGTGGGATCAGCAAGCAGGGAGAATTTTAATCACTAATCAGGGGGTATTGTGATCACAAACAAGGGTCATTATGATCAAGAGCAAGGGGCATTGTGATCACAAAGTATGGGGCATTGTGATCACTAAGAATGGGGATTGTGATGAGCAAGCAAGGGGAATTGTAATCATGAAGCAAAGGGCATTGTAATCATTAGGCAAGGGGTATTGTGATCAGGTAACAAGGAGTAGTTTGATGTGTAAACAGGGGGCAATGTGAAAAAGAAAAAAGGGGCATTTTGACCAGTTACCAGGGAGCATTGTATCACTAATTAGGTGGTATTGTGATCAATAACAGCGGTCATTATGATTAAGAACAAAGGGCATTGTAATCACAGAGCAATGGGCATTGTGATCAGTAACAGGGAGCATTGTTATCACTAAGGATGGGGGATAGTGATCAGGAAGCAAGGGGAATGTTGATCAAGAAGCAAAGGGCCTTGTGATCAGTAGGAAAGGGGTATTGTGATCAGGTACCGTGATGTGAAAAGACGGGGAATTCTGATAAGCAAGCAGGGGGCAATGTGATCAGGAAGAAAGTGTAATTGTGATCACTCGCAGGGAGCATTTTATTCACTAATCAGGGGGTATTGTGATCAGAAACAGGGGTCATTATGATCGAGAAGAAGCGGCATTCTGACCAGTATACAATGGGCATTGTGATCACAAAGCAGGGGTCATTGTGATCGCTAACTGGGGTATTGTGATCAGAAAAGATGGGGGATTGTGATCAGGAAGGAAGGGGAATTGTGATCAGGAAGCAAGAGGTATTGTGATCAGGAAGCAAAGGGCATTGTGATCAGTAGGAAAGGGGTATTATGATCGGTGAACAAGGGGCAATGTGATCACAAAGCAGTGGGCATTGCGATCAGTAATGGGGGCATTGTGATCACTAAGGATGGGGGAATGTGATCAGGAAGCAAAGGGCATTGTTATCAGTATGCAAGAGGTATTGTTTACAGTGAAAAAGGGGTACTGTGATGTGTAAATAGGGGGTATTCTGATAAGTAAGCAGGGGCATTTTGATCAAGAAGAAAGGGGCATTGTGATCAGTAATGGGGGTATGGTGATCAGGAAGAATGGGGAATTGTGATCAGGAAGCAAGGGGAATTGTGATCAGGACGCAAGAGTTATTGTGATCAGGAAGCAAAGGGCATTGTGAGCAGTAGGCAAGGGGTATTGTGATCAAAGAACAAGGGGTACTGTGATGTGTAAACAGGGGGCATTCTGATAAGTAAGCAGGGGCATTGTGATCAGGAGAAAAGGGGCATTTTGACCATTAAGCAGGGAGCATTGTAATTACTATGCAGGGTTCATTGTGACCACAAACAAGGGTCATTATGATCAAGAGCAAGGGGCATTGTGATAACAAAGCAGGGGGCATTGTAATCAGTAAAGATGTGGAATTGTGATCAGGAAGTAAGGGGATTTGTGATCAGGAAGCAAGGGGCATTGTGATCAGTAGGCAAGGGGTATTGTGATCAGTGAACAACGGGTACTGTGATGTGTAAACAGGGTGCATTCTGAAAAGTAAGCAGGGGGCGTTGTGATCAGGAAGAAAGGGTCATTGTGATCAGTAAGCAGGGAGCATTGTAATCACTAATCAGGGGTATTGTGATCAGAAACAGGGGTCCTCATGATCAAGAGCAAGGGGCACTGTGATCACAATGCAGTGGGCATTGTGATCAGTAAAGATGGGAGATTGTGATCAGGAAGCAAGGGGAATTGTGATCAGGAAGCAAGAGGGATTGTGATCAGGAAGCAAAGGCATTGTGATCAGTAGCCAAGGGGTATTGTGATCAGTGAACAAGGGGTACTGTGATGTGTAAACAGGGGGCATTCTGAAAAGTAAGCAGTGGGCATTGTGATCAGGAAAAAAGGGGCATTGTGATCAGTAACTGGGTTATTGTGATCAATAAGAATGTGGAGTTGTGATCAGGAAACAAAGGACATTGTAATCAGTAGGCAAGGGGTATACTGATAGGTGAACAAGGGGTACTGTGATGTGTAAACTGGGGGCATTCTGATAAGTAAGCAGGGGTCATTGTGATCAGGAAGAAAGGGGCATTGTGATCAGTATGCAGGGAGCATTGTAATCACTAATGAGGGGGTATTGTGATCACAAACAAGGGTCATTATGATCAAGAGCAAGGGGCTTTGTGATCACAAAGCAGGGGTTATTGTGCTCAGTTAGGATGTGGAATTGTGATCAGGAAGTAGAGGAATTGTGATCAGGAAGCAAGAGGTATTGTGATCAGGAAGCAAAGGGCATTGTGATCAGTAGGCAAAGGGTTTTGTGATCGGTGAACAAGGGGTACTGTGACGTGTAAACAGGGGATATTCTGAAAACTCAGCAGGCAGCATTGTGATCAGTAAAAGGGGGCACTGTGATCAGGAACAAACTGGCATTTTGACCAGTAAGCCGGGAGCATTGTAATCACTAATCAGGGGGTATTGTGATCAGAAACAGGGGTCATTATGATCAAGTACAAGCGACATTGTGATCAGTAAAGATGGGGCATTGTGATCACAATGCAGGGGCATTGTTATCATTAACGGGGGTACTGTGATCAGTAAGGATGGGGGATTGTGATCAGGAAATAAGGGGAATTGTGATCAGGAAGCAAGAGGCATTGTGATCAGGAACCAAGGGGCATTGTGAGCAGTAAGCACGGAATATTGTAATCACTAAACATGAGGTATTGTGATCAGAAACAGGGGTCATTATTATCAAGAACAAGCGGCATTTTGATCAGTAAAGAAGGGGCATTGTGATCACAAAGCAGGGGGCATTGTGATCAGTTAAAGGGGGCAGCGTGATCCGGAACAAAGGGGCATTTTGACCAGTAAGCAGGGAGCATTGTAATCACTAATCAGAGGGTATCGTGACCACAAACAAGGGTCATTATTATCAAGAGCAAGGGGCATTGCGATCAGGAAGAATGGGGGATTGTGATCAGGAACCCATGGAATTGTGATCAGGAAGCAAGATATATTGTGATCAGGAAGCAAAGGGCATTGTGATCATTAGGCAAGGGCTATCGGGATCAGTGAACAAGAGGTATGTGATGTGTAAACAGGGCGTATTCTGAAAATTAAACAGGGGGCACTGAGATCAGTATCGGGGGTATTGTGATCAGTAAGGATGGGGGATTGTGATCAGGACGCAAGGGCAATTGTGATCAGGAAGCCACAGTTATTGTGATCAGGAAACAAAGGGCATTGTGATCAGTAGGCAAGGGGTATTGTGATCAGTGAACAAGGGGTAATGTGATGTGTAAACAGGGGGCATTCTGAAAAGTAAGCAGTGGGCATTGTGATCAGGAAAAAGGGGCATTGTGATCAGTAACTGGGTTATTGTGATCAATAAGAATGTGGAGTTGTGATCAGGAAACAAAGGACATTGTGATCAGTAGGCAAGGGGTATAGTGATAGGTGAACAAGGGGTACTGTGATGTGTAAACTGTGGGCATTCTGATAAGTAAGCAGGGGTCATTGTGATCAGGAAGAAAGGGGCATTGTGATCACAAAGCAGGGGGCATTGTGTTCAGTAAAAGGGGGCATTGTTATCCAGAACAAAGGGGCATTTTGACCAGTAAGCAGCGAGAATTGTAACCACTAATCAGGGGGTATTGTGATCAGAAACAGGGGTCATTATGATCAAGAACAAGTAGCATTGTGATCAGTAAAGAACGGGCATTGTGATCACAAAGCAGGCGCTTTGTGATCATTAACGGTGGTATTGTGATCAGGAAGGAAGGGGAATTGTGATCAGAAAGCCAGAGGTATTGTGATCAGGAATCAATGGGCAATGTGATCAGTTGGCAAGGGGTATTGTGATCAGTGAACAAGGGGTACTGTGATGTGTAAACAGGGGGCATTCTGAAAAGTAAGCAGTGGGCATTGTGATCAGGAAAAAAGGGACATTGTGATCAGTAACTGGGTTATTGTGATCAATAAGAATGTGGAGTTGTGATCAGGAAACAAAGCACATTGTGATCAGTAGGCAAGGGGTATAGTGATAGGTGAACAACGGGTACTGTGATGTGTAATCAGGGTGCATTCTGAAAAGTAAGCAGGGCGCGTTGTGATCAGGAAGAAAGGGTCATTGTGATCAGTAAGCAGGGAGCATTGTAATCACTAATCAGGGGTATTGTGATCAGAAAGAGGGGTCTTCATGATCAAGAGCAAGGGGCACTGTGATCACAATGCAGTGGGCATTGTGATCAGTAAAGTTGGAAGATTGTGATCAGGAAGCAAGTGGAATTGTGATCAGGAAGCAAGAGGGATTGTGAGCAGAAAGAAAAGGCATTGTCTTCAGTAGGCAAGGGTATTGTGATCAGTGAACAAGGGGTACTGTGATGTGTAAACAAGGGGCATTCTGAAAAGTAAGCAGTGGGCATTGTGATCAGGAAAAAAGGGGCATTGTGATCAATAACTGGGTTATTCTGATCAATAAGAATGTGGAGTTGTGATCAGGAAACAAAGGACATTGTGATCAGTAGGCAAGGGGTATAGTGATAGGTGAACAAGGGGTACTGTGATGTGTGAACTGGGGGCATTCTGATAAGTAAGCAGGGGTCATTGTGATCAAGAAGTAAGGGGCATTGTGATCAGTATGCAGGGAGCATTGTAATCACTAATCGGGGTATTGTGATCACAAACAAGGGTCATTATGATCAAGAGCAAGGGGCTTTGTGATCACAAAGCAGGGGCATTGTGATCAGTTAGGATGTGGAATTGTGATCAGGAAGTAGGGGAATTGTGATCAGTAGGCAAGGGGAATTTTGATCAGTCAGCTGAGGTAATGTGATCAGGAAGCTAAGGGCATTGTGATCACTTGGGAAGGGATATTGTGATCAGTCAACAAGGGGTACTGTGATGTGTAAACAGGGGGCATTCTGAAGAGTCACCAGGCGCATTGTGATCAGAAAGAAAGGGGCATTTTGACCAGTTACCAGGGAGCATTGTAATCACTAATTAGGTGGTATTTTGATCACAAACAGAGGTCATTATGATTAAGAACAAGGGGCATTGTAATCACAAAGCAAGGGGCATTGTGATCAGTAACAGTGGGTGTTGTGAACAGTAAGGATGGGGGATTGTGATCAGAAAGTAAGGGGAATTGAGATCAGGAAGCAAGAGGTATTGTGCTCAGGAGCAAAAGGCATTGTGTTCAGTAGGCAAGGGGTATTGTGATGTGTAAACGGGACATTCTGAAAAGTAAGCAGGTTTCATTGTGATTATTAAAAGGGGGAATTTTGATCAGGAATAAAGGGGCATTTTGACCAGTAAGCAGGGAGCATTGTAATCACTAATTGGGTGGTATTGTGATCACAAACATGGGCCATTATGATTCAGAACAAGGGGCATTGTGATCACAAAGCAGGGGGCATTGTCATCAGTAACAGGGGGCATTGTGATCACTAAGGATGGGGGATTGTGATCAGGAAGCAAGGGGAATTTTGATCAGGAAGCAAAGGGCATTGTGACCAGTAGGCAAGGCGTTTTGCGATCAGGGAACACGGGGTAACGTGATGTGTAAAGATGGGGCATTCTGATAAGCATGCAGGGGGCAATGTGATCAGGAAGAAAGGTGAATTGTGATCAGGAAGCAAGGGGAATAGTGATCAGGAAGCAAGAGTTACTGTGATCAGGAAGCAAAGGGCATTGTGAGCAGTAGGCAAGGGGTATTGTGATCAGAGAACAAGGGGTACTGTGATGTGTAAACAGGGGGCATTCTGATAAGAAAGCAGGGGCATTGTGATCAGGAGAAAAGGGTCATTTTGACCATTAAGCAGGGAGCATTGTAATTACTATTCAGGGTGCATTGTGACCACAAACAAGGGTCATTATGATCAAGAGCAAGGGGCATTGTGATCACAAAGCAGGGGGCATTGTGATCAGTAAAGATGGGGAATTGTGATCAGGAAGTAAGGGGATTTGTGATCAGGAAGCAAGAGGGATTGTGATCAGGAAGCACGGGGCATTGTGATCAGTAGGCAAGGGGTATTGTGATCAGTGAACAACGGGTACTGTGATGTGTAAACAGGGTGCATTCTGAAAAGTAAGCAGGGGGTGTTGTGATCAGGAAGATAGGGTCATTGTGATCAGTAAGCAGGGAGCATTGTAATCACCAATCAGGGGTATTGTAATCAGAAACAGGGGTCTTCATGATCAAGAGCAAGGGGCACTGTGATCACAATGCAGAGGGAATTGTGATCAGTAAAGATGGGAGATTGTGATCAGGAAGCAAGTGGAATTGTGATCAGGAAGCAAGAGGGATTGTGATCAGGAAGAAAAGGCATTGTGACCAGTAGGCAAGGGGTATTGTGATCAGTGAACAAGGGGTAATGTGATGTGTAAACAGGGGGCATTCTGAAAAGTAAGCAGTGGGCATTGTGATCAGGAAAAAGGGGCATTGTGATCAGTAACTGGGTTATTGTGATCAATAAGAATGTGGAGTTGTGATCAGGAAACAAAGGACATTGTGATCAGTAGGCAAGGGGTATAGTGATAGGTGAACAAGGGGTACTGTGATGTGTAAACTGTGGGCATTCTGATAAGTAAGCAGGGGTCATTGTGATCAGGAAGAAAGGGGCATTGTGATCACAAAGCAGGGGGCATTGTGTTCAGTAAAAGGGGGCATTGTTATCCAGAACAAAGGGGCATTTTGACCAGTAAGCAGCGAGAATTGTAACCACTAATCAGGGGGTATTGTGATCAGAAACAGGGGTCATTATGATCAAGAACAAGTAGCATTGTGATCAGTAAAGAACGGGCATTGTGATCACAAAGCAGGCGCTTTGTGATCATTAACGGTGGTATTGTGATCAGGAAGGAAGGGGAATTGTGATCAGAAAGCCAGAGGTATTGTGATCAGGAATCAATGGGCAATGTGATCAGTTGGCAAGGGGTATTGTGATCAGTGAACAAGGGGTACTGTGATGTGTAAACAGGGGGCATTCTGAAAAGTAAGCAGTGGGCATTGTGATCAGGAAAAAAGGGACATTGTGATCAGTAACTGGGTTATTGTGATCAATAAGAATGTGGAGTTGTGATCAGGAAACAAAGCACATTGTGATCAGTAGGCAAGGGGTATAGTGATAGGTGAACAACGGGTACTGTGATGTGTAATCAGGGTGCATTCTGAAAAGTAAGCAGGGCGCGTTGTGATCAGGAAGAAAGGGTCATTGTGATCAGTAAGCAGGGAGCATTGTAATCACTAATCAGGGGTATTGTGATCAGAAAGAGGGGTCTTCATGATCAAGAGCAAGGGGCACTGTGATCACAATGCAGTGGGCATTGTGATCAGTAAAGTTGGAAGATTGTGATCAGGAAGCAAGTGGAATTGTGATCAGGAAGCAAGAGGGATTGTGAGCAGAAAGAAAAGGCATTGTCTTCAGTAGGCAAGGGTATTGTGATCAGTGAACAAGGGGTACTGTGATGTGTAAACAAGGGGCATTCTGAAAAGTAAGCAGTGGGCATTGTGATCAGGAAAAAAGGGGCATTGTGATCAATAACTGGGTTATTCTGATCAATAAGAATGTGGAGTTGTGATCAGGAAAAAAAGGACATTTTGATCAGTAGGCAAGGGGTATAGTGATAGGTGAACAAGGGGTACTGTGATGTGTGAACTGGGGGCATTCTGATAAGTAAGCAGGGGTCATTGTGATCAAGAAGTAAGGGGCATTGTGATCAGTATGCAGGGAGCATTGTAATCACTAATCGGGGTATTGTGATCACAAACAAGGGTCATTATGATCAAGAGCAAGGGGCTTTGTGATCACAAAGCAGGGGCATTGTGATCAGTTAGGATGTGGAATTGTGATCAGGAAGTAGGGGAATTGTGATCAGTAGGCAAGGGGAATTTTGATCAGTCAGCTGAGGTAATGTGATCAGGAAGCTAAGGGCATTGTGATCACTTGGGAAGGGATATTGTGATCAGTCAACAAGGGGTACTGTGATGTGTAAACAGGGGGCATTCTGAAGAGTCACCAGGCGCATTGTGATCAGAAAGAAAGGGGCATTTTGACCAGTTACCAGGGAGCATTGTAATCACTAATTAGGTGGTATTTTGATCACAAACAGAGGTCATTATGATTAAGAACAAGGGGCATTGTAATCACAAAGCAAGGGGCATTGTGATCAGTAACAGTGGGTGTTGTGAACAGTAAGGATGGGGGATTGTGATCAGAAAGTAAGGGGAATTGAGATCAGGAAGCAAGAGGTATTGTGCTCAGGAGCAAAAGGCATTGTGTTCAGTAGGCAAGGGGTATTGTGATGTGTAAACGGGACATTCTGAAAAGTAAGCAGGTTTCATTGTGATTATTAAAAGGGGGAATTTTGATCAGGAATAAAGGGGCATTTTGACCAGTAAGCAGGGAGCATTGTAATCACTAATTGGGTGGTATTGTGATCACAAACATGGGCCATTATGATTCAGAACAAGGGGCATTGTGATCACAAAGCAGGGGGCATTGTCATCAGTAACAGGGGGCATTGTGATCACTAAGGATGGGGGATTGTGATCAGGAAGCAAGGGGAATTTTGATCAGGAAGCAAAGGGCATTGTGACCAGTAGGCAAGGCGTTTTGCGATCAGGGAACACGGGGTAACGTGATGTGTAAAGATGGGGCATTTTGATAAGCATGCAGGGGGCAATGTGATCAGGAAGAAAGGTGAATTGTGATCAGGAAGCAAGGGGAATAGTGATCAGGAAGCAAGAGTTACTGTGATCAGGAAGCAAAGGGCATTGTGAGCAGTAGGCAAGGGGTATTGTGATCAGAGAACAAGGGGTACTGTGATGTGTAAACAGGGGGCATTCTGATAAGAAAGCAGGGGCATTGTGATCAGGAGAAAAGGGTCATTTTGACCATTAAGCAGGGAGCATTGTAATTACTATTCAGGGTGCATTGTGACCACAAACAAGGGTCATTATGATCAAGAGCAAGGGGCATTGTGATCACAAAGCAGGGGGCATTGTGATCAGTAAAGATGGGGAATTGTGATCAGGAAGTAAGGGGATTTGTGATAAGGAAGCAAGAGGGATTGTGATCAGGAAGCACGGGGCATTGTGATCAGAAGGCAAGGGGTATTGTGATCAGTGAACAACGGGTACTGTGATGTGTAAACAGGGTGCATTCTGAAAAGTAAGCAGGGGGCGTTGTGATCAGGAAGAAAGGGTCATTGTGATCAGTAAGCAGGGAGCATTGTAATCACTAATCAGGGGTATTGTGATCAGAAACAGGGGTCTTCATGATCAAGAGCAAGGGGCACTGTGATCACAATGCAGTGGGCATTGTGATCAGTAAAGATGGGAGATTGTGATCAGGAAGCAAGGGGAATTGTGATCAGGAAGCAAGAGGTATTGTGATCAGGAAGCAAAGGGCATTGTGATCAGTAGGGAAAGTGTTTTGTGATCGGTGAACAAGGTGTACTGTGACATGTAAACAGGGGATATTCTGAAAACTAAGCAGGCAGCATTGTGATCAGTAAAGGGGGCACTGTGATCAGGAACAAACTGGCATTTTGACCAGTAAGCCGGGAGCATTGTAATCACTAATCAGGGGGTATTGTGATCAGAAACAGGGGTCATTATGATCAAGTACAAGCGACATTGTGATCAGTAAAGACGGGGCATTGTGATCACAATGCAGGGGCATTGTTATCATTAACGGGGGTACTGTGATCAGTAAGGATGGGGGATTGTGATCAGGAAATAAGGGGAATTGTGATCAGGAAGCAAGAGGCATTGAGATCAGGAACCAAAGGGCATTGTGAGCAGTAAGCACGGAATATTGTAATCACTAAACATGAGGTATTGTGATCAGAAACAGGGGTCATTATGATCAAGAACAAGCGGCATTGTGATCAGTAAAGAAGGGGAATTGTGAACACAAAGCAGGGGGCATTGTGATCAGTAAAAGGGGGCAGTGTGATCCAGAACAAAGGGGCATTTTGACCAGTAAGCAGGGAGCATTGTAATCACTAATCAGAGGGTATCGTGACCACAAACAAGGGTCATTATTATCAAGAGCAAGGGGCATTGCGATCAGGAAGAATGGGGGATTGTGATCAGGAACCCATGGAATTGTGATCAGGAAGCAAGATATATTGTGATCAGGAAGCAAAGGGCATTGTGATCATTAGGCAAGGGCTATCGTGATCAGTGAACAAGAGGTATGTGATGTGTAAACAGGGCGTATTCTGAAAATTAAGCAGGGGGCACTGAGATCAGTATCAGGGGTATTGTGATCAGTAAGGATGGGGGATTGTGTTCAGGACGCAAGTGCAATTGTGATCAGGAAGCCACAGTTATTGTGATCAGGAAACAAAGGGCATTGTGATCAGTAGGCAAAGGGTATTTTGATCAGTGAACAACGCGTACTGTGATGTGTAAACAGGGGGCAATGAGATCAGGAAGAAAGGGCCATTGTGATCAGTAAGCAGGGAGCATTTTAATCACTCATCAGGGGGTATTGTTATCAGAAACAGTGGTCATTATGATTAAGAACAAGGGGCATTGTGATCACAAAGCAGGGGATATTGTGATCAGTAACACGGGGCATTGTGATCACTAAAGATGGGGGATTGTGATCAGGAAGCAAGGGGAATTGTGATCAGGAAGCAAGATGCATCGTGATCAGGAAGCAAAGGGCATTGTGAGAAGTAGGCAAGGGGTATTGTGATCAGTGAACAAGGGGTACTGTGATGTGTAACAGGGGGCATTCTGAAAAGTAAGCAGGGGGCATTGTGGTCAGTAAAAGGGGGAATTTTGATCAGGAAGGATGGGGCATTGTGATCAGTAAGCAGGGAGCATTCTAATCACTAATCAGGGGGTATTGTGATCAGAAACAAGGGGCATTATGTCAAGAACAAGGGGCATTGTGATAAAAAAACAAGGGGCATTGTGATCACAAAGCAGGGGTCACTGTGATCAGTAACGGGGTATTGTGATCAGTAAGAATGGGGGATTTTGATCAGGAAGTAAGGGGAATTGTGATCAGGAAGCAAGAGTCATTGTGATTAGGAAGCAAAGAGCATTGTGAGCAGTAGGCAATGGGTATTGTGATAATTGATCAAGAGTACTGTGATGTGTAAACAGGGGGCATTCTGATAAGTAAGCAAGGGCATTGTGATCAGGAAGAAAGCGGCATTGTGATCAGTAAGCACGGAATATTGTAATCACTATACAGGAGGTATTGTGATCAGAAACAGGGGTCATTATGATCAAGAACAAGCGGCAATGTGATCAGCAAAGAAGGGGTATTGTGATCACAAAACAGGGGGCATTGTGATCAGGAAAAAAGGGGCATTTTGAGCAGAAAGAAGGGAGCATTGTAATCACTAATGAAGGGGTTTGTGATCACAACAAGTGTCATTATGATCAAGAGCAAGTGGCATTGTGATCACAAAGCAGGGGGCATTGTGATCAGTAAGGATGGGGAATTGTGAACAGGAAATAGCGGAATTGTGATCACGAAGCAAGAGGTATTGTGATCAGGAAGCAAAGGGCATTGTGATCAGTACGCAAGGGATATTGTGATCAATGAAGAACGCGTACTGCATGTGTAAACAGGGGACAATGTGATCAGGAAGAAAGGGACATTGTGAGTAGTAAGCAGGGAGCATTGTAATCATTCATCAGGGGGTATTGTGATCAGAAACAGGGTTCATTATGATCAAGAACAAGCGGCATTGTGATCAGTAAAGAAGGGTCATTGTGATCACAAAGCAGGGGCATTGTGATCAGTAACAGGGGTATTGTGATCAGGAAGCAAGGGTAATTGTGATCAGGAAGCAATACTTATTGTTTCCAGGAAGCAAAGGGCATTGTGATCAGTAGGCAAGGGGAATTTTGATCAGGAAGCTGAGGTAATGTGATCAGGAAGCTAAGGGCATTGTGATCACTTGGGAAGGGATATTGTGATCAGTCAACAAGGGGTACTGTGATGTGTAAACAGGGGGCATTCTGAAAAGTCACCAGGCGCATTGTGATCAGAAAGAAAGGGGCATTTTGACCAGTTACCAGGGAGCATTGTAATCACTAATTAGGTGGTATTTTGATCACAAACAGAGGTCATTATGATTAAGAACAAGGGGCATTGTAATCACAAAGCAAGGGGCATTGTGATCAGTAACAGTGGGTGTTGTGAACAGTAAGGATGAGGGATTGTGATCAGGAAGTAAGGGGAATTGAGATCAGGAAGCAAGAGGTATTGTGCTCAGGAGCAAAAGGCATTGTGTTCAGTAGGCAAGGGGTATTGTGATGTGTAAACAGGGGACATTCTGAAAAGTAAGCAGGTTTCATTGTGACCATTAACAGGGGGAATTTTGATCAGGAATAAAGGGGCATTTTGACCAGTAAGCAGGGAGCATTGTAATCACTAATTGGGTGGTATTGTGATCACAAACATGGGCCATTATGATTCAGAACAAGGGGCATTGTGATCACAAAGCAGGGGGCATTGTCATCAGTAACAGGGGGCATTGTGATCACTAAGGATGGGGGATTGTGATCAGGAAGCAAGGGGAATTTTGATCAGGAAGCAAAGGGCATTGTGACCAGTAGGCAAGGCGTATTGCGATCAGGGAACAAGGGGTAACGTGATGTGTAAAGACGGGGCATTCTGATAAGCATGCAGGGGGCAATGTGATCAGGAAGAAAGGTGAATTGTGATCAGGAAGCAAGGGGAATTTTGATCAGGAAGCAAGAGTTATCGTGATCAGGAAGCAAAGGGCATTGTGAGCAGTAGGCAAGGGGTATTGTGATCAGAGAACAAGGGGTACTGTGATGTGTAAACAGGGGGCATTCTGATAAGTAAGCAGGGGCATTGTGATCAGGAGAAAAGGGGAATTTTGACCATTAAGCAGGGAGCATTGTAATTACTATGCAGGGTGCATTGTGACTTCAAACAAGGGTCATTATGATCAAGAGCAAGGGGCATTGTGATCACAAAGCAGGGGGCATTGTGATCAGTAATGATGGGGAATTGTGATCAGGAAGTAAGGGGATTTGTGATCAGGAAGCAAGAGGGATTGTGATCAGGAAGCAAGGGGCATTGTGATCAGTAGGCAAGGGGTATTGTGATCAGTGAACAACGGGTACTGTGATGTGTAAACAGGGTGCATTCTGAAAAGTAAGCAGGGGGTGTTGTGATCAGGAAGATAGGGTCATTGTGATCAGTAAGCAGGGAGCAATGTAATCACCAATCAGGGGTATTGTGATCAGAAACAGGGGTCTTCATGATCAAGAGCAAGGGGCACTGTGATCACAATGCAGAGGGAATTGTGATCAGTAAAGATGGGAGATTGTGATCAGGAAGCAAGGGGAATTGTGATCAGGAAGCAAGAGGGATTGTGATCAGGAAGAAAAGGCATTGTGACCAGTAGGCAAGGGGTATTGTGATCAGTGAACAAGGGGTAATGTGATGTGTAAACAGGGGGCATTCTGAAAAGTAAGCAGTGGGCATTGTGATCAGGATAAAAGGGGCATTGTGATCAGTAACTGAGTTATTGTGATCAATAAGAATGTGGAGTTGTGATCAGGAAACAAAGGACATTGTGATCAGTAGGCAAGGGGTATAGTGATAGGTGAACAAGGGGTACTGTGATGTGTAAACTGGGGGCATTCTGATAAGTAAGCAGGGGTCATTGTGATCAGGAAGAAAGGGGCATTGTGATCACAAAGCAGGGGGCATCGTGTTCAGTAAAAGGGGGCATTGTTATCCAGAACAAAGGGGCATTTTGACCAGTAAGCAGCGAGCATTGTAACCACTAATCAGGGGGTATTGTGATCAGAAACAGGGGTCATTATGATCAAGAACAAGTAGCATTGTGATCAGTATAGAACGGGCATTGTGATCACAAAGCAGGCGCTTTGTGATCATTAACGGGGGTATTGTGATCAGGAAGGAAGGGGAATTGTGATCAGAAAGCCAGAGGTATTGTGATCAGGAATCAATGGGCATTGTGATCAGTTGGCAAGGGGTATTGTGATCAGTGAACAAGGGGTACTGTGATGTGTAAACAAGGGGCATTCTGAAAAGTAAGCAGTGGGCATTGTGATCAGGAAGAAAGGGGCATTGTGATCAATAACTGGGTTATTCTGATCAATAAGAATGTGGAGTTGTGATCAGGTAAAAAAGGACATTTTGATCAGTAGGCAAGGGGTATAGTGATAGGTGAACAAGGGGTACTGTGATGTGTGAACTGGGGGCATTCTGATAAGTAAGCAGGGGTCATTGTGATCAAGAAGTAAGGGGCATTGTGATCAGTATGCAGGGAACATTGTAATCACTAATCGGGGTATTGTGATCACAAACAAGGGTCATTATGATCAAGAGCAAGGGGCTTTGTGATCACAAAGCAGGGGCATTGTGATCAGTTAGGATGTGGAATTGTGATCAGGAAGTAGGGGAATTGTGATCAGTAGGCAAGGGGAATTTTGATCAGTCAGCTGAGGTAATGTGATCAGGAAGCTAAGGGCATTGTGATCACTTGGGAAGGGATATTGTGATCAGTCAACAAGGGGTACTGTGATGTGTAAACAGGGGGCATTCTGAAAAGTCACCAGGCGCATTGTGATCAGAAAGAAAGGGGCATTTTGACCAGTTACCAGGGAGCATTGTAATCACTAATTAGGTGGTATTTTGATCACAAACAGAGGTCATTATGATTAAGAACAAGGGGCATTGTAATCACAAAGCAAGGGGCATTGTGATCAGTAACAGTGGGTGTTGTGAACAGTAAGGATGGGGGATTGTGATCAGGAAGTAAGGGGAATTGAGATCAGGAAGCAAGAGGTATTGTGCTCAGGAGCAAAAGGCATTGTGTTCAGTAGGCAAGGGGTATTGTGATGTGTAAACGGGACATTCTGAAAAGTAAGCAGGTTTCATTGTGATTATTAAAAGGGGGAATTTTGATCAGGAATAAAGGGGCATTTTGACCAGTAAGCAGGGAGCATTGTAATCACTAATTGGGTGGTATTGTGATCACAAACATGGGCCATTATGATTCAGAACAAGGGGCATTGTGATCACAAAGCAGGGGGCATTGTCATCAGTAACAGGGGGCATTGTGATCACTAAGGATGGGGGATTGTGATCAGGAAGCAAGGGGAATTTTGATCAGGAAGCAAAGGGCATTGTGACCAGTAGGCAAGGCGTTTTGCGATCAGGGAACACGGGGGTAACGTGATGTGTAAAGATGGGGCATTCTGATAAGCATGCAGGGGGCAATGTGATCAGGAAGAAAGGTGAATTGTGATCAGGAAGCAAGGGGAATAGTGATCAGGAAGCAAGAGTTACTGTGATCAGGAAGCAAAGGGCATTGTGAGCAGTAGGCAAGGGGTATTGTGATCAGAGAACAAGGGGTACTGTGATGTGTAAACAGGGGGCATTCTGATAAGAAAGCAGGGGCATTGTGATCAGGAGAAAAGGGTCATTTTGACCATTAAGCAGGGAGCATTGTAATTACTATTCAGGGTGCATTGTGACCACAAACAAGGGTCATTATGATCAAGAGCAAGGGGCATTGTGATCACAAAGCAGGGGGCATTGTGATCAGTAAAGATGGGGAATTGTGATCAGGAAGTAAGGGGATTTGTGATCAGGAAGCAAGAGGGATTGTGATCAGGAAGCACGGGGCATTGTGATCAGTAGGCAAGGGGTATTGTGATCAGTGAACAACGGGTACTGTGATGTGTAAACAGGGTGCATTCTGAAAAGTAAGCAGGGGGCGTTGTGATCAGGAAGAAAGGGTCATTGTGATCAGTAAGCAGGGAGCATTGTAATCACTAATCAGGGGTATTGTGATCAGAAACAGGGGTCTTCATGATCAAGAGCAAGGGGCACTGTGATCACAATGCAGTGGGCATTGTGATCACTAAAGATGGGAGATTGTGATCAGGAAGCAAGAGGAATTGTGATCAGGAAGCAAGAGGTATTGTGATCAGGAAGCAAAGGGCATTGTGATCAGTAGGTAAAGTGTTTTGTGATCGGTGAACAAGGTGTACTGTGACGTGTAAACAGGGGATATTCTGAAAACTAAGCAGGCAGCGTTGTGATCAGTAAAGGGGGCACTGTGATCAGGAACAAACTGGCGTTTTGACCAGTAAGCCGGGAGCATTGTAATCACTAATCAGGGGGTATTGTGATCAGAAACAGGGGTCATTATGATCAAGTACAAGCGACATTGTGATCAGTAAAGACGGGGCATTGTGATCACAATGCAGGGGCATTGTTATCATTAACGGGGGTACTGTGATCAGTAAGGATGGGGGATTGTGATCAGGAAATAAGGGGAATTGTGATCAGGAAGCAAGAGGCATTGTGATCAGGAACCAAAGGGCATTGTGAGCAGTAAGCACGGAATATTGTAATCACTAAACATGAGGTATTGTGATCAGAAACAGGGGTCATTATGATCAAGAACAAGCGGCATTGTGATCAGTAAAGAAGGGGAATTGTGAACACAAAGCAGGGGGCATTGTGATCAGTAAAAGGGGGCAGTGTGATCCAGAACAAAGGGGCATTTTGACCAGTAAGCAGGGAGCATTGTAATCACTAATCAGAGGGTATCGTGACCACAAACAAGGGTCATTATTATCAAGAGCAAGGGGCATTGCGATCAGGAAGAATGGGGGATTGTGATCAGGAACCCATGGAATTGTGATCAGGAAGCAAGATATATTGTGATCAGGAAGCAAAGGGCATTGTGATCATTAGGCAAGGGCTATCGTGATCAGTGAACAAGAGGTATGTGATGTGTAAACAGGGCGTATTCTGAAAATTAAACAGGGGGCACTGAGATCAGTATCGGGGGTATTGTGATCAGTAAGGATGGGGGATTGTGATCAGGACGCAAGTGCAATTGTGATCAGGAAGCCACAGTTATTGTGATCAGGAAACAAAGGGCATTGTGATCAGTAGGCAAAGGGTATTTTGATCAGTGAACAACGCGTACTGTGATGTGTAAACAGGGGGCAATGAGATCAGGAAGAAAGGGCCATTGTGATCAGTAAGCAGGGAGCATTTTAATCACTCATCAGGGGGTATTGTTATCAGAAACAGTGGTCATTATGATTAAGAACAAGGGGCATTGTGATCACAAAGCAGGGGATATTGTGATCAGTAACACGGGGCATTGTGATCACTAAAGATGGGGGATTGTGATCAGGAAGCAAGGGGAATTGTGATCAGGAAGCAAGATGCATCGTGATCAGGAAGCAAAGGGCATTGTGAGAAGTAGGCAAGGGGTATTGTGATCAGTGAACAAGGGGTACTGTGATGTGTAACAGGGGGCATTCTGAAAAGTAAGCAGGGGGCATTGTGGTCAGTAAAAGGGGGAATTTTGATCAGGAAGGATGGGGCATTGTGATCAGTAAGCAGGGAGCATTCTAATCACTAATCAGGGGGTATTGTGATCAGAAACAAGGGGCATTATGTCAAGAACAAGGGGCATTGTGATAAAAAAACAAGGGGCATTGTGATCACAAAGCAGGGGTCACTGTGATCAGTAACGGGGTATTGTGATCAGTAAGAATGGGGGATTTTGATCAGGAAGTAAGGGGAATTGTGATCAGGAAGCAAGAGTCATTGTGATTAGGAAGCAAAGAGCATTGTGAGCAGTAGGCAATGGGTATTGTGATAATTGATCAAGAGTACTGTGATGTGTAAACAGGGGGCATTCTGATAAGTAAGCAAGGGCATTGTGATCAGGAAGAAAGCGGCATTGTGATCAGTAAGCACGGAATATTGTAATCACTATACAGGAGGTATTGTGATCAGAAACAGGGGTCATTATGATCAAGAACAAGCGGCAATGTGATCAGCAAAGAAGGGGTATTGTGATCACAAAACAGGGGGCATTGTGATCAGGAAAAAAGGGGCATTTTGAGCAGAAAGAAGGGAGCATTGTAATCACTAATGAAGGGGTTTGTGATCACAACAAGTGTCATTATGATCAAGAGCAAGTGGCATTGTGATCACAAAGCAGGGGGCATTGTGATCAGTAAGGATGGGGAATTGTGAACAGGAAATAGCGGAATTGTGATCACGAAGCAAGAGGTATTGTGATCAGGAAGCAAAGGGCATTGTGATCAGTACGCAAGGGGTATTGTGATCAATGAAGAACGCGTACTGCATGTGTAAACAGGGGACAATGTGATCAGGAAGAAAGGGACATTGTGAGTAGTAAGCAGGGAGCATTGTAATCATTCATCAGGGGGTATTGTGATCAGAAACAGGGTTCATTATGATCAAGAACAAGCGGCATTGTGATCAGTAAAGAAGGGTCATTGTGATCACAAAGCAGGGGCATTGTGATCAGTAACAGGGGTATTGTGATCAGGAAGCAAGGGTAATTGTGATCAGGAAGCAATACTTATTGTTTCCAGGAAGCAAAGGGCATTGTGATCAGTAGGCAAGGGGAATTTTGATCAGGAAGCTGAGGTAATGTGATCAGGAAGCTAAGGGCATTGTGATCACTTGGGAAGGGATATTGTGATCAGTCAACAAGGGGTACTGTGATGTGTAAACAGGGGGCATTCTGAAAAGTCACCAGGCGCATTGTGATCAGAAAGAAAGGGGCATTTTGACCAGTTACCAGGGAGCATTGTAATCACTAATTAGGTGGTATTTTGATCACAAACAGAGGTCATTATGATTAAGAACAAGGGGCATTGTAATCACAAAGCAAGGGGCATTGTGATCAGTAACAGTGGGTGTTGTGAACAGTAAGGATGAGGGATTGTGATCAGGAAGTAAGGGGAATTGAGATCAGGAAGCAAGAGGTATTGTGCTCAGGAGCAAAAGGCATTGTGTTCAGTAGGCAAGGGGTATTGTGATGTGTAAACAGGGGACATTCTGAAAAGTAAGCAGGTTTCATTGTGACCATTAACAGGGGGAATTTTGATCAGGAATAAAGGGGCATTTTGACCAGTAAGCAGGGAGCATTGTAATCACTAATTGGGTGGTATTGTGATCACAAACATGGGCCATTATGATTCAGAACAAGGGGCATTGTGATCACAAAGCAGGGGGCATTGTCATCAGTAACAGGGGGCATTGTGATCACTAAGGATGGGGGATTGTGATCAGGAAGCAAGGGGAATTTTGATCAGGAAGCAAAGGGCATTGTGACCAGTAGGCAAGGCGTATTGCGATCAGGGAACAAGGGGTAACGTGATGTGTAAAGACGGGGCATTCTGATAAGCATGCAGGGGGCAATGTGATCAGGAAGAAAGGTGAATTGTGATCAGGAAGCAAGGGGAATTTTGATCAGGAAGCAAGAGTTATCGTGATCAGGAAGCAAAGGGCATTGTGAGCAGTAGGCAAGGGGTATTGTGATCAGAGAACAAGGGGTACTGTGATGTGTAAACAGGGGGCATTCTGATAAGTAAGCAGGGGCATTGTGATCAGGAGAAAAGGGGAATTTTGACCATTAAGCAGGGAGCATTGTAATTACTATGCAGGGTGCATTGTGACTTCAAACAAGGGTCATTATGATCAAGAGCAAGGGGCATTGTGATCACAAAGCAGGGGGCATTGTGATCAGTAATGATGGGGAATTGTGATCAGGAAGTAAGGGGATTTGTGATCAGGAAGCAAGAGGGATTGTGATCAGGAAGCAAGGGGCATTGTGATCAGTAGGCAAGGGGTATTGTGATCAGTGAACAACGGGTACTGTGATGTGTAAACAGGGTGCATTCTGAAAAGTAAGCAGGGGGTGTTGTGATCAGGAAGATAGGGTCATTGTGATCAGTAAGCAGGGAGCAATGTAATCACCAATCAGGGGTATTGTGATCAGAAACAGGGGTCTTCATGATCAAGAGCAAGGGGCACTGTGATCACAATGCAGAGGGAATTGTGATCAGTAAAGATGGGAGATTGTGATCAGGAAGCAAGGGGAATTGTGATCAGGAAGCAAGAGGGATTGTGATCAGGAAGAAAAGGCATTGTGACCAGTAGGCAAGGGGTATTGTGATCAGTGAACAAGGGGTAATGTGATGTGTAAACAGGGGGCATTCTGAAAAGTAAGCAGTGGGCATTGTGATCAGGATAAAAGGGGCATTGTGATCAGTAACTGAGTTATTGTGATCAATAAGAATGTGGAGTTGTGATCAGGAAACAAAGGACATTGTGATCAGTAGGCAAGGGGTATAGTGATAGGTGAACAAGGGGTACTGTGATGTGTAAACTGGGGGCATTCTGATAAGTAAGCAGGGGTCATTGTGATCAGGAAGAAAGGGGCATTGTGATCACAAAGCAGGGGGCATCGTGTTCAGTAAAAGGGGGCATTGTTATCCAGAACAAAGGGGCATTTTGACCAGTAAGCAGCGAGCATTGTAACCACTAATCAGGGGGTATTGTGATCAGAAACAGGGGTCATTATGATCAAGAACAAGTAGCATTGTGATCAGTATAGAACGGGCATTGTGATCACAAAGCAGGCGCTTTGTGATCATTAACAGGGGTATTGTGATCAGGAAGGAAGGGGAATTGTGATCAGAAAGCCAGAGGTATTGTGATCAGGAATCAATGGGCATTGTGATCAGTTGGCAAGGGGTATTGTGATCAGTGAACAAGGGGTACTGTGATGTGTAAACAAGGGGCATTCTGAAAAGTAAGCAGTGGGCATTGTGATCAGGAAAAAAGGGGCATTGTGATCAATAACTGGGTTATTCTGATCAATAAGAATGTGGAGTTGTGATCAGGTAAAAAAGGACATTTTGATCAGTAGGCAAGGGGTATAGTGATAGGTGAACAAGGGGTACTGTGATGTGTGAACTGGGGGCATTCTGATAAGTAAGCAGGGGTCATTGTGATCAAGAAGTAAGGGGCATTGTGATCAGTATGCAGGGAACATTGTAATCACTAATCGGGGTATTGTGATCACAAACAAGGGTCATTATGATCAAGAGCAAGGGGCTTTGTGATCACAAAGCAGGGGCATTGTGATCAGTTAGGATGTGGAATTGTGATCAGGAAGTAGGGGAATTGTGATCAGTAGGCAAGGGGAATTTTGATCAGTCAGCTGAGGTAATGTGATCAGGAAGCTAAGGGCATTGTGATCACTTGGGAAGGGATATTGTGATCAGTCAACAAGGGGTACTGTGATGTGTAAACAGGGGGCATTCTGAAAAGTCACCAGGCGCATTGTGATCAGAAAGAAAGGGGCATTTTGACCAGTTACCAGGGAGCATTGTAATCACTAATTAGGTGGTATTTTGATCACAAACAGAGGTCATTATGATTAAGAACAAGGGGCATTGTAATCACAAAGCAAGGGGCATTGTGATCAGTAACAGTGGGTGTTGTGAACAGTAAGGATGGGGGATTGTGATCAGGAAGTAAGGGGAATTGAGATCAGGAAGCAAGAGGTATTGTGCTCAGGAGCAAAAGGCATTGTGTTCAGTAGGCAAGGGGTATTGTGATGTGTAAACGGGACATTCTGAAAAGTAAGCAGGTTTCATTGTGATTATTAAAAGGGGGAATTTTGATCAGGAATAAAGGGGCATTTTGACCAGTAAGCAGGGAGCATTGTAATCACTAATTGGGTGGTATTGTGATCACAAACATGGGCCATTATGATTCAGAACAAGGGGCATTGTGATCACAAAGCAGGGGGCATTGTCATCAGTAACAGGGGGCATTGTGATCACTAAGGATGGGGGATTGTGATCAGGAAGCAAGGGGAATTTTGATCAGGAAGCAAAGGGCATTGTGACCAGTAGGCAAGGCGTTTTGCGATCAGGGAACACGGGGTAACGTGATGTGTAAAGATGGGGCATTCTGATAAGCATGCAGGGGGCAATGTGATCAGGAAGAAAGGTGAATTGTGATCAGGAAGCAAGGGGAATAGTGATCAGGAAGCAAGAGTTACTGTGATCAGGAAGCAAAGGGCATTGTGAGCAGTAGGCAAGGGGTATTGTGATCAGAGAACAAGGGGTACTGTGATGTGTAAACAGGGGGCATTCTGATAAGAAAGCAGGGGCATTGTGATCAGGAGAAAAGGGTCATTTTGACCATTAAGCAGGGAGCATTGTAATTACTATTCAGGGTGCATTGTGACCACAAACAAGGGTCATTATGATCAAGAGCAAGGGGCATTGTGATCACAAAGCAGGGGGCATTGTGATCAGTAAAGATGGGGAATTGTGATCAGGAAGTAAGGGGATTTGTGATCAGGAAGCAAGAGGGATTGTGATCAGGAAGCACGGGGCATTGTGATCAGTAGGCAAGGGGTATTGTGATCAGTGAACAACGGGTACTGTGATGTGTAAACAGGGTGCATTCTGAAAAGTAAGCAGGGGGCGTTGTGATCAGGAAGAAAGGGTCATTGTGATCAGTAAGCAGGGAGCATTGTAATCACTAATCAGGGGTATTGTGATCAGAAACAGGGGTCTTCATGATCAAGAGCAAGGGGCACTGTGATCACAATGCAGTGGGCATTGTGATCACTAAAGATGGGAGATTGTGATCAGGAAGCAAGGGGAATTGTGATCAGGAAGCAAGAAGTATTGTGATCAGGAAGCAAAGGGCATTGTGATCAGTAGGGAAAGTGTTTTGTGATCGGTGAACAAGGTGTACTGTGACGTGTAAACAGGGGATATTCTGAAAACTAAGCAGGCAGCATTGTGATCAGTAAAGGGGGCACTGTGATCAGGAACAAACTGGCATTTTGACCAGTAAGCCGGGAGCATTGTAATCACTAATCAGGGGGTATTGTGATCAGAAACAGGGGTCATTATGATCAAGTACAAGCGACATTGTGATCAGTAAAGACGGGGCATTGTGATCACAATGCAGGGGCATTGTTATCATTAACGGGGGTACTGTGATCAGTAAGGATGGGGGATTGTGATCAGGAAATAAGGGGAATTGTGATCAGGAAGCAAGAGGCATTGTGATCAGGAACCAAAGGGCATTGTGAGCAGTAAGCACGGAATATTGTAATCACTAAACATGAGGTATTGTGATCAGAAACAGGGGTCATTATGATCAAGAACAAGCGGCATTGTGATCAGTAAAGAAGGGGAATTGTGAACACAAAGCAGGGGGCATTGTGATCAGTAAAAGGGGGCAGTGTGATCCAGAACAAAGGGGCATTTTGACCAGTAAGCAGGGAGCATTGTAATCACTAATCAGAGGGTATCGTGACCACAAACAAGGGTCATTATTATCAAGAGCAAGGGGCATTGCGATCAGGAAGAATGGGGGATTGTGATCAGGAACCCATGGAATTGTGATCAGGAAGCAAGATATATTGTGATCAGGAAGCAAAGGGCATTGTGATCATTAGGCAAGGGCTATCGTGATCAGTGAACAAGAGGTATGTGATGTGTAAACAGGGCGTATTCTGAAAATTAAACAGGGGGCACTGAGATCAGTATCGGGGGTATTGTGATCAGTAAGGATGGGGGATTGTGATCAGGACGCAAGTGCAATTGTGATCAGGAAGCCACAGTTATTGTGATCAGGAAACAAAGGGCATTGTGATCAGTAGGCAAAGGGTATTTTGATCAGTGAACAACGCGTACTGTGATGTGTAAACAGGGGGCAATGAGATCAGGAAGAAAGGGCCATTGTGATCAGTAAGCAGGGAGCATTTTAATCACTCATCAGGGGGTATTGTTATCAGAAACAGTGGTCATTATGATTAAGAACAAGGGGCATTGTGATCACAAAGCAGGGGATATTGTGATCAGTAACACGGGGCATTGTGATCACTAAAGATGGGGGATTGTGATCAGGAAGCAAGGGGAATTGTGATCAGGAAGCAAGATGCATCGTGATCAGGAAGCAAAGGGCATTGTGAGAAGTAGGCAAGGGGTATTGTGATCAGTGAACAAGGGGTACTGTGATGTGTAACAGGGGGCATTCTGAAAAGTAAGCAGGGGGCATTGTGGTCAGTAAAAGGGGGCATTTTGATGAGGAAGGATGGGGCATTGTGATCAGTAAGCAGGGAGCATTCTAATCACTAATCAGGGGGTATTGTGATCAGAAACAAGGGGCATTATGTCAAGAACAAGGGGCATTGTGATAAAAAAACAAGGGGCATTGTGATCACAAAGCAGGGGTCACTGTGATCAGTAACGGGGTATTGTGATCAGTAAGAATGGGGGATTTTGATCAGGAAGTAAGGGGAATTGTGATCAGGAAGCAAGAGTCATTGTGATTAGGAAGCAAAGAGCATTGTGAGCAGTAGGCAATGGGTATTGTGATAATTGATCAAGAGTACTGTGATGTGTAAACAGGGGGCATTCTGATAAGTAAGCAAGGGCATTGTGATCAGGAAGAAAGCGGCATTGTGATCAGTAAGCACGGAATATTGTAATCACTATACAGGAGGTATTGTGATCAGAAACAGGGGTCATTATGATCAAGAACAAGCGGCAATGTGATCAGCAAAGAAGGGGTATTGTGATCACAAAACAGGGGGCATTGTGATCAGGAAAAAAGGGGCATTTTGAGCAGAAAGAAGGGAGCATTGTAATCACTAATGAAGGGGTTTGTGATCACAACAAGTGTCATTATGATCAAGAGCAAGTGGCATTGTGATCACAAAGCAGGGGGCATTGTGATCAGTAAGGATGGGGAATTGTGAACAGGAAATAGCGGAATTGTGATCACGAAGCAAGAGGTATTGTGATCAGGAAGCAAAGGGCATTGTGATCAGTACGCAAGGGATATTGTGATCAATGAAGAACGCGTACTGCATGTGTAAACAGGGGACAATGTGATCAGGAAGAAAGGGACATTGTGAGTAGTAAGCAGGGAGCATTGTAATCATTCATCAGGGGGTATTGTGATCAGAAACAGGGTTCATTATGATCAAGAACAAGCGGCATTGTGATCAGTAAAGAAGGGTCATTGTGATCACAAAGCAGGGGCATTGTGATCAGTAACAGGGGTATTGTGATCAGGAAGCAAGGGTAATTGTGATCAGGAAGCAATACTTATTGTTTCCAGGAAGCAAAGGGCATTGTGATCAGTAGGCAAGGGGAATTTTGATCAGGAAGCTGAGGTAATGTGATCAGGAAGCTAAGGGCATTGTGATCACTTGGGAAGGGATATTGTGATCAGTCAACAAGGGGTACTGTGATGTGTAAACAGGGGGCATTCTGAAAAGTCACCAGGCGCATTGTGATCAGAAAGAAAGGGGCATTTTGACCAGTTACCAGGGAGCATTGTAATCACTAATTAGGTGGTATTTTGATCACAAACAGAGGTCATTATGATTAAGAACAAGGGGCATTGTAATCACAAAGCAAGGGGCATTGTGATCAGTAACAGTGGGTGTTGTGAACAGTAAGGATGAGGGATTGTGATCAGGAAGTAAGGGGAATTGAGATCAGGAAGCAAGAGGTATTGTGCTCAGGAGCAAAAGGCATTGTGTTCAGTAGGCAAGGGGTATTGTGATGTGTAAACAGGGGACATTCTGAAAAGTAAGCAGGTTTCATTGTGACCATTAACAGGGGGAATTTTGATCAGGAATAAAGGGGCATTTTGACCAGTAAGCAGGGAGCATTGTAATCACTAATTGGGTGGTATTGTGATCACAAACATGGGCCATTATGATTCAGAACAAGGGGCATTGTGATCACAAAGCAGGGGGCATTGTCATCAGTAACAGGGGGCATTGTGATCACTAAGGATGGGGGATTGTGATCAGGAAGCAAGGGGAATTTTGATCAGGAAGCAAAGGGCATTGTGACCAGTAGGCAAGGCGTTTTGCGATCAGGGAACAAGGGGTAACGTGATGTGTAAAGACGGGGCATTCTGATAAGCATGCAGGGGGCAATGTGATCAGGAAGAAAGGTGAATTGTGATCAGGAAGCAAGGGGAATTTTGATCAGGAAGCAAGAGTTATCGTGATCAGGAAGCAAAGGGCATTGTGAGCAGTAGGCAAGGGGTATTGTGATCAGAGAACAAGGGGTACTGTGATGTGTAAACAGGGGGCATTCTGATAAGTAAGCAGGGGCATTGTGATCAGGAGAAAAGGGGAATTTTGACCATTAAGCAGGGAGCATTGTAATTACTATGCAGGGTGCATTGTGACTTCAAACAAGGGTCATTATGATCAAGAGCAAGGGGCATTGTGATCACAAAGCAGGGGGCATTGTGATCAGTAATGATGGGGAATTGTGATCAGGAAGTAAGGGGATTTGTGATCAGGAAGCAAGAGGGATTGTGATCAGGAAGCAAGGGGCATTGTGATCAGTAGGCAAGGGGTATTGTGATCAGTGAACAACGGGTACTGTGATGTGTAAACAGGGTGCATTCTGAAAAGTAAGCAGGGGGTGTTGTGATCAGGAAGACAGGGTCATTGTGATCAGTAAGCAGGGAGCAATGTAATCACCAATCAGGGGTATTGTGATCAGAAACAGGGGTCTTCATGATCAAGAGCAACGGGCACTGTGATCACAATGCAGAGGGAATTGTGATCAGTAAAGATGGGAGATTGTGATCAGGAAGCAAGGGGAATTGTGATCAGGAAGCAAGAGGGATTGTGATCAGGAAGAAAAGGCATTGTGACCAGTAGGCAAGGGGTATTGTGATCAGTGAACAAGGGGTAATGTGATGTGTAAACAGGGGGCATTCTGAAAAGTAAGCAGTGGGCATTGTGATCAGGATAAAAGGGGCATTGTGATCAGTAACTGAGTTATTGTGATCAATAAGAATGTGGAGTTGTGATCAGGAAACAAAGGACATTGTGATCAGTAGGCAAGGGGTATAGTGATAGGTGAACAAGGGGTACTGTGATGTGTAAACTGGGGGCATTCTGATAAGTAAGCAGGGGTCATTGTGATCAGGAAGAAAGGGGCATTGTGATCACAAAGCAGGGGGCATCGTGTTCAGTAAAAGGGGGCATTGTTATCCAGAACAAAGGGGCATTTTGACCAGTAAGCAGCGAGCATTGTAACCACTAATCAGGGGGTATTGTGATCAGAAACAGGGGTCATTATGATCAAGAACAAGTAGCATTGTGATCAGTAAAGAACGGGCATTGTGATCACAAAGCAGGCGCTTTGTGATCATTAACGGGGGTATTGTGATCAGGAAGGAAGGGGAATTGTGATCAGAAAGCCAGAGGTATTGTGATCAGGAATCAATGGGCATTGTGATCAGTTGGCAAGGGGTATTGTGATCAGTGAACAAGGGGTACTGTGATGTGTAAACAGGGGGCATTCTGAAAAGTAAGCAGTGGGCATTGTGAGCAGTAAAAGGGGGCATTGTGATCAGGAACAAAGGGGCATTTTGACCAGTAAGCAGGGAGCATTGTAATCACTAATCAGGGGGAATTGTGATCAGAAACAGGGGTCATTATGATCAAGTACAAGCGACATTGTGATCACAAAGCAGGGGCATTGTGATCAGTAACAGGGGGCATAGTGATCCTTAAGGATGGGGGATTGTGATGAGGAAGCAAAGGGCATTGGCATCAGTAGGCAAGGGGTATTGTGATCGGTGAATAAGGGGTACTGTGGTCTGTAAACAGGGGATATTCTATAAAGTATGCAGGATGCATAGTGATCAGAAAAGGTGGCAATGTGATCAGGAACAAATGGGCATTTTGACCAGTAAGCAGGGAGCATTGTAATCACTAATCAGGGGGAATTGTGATCAGAAACAGGGGTCATTATGATCAAGTACAAGCGACATTGTGATCAGTAAAGACGGGGCATTGTGATCAAAATGCAGAGGCATTGTTATCATTAACGGGGGTATTGTGATCAGTAAGGATGGGGGATTGTGATCAGGAAATAAGGGGAATTGTGATCAGGAAGCAAGAGGCATTGTGATCAGGAACCAAAGGGCATTGTGAGCAGTAAGCACGGAATATTGTAATCACTAAACATGAGGTATTGTGATCAGAAACAGGGGTCATTATGATCAAGAACAAGCGGCATTGTGATCAGTAAAGAAGGGGCATTGTGATCACAAAGCAGGGGGCATTGAGATCAGTAAAAGGGGGCACTGTGATCCGGAACAAAGGGGCATTTTGACCAGTAAGCAGGGAGCATTGTAATCACTAATCAGAGGGTATCGTGACCACAAACAAGGGTCATTATTATCAAGAACAAGGGGCATTGCGATCAGGAAGAATGGGGATTTGTGATCAGGAACCCAGGGAATTGTGATCAGGAAGCAAGATATATTGTGATCAGGAAGCAAAGGGCATTGTGATCATTACCAAGGGCTATCTTGATCAGTTTACAAGAGGTATGTGATGTGTAAACAGGGCGTATTCTGAAAATTAAGCAGGGGGCACTGAGATCAGTATCGGGGGTATTGTGATCAGTAAGGATGGGGGATTATGATCAGGAGGCAAGGGCAATTGTGATCAGGAAGCCACAGTTATTGTGATCAGGAAACAAAGGGCATTGTGATCAGTAGGCAAGGGGTATTTTGATCTGTGAACAATGCGTACTGTGATGTGTAAACAGGGGGCAATGTGATCAGGAAGAAAGGGCCATTGTGATCAGTAAGCAGGGAGCATTTTAATCACTCATCAGGGGGTATTGTTATCAGAAACAGTGGTCTTTATGATTAAGAACAAGGGGCATTGTGATCACAAAGCAGGGGGTATTGTGATCAGTAACACGGGGCATTGTGATCACTAAAGATGGGGGATTGTGATCAGGAAGCAAGGGGAATTGTGATCAGGAAGCAAGAGGCATTGTGATCAGGAAGCAAAGGGCATTGTGAGAAGTAGGCAAGGGGTATTGTGATCAGCGAACAAGAAGTACTGTGATGTGTAACAGGGGGCATTTTGAAAAGTAAGCAGGGGGCATTGTGGACAGTAAAAGGGGGCATTTTGATCAGGTAGATTGGGGCATTGTGATCAGTAAGCAGGGAGCATTCTAATCACAAATCAGGGGGTATTGTGATCAGAAACAAGGGGCATTATGGTCAAGAACAAGGGGCATTGTGATAAAAAAACAAGGGGCATTGTGATCACAATGCAGGGGGCATTGGGATCAGTAACGGGGTATTGTGATCAGTAAGAATGGGGGATTTTGATCAGGAAGTAAGGGGAATTGTGATCAGGAAGCAAAGAGCATTGTGAGCAGTAGGCAAGGGGTATTGTGATAATTGATCAAGAGTACTGTGATGTGTAAACAGGGGGCATTCTGATAAGTAAGCAAGGGCATTGTGATCAGGAAGAAAGCGGCATTGTGATCAGTAAGCACGGAATATTGTAATCACTATACAGGAGGTATTGTGATCAGAAACAGGGGTCATTATGATCAAGAACAAGCGGCAATGTGATCAGTAAAGAAGGGGTATTGTGATCACAAAGCAGGGGGCATTGTGATCAGGAAAAAAGGGGCATTTTGAGCAGAAAGAAGGGAGCATAGTAATCACTAATGAAGGGGTTTGTGATCACAACAAGTGTCATTATGATCAAGAGCAAGTGGCATTGTGATCACAAAGCAGGGGGCATTGTGATCAGTAAGGATGGGGAATTGTGAACAGGAAATAGCGGAATTGTGATCACGAAGCAAGAGGTATTGTGATCAGGAAGCAAAGGGCATTGTGATCAGTACGCAAGGGGTATTGTGATCAATGAAGAACGCGTACTGCATGTGTAAACAGGGGACAATGTGATCAGGAAGAAAGGGACATTGTGAGTAGTAAGCAGGGAGCATTGTAATCATTCATCAGGGGGTATTGTGATCAGAAACAGGGTTCATTATGATCAAGAACAAGCGGCATTGTGATCAGTAAAGAAGGGTCATTGTGATCACAAAGCAGGGGCATTGTGATCAGTAACAGGGGTATTGTGATCAGGAAGCAAGGGTAATTGTGATCAGGAAGCAATACTTATTGTTTCCAGGAAGCAAAGGGCATTGTGATCAGTAGGCAAGGGGAATTTTGATCAGGAAGCTGAGGTAATGTGATCAGGAAGCTAAGGGCATTGTGATCACTTGGGAAGGGATATTGTGATCAGTCAACAAGGGGTACTGTGATGTGTAAACAGGGGGCATTCTGAAAAGTCACCAGGCGCATTGTGATCAGAAAGAAAGGGGCATTTTGACCAGTTACCAGGGAGCATTGTAATCACTAATTAGGTGGTATTTTGATCACAAACAGAGGTCATTATGATTAAGAACAAGGGGCATTGTAATCACAAAGCAAGGGGCATTGTGATCAGTAACAGTGGGTGTTGTGAACAGTAAGGATGAGGGATTGTGATCAGGAAGTAAGGGGAATTGAGATCAGGAAGCAAGAGGTATTGTGCTCAGGAGCAAAAGGCATTGTGTTCAGTAGGCAAGGGGTATTGTGATGTGTAAACAGGGGACATTCTGAAAAGTAAGCAGGTTTCATTGTGACCATTAACAGGGGGAATTTTGATCAGGAATAAAGGGGCATTTTGACCAGTAAGCAGGGAGCATTGTAATCACTAATTGGGTGGTATTGTGATCACAAACATGGGCCATTATGATTCAGAACAAGGGGCATTGTGATCACAAAGCAGGGGGCATTGTCATCAGTAACAGGGGGCATTGTGATCACTAAGGATGGGGGATTGTGATCAGGAAGCAAGGGGAATTTTGATCAGGAAGCAAAGGGCATTGTGACCAGTAGGCAAGGCGTATTGCGATCAGGGAACAAGGGGTAACGTCATGTGTAAAGACGGGGCATTCTGATAAGCATGCAGGGGGCAATGTGATCAGGAAGAAAGGTGAATTGTGATCAGGAAGCAAGGGGAATTTTGATCAGGAAGCAAGAGTTATCGTGATCAGGAAGCAAAGGGCATTGTGAGCAGTAGGCAAGGGGTATTGTGATCAGAGAACAAGGGGTACTGTGATGTGTAAACAGGGGGCATTCTGATAAGTAAGCAGGGGCATTGTGATCAGGAGAAAAGGGGAATTTTGACCATTAAGCAGGGAGCATTGTAATTACTATGCAGGGTGCATTGTGACTTCAAACAAGGGTCATTATGATCAAGAACAAGGGGCATTGTGATCACAAAGCAGGGGGCATTGTGATCAGTAATGATGGGGAATTGTGATCAGGAAGTAAGGGGATTTGTGATCAGGAAGCAAGAGGGATTGTGATCAGGAAGCAAGGGGCATTGTGATCAGTAGGCAAGGGGTATTGTGATCAGTGAACAACGGGTACTGTGATGTGTAAACAGGGTGCATTCTGAAAAGTAAGCAGGGGGTGTTATGATCAGGAAGATAGGGTCATTGTGATCAGTAAGCAGGGAGCAATGTAATCACCAATCAGGGGTATTGTGATCAGAAACAGGGGTCTTCATGATCAAGAGCAAGGGGCACTGTGATCACAATGCAGAGGGAATTGTGATCAGTAAAGATGGGAGATTGTGATCAGGAAGCAAGGGGAATTGTGATCAGGAAGCAAGAGGGATTGTGATCAGGAAGAAAAGGCATTGTGACCAGTAGGCAAGGGGTATTGTGATCAGTGAACAAGGGGTAATGTGATGTGTAAACAGGGGGCATTCTGAAAAGTAAGCAGTGGGCATTGTGATCAGGATAAAAGGGGCATTGTGATCAGTAACTGAGTTATTGTGATCAATAAGAATGTGGAGTTGTGATCAGGAAACAAAGGACATTGTGATCAGTAGGCAAGGGGTATAGTGATAGGTGAACAAGGGGTACTGTGATGTGTAAACTGGGGGCATTCTGATAAGTAAGCAGGGGTCATTGTGATCAGGAAGAAAGGGGCATTGTGATCACAAAGCAGGGGGCATCGTGTTCAGTAAAAGGGGGCATTGTTATCCAGAACAAAGGGGCATTTTGACCAGTAAGCAGCGAGCATTGTAACCACTAATCAGGGGGTATTGTGATCAGAAACAGGGGTCATTATGATCAAGAACAAGTAGCATTGTGATCAGTAAAGAACGGGCATTGTGATCACAAAGCAGGCGCTTTGTGATCATTAACGGGGGTATTGTGATCAGGAAGGAAGGGGAATTGTGATCAGAAAGCCAGAGGTATTTTGATCAGGAATCAATGGGCATTGTGATCAGTTGGCAAGGGGTATTGTGATCAGTGAACAAGGGGTACTGTGATGTGTAAACAGGGGGCATTCTGAAAAGTAAGCAGTGGGCATTGTGATCAGTAAAAGGGGGCATTGTGATCAGGAACAAAGGGGCATTTTGACCAGTAAGCAGGGAGCATTGTAATCACTAATCAGGGGGAATTGTGATCAGAAACAGGGGTCATTATGATCAAGTACAAGCGACATTGTGATCACAAAGCAGGGGCATTGTGATCAGTAACAGGGGGCATAGTGATCCTTAAGGATGGGGGATTGTGATGAGGAAGCAAAGGGCATTGGCATCAGTAGGCAAGGGGTATTGTGATCGGTGAATAAGGGGTACTGTGGTCTGTAAACAGGGGATATTCTATAAAGTATGCAGGATGCATAGTGATCAGAAAAGGTGGCAATGTGATCAGGAACAAATGGGCATTTTGACCAGTAAGCAGGGAGCATTGTAATCACTAATCAGGGGGAATTGTGATCAGAAACAGGGGTCATTATGATCAAGTACAAGCGACATTGTGATCAGTAAAGACGGGGCATTGTGATCACAATGCAGGGGCATTGTTATCATTAACGGGGGTATTGTGATCAGTAAGGATGGGGGATTGTGATCAGGAAATAAGGGGAATTGTGATCAGGAAGCAAGAGGCATTGTGATCAGGAACCAAAGGGCATTGTGAGCAGTAAGCACGGAATATTGTAATCACTAAACATGAGGTATTGTGATCAGAAACAGGGGTCATTATGATCAAGAACAAGCGGCATTGTGATCAGTAAAGAAGGGGCATTGTGATCACAAAGCAGGGGGCATTGTGATCAGTAAAAGGGGGCACTGTGATCCGGAACAAAGGGGCATTTTGACCAGTAAGCAGGGAGCATTGTAATCACTAATCAGAGGGTATCGTGACCACAAACAAGGGTCATTATTATCAAGAACAAGGGGCATTGCGATCAGGAAGAATGGGGATTTGTGATCAGGAACCCAGGGAATTGTGATCAGGAAGCAAGATATATTGTGATCAGGAAGCAAAGGGCATTGTGATCATTACCAAGGGCTATCTTGATCAGTTTACAAGAGGTATGTGATGTGTAAACAGGGCGTATTCTGAAAATTAAGCAGGGGGCACTGAGATCAGTATCGGGGGTATTGTGATCAGTAAGGATGGGGGATTGTGATCAGGAGGCAAGGGCAATTGTGATCAGGAAGCCACAGTTATTGTGATCAGGAAACAAAGGGCATTGTGATCAGTAGGCAAGGGGTATTTTGATCTGTGAACAATGCGTACTGTGATGTGTAAACAGGGGGCAATGTGATCAGGAAGAAAGGGCCATTGTGATCAGTAAGCAGGGAGCATTTTAATCACTCATCAGGGGGTATTGTTATCAGAAACAGTGGTCTTTATGATTAAGAACAAGGGGCATTGTGATCACAAAGCAGGGGGTATTGTGATCAGTAACACGGGGCATTGTGATCACTAAAGATGGGGGATTGTGATCAGGAAGCAAGGGGAATTGTGATCAGGAAGCAAGAGGCATTGTGATCAGGAAGCAAAGGGCATTGTGAGAAGTAGGCAAGGGGTATTGTGATCAGCGAACAAGAAGTACTGTGATGTGTAACAGGGGGCATTTTGAAAAGTAAGCAGGGGGCATTGTGGACAGTAAAAGGGGGCATTTTGATCAGGTAGATTGGGGCATTGTGATCAGTAAGCAGGGAGCATTCTAATCACAAATCAGGGGGTATTGTGATCAGAAACAAGGGGCATTATGGTCAAGAACAAGGGGCATTGTGATAAAAAAACAAGGGGCATTGTGATCACAATGCAGGGGGCATTGGGATCAGTAACGGGGTATTGTGATCAGTAAGAATGGGGGATTTTGATCAGGAAGTAAGGGGAATTGTGATCAGGAAGCAAAGAGCATTGTGAGCAGTAGGCAAGGGGTATTGTGATAATTGATCAAGAGTACTGTGATGTGTGAACAGGGGGCATTCTGATAAGTAAGCAAGGGCATTGTGATCAGGAAGAAAGCGGCATTGTGATCAGTAAGCACGGAATATTGTAATCACTATACAGGAGGTATTGTGATCAGAAACAGTGGTCATTATGATCAAGAACAAGCGGCAATGTGATCAGTAAAGAAGGGGTATTGTGATCACAAAGCAGGGGGCATTGTGATCAGGAAAAAAGGGGCATTTTGAGCAGAAAGAAGGGAGCATAGTAATCACTAATGAAGGGGTTTGTGATCACAACAAGTGTCATTATGATCAAGAGCAAGTGGCATTGTGATCACAAAGCAGGGGGCATTGTGATCAGTAAGGATGGGGAATTGTGAACAGGAAATAGCGGAATTGTGATCACGAAGCAAGAGGTATTGTGATCAGGAAGCAAAGGGCATTGTGATCAGTACGCAAGGGGTATTGTGATCAATGAAGAACGCGTACTGCATGTGTAAACAGGGGACAATGTGATCAGGAAGAAAGGGACATTGTGAGTAGTAAGCAGGGAGCATTGTAATCATTCATCAGGGGGTATTGTGATCAGAAACAGGGTTCATTATGATCAAGAACAAGCGGCATTGTGATCAGTAAAGAAGGGTCATTGTGATCACAAAGCAGGGGCATTGTGATCAGTAACAGGGGTATTGTGATCAGGAAGCAAGGGTAATTGTGATCAGGAAGCAATACTTATTGTTTCCAGGAAGCAAAGGGCATTGTGATCAGTAGGCAAGGGGAATTTTGATCAGGAAGCTGAGGTAATGTGATCAGGAAGCTAAGGGCATTGTGATCACTTGGGAAGGGATATTGTGATCAGTCAACAAGGGGTACTGTGATGTGTAAACAGGGGGCATTCTGAAAAGTCACCAGGCGCATTGTGATCAGAAAGAAAGGGGCATTTTGACCAGTTACCAGGGAGCATTGTAATCACTAATTAGGTGGTATTTTGATCACAAACAGAGGTCATTATGATTAAGAACAAGGGGCATTGTAATCACAAAGCAAGGGGCATTGTGATCAGTAACAGTGGGTGTTGTGAACAGTAAGGATGAGGGATTGTGATCAGGAAGTAAGGGGAATTGAGATCAGGAAGCAAGAGGTATTGTGCTCAGGAGCAAAAGGCATTGTGTTCAGTAGGCAAGGGGTATTGTGATGTGTAAACAGGGGACATTCTGAAAAGTAAGCAGGTTTCATTGTGACCATTAACAGGGGGAATTTTGATCAGGAATAAAGGGGCATTTTGACCAGTAAGCAGGGAGCATTGTAATCACTAATTGGGTGGTATTGTGATCACAAACATGGGCCATTATGATTCAGAACAAGGGGCATTGTGATCACAAAGCAGGGGGCATTGTCATCAGTAACAGGGGGCATTGTGATCACTAAGGATGGGGGATTGTGATCAGGAAGCAAGGGGAATTTTGATCAGGAAGCAAAGGGCATTGTGACCAGTAGGCAAGGCGTATTGCGATCAGGGAACAAGGGGTAACGTGATGTGTAAAGACGGGGCATTCTGATAAGCATGCAGGGGGCAATGTGATCAGGAAGAAAGGTGAATTGTGATCAGGAAGCAAGGGGAATTTTGATCAGGAAGCAAGAGTTATCGTGATCAGGAAGCAAAGGGCATTGTGAGCAGTAGGCAAGGGGTATTGTGATCAGAGAACAAGGGGTACTGTGATGTGTAAACAGGGGGCATTCTGATAAGTAAGCAGGGGCATTGTGATCAGGAGAAAAGGGGAATTTTGACCATTAAGCAGGGAGCATTGTAATTACTATGCAGGGTGCATTGTGACTTCAAACAAGGGTCATTATGATCAAGAGCAAGGGGCATTGTGATCACAAAGCAGGGGGCATTGTGATCAGTAATGATGGGGAATTGTGATCAGGAAGTAAGGGGATTTGTGATCAGGAAGCAAGAGGGATTGTGATCAGGAAGCAAGGGGCATTGTGATCAGTAGGCAAGGGGTATTGTGATCAGTGAACAACGGGTACTGTGATGTGTAAACAGGGTGCATTCTGAAAAGTAAGCAGGGGGTGTTGTGATCAGGAAGATAGGGTCATTGTGATCAGTAAGCAGGGAGCAATGTAATCACCAATCAGGGGTATTGTGATCAGAAACAGGGGTCTTCATGATCAAGAGCAAGGGGCACTGTGATCACAATGCAGAGGGAATTGTGATCAGTAAAGATGGGAGATTGTGATCAGGAAGCAAGGGGAATTGTGATCAGGAAGCAAGAGGGATTGTGATCAGGAAGAAAAGGCATTGTGACCAGTAGGCAAGGGGTATTGTGATCAGTGAACAAGGGGTAATGTGATGTGTAAACAGGGGGCATTCTGAAAAGTAAGCAGTGGGCATTGTGATCAGGATAAAAGGGGCATTGTGATCAGTAACTGAGTTATTGTGATCAATAAGAATGTGGAGTTGTGATCAGGAAACAAAGGACATTGTGATCAGTAGGCAAGGGGTATAGTGATAGGTGAACAAGGGGTACTGTGATGTGTAAACTGGGGGCATTCTGATAAGTAAGCAGGGGTCATTGTGATCAGGAAGAAAGGGGCATTGTGATCACAAAGCAGGGGGCATCGTGTTCAGTAAAAGGGGGCATTGTTATCCAGAACAAAGGGGCATTTTGACCAGTAAGCAGCGAGCATTGTAACTACTAATCAGGGGGTATTGTGATCAGAAACAGGGGTCATTATGATCAAGAACAAGTAGCATTGTGATCAGTAAAGAACGGGCATTGTGATCACAAAGCAGGCGCTTTGTGATCATTAACGGGGGTATTGTGATCAAGAAGGAAGGGGAATTGTGATCAGAAAGCCAGAGGTATTGTGATCAGGAATCAATGGGCATTGTGATCAGTTGGCAAGGGGTATTGTGATCAGTGAACAAGGGGTACTGTGATGTGTAAACAGGGGGCATTCTGAAAAGTAAGCAGTGGGCATTGTGATCAGTAAAAGGGGGCATTGTGATCAGGAACAAAGGGGCATTTTGACCAGTAAGCAGGGAGCATTGTAATCACTAATCAGGGGGAATTGTGATCAGAAACAGGGGTCATTATGATCAAGTACAAGCGACATTGTGATCACAAAGCAGGGGCATTGTGATCAGTAACAGGGGGCATAGTGATCCTTAAGGATGGGGGATTGTGATGAGGAAGCAAAGGGCATTGGCATCAGTAGGCAAGGGGTATTGTGATCGGTGAATAAGGGGTACTGTGGTCTGTAAACAGGGGATATTCTATAAAGTATGCAGGATGCATAGTGATCAGAAAAGGTGGCAATGTGATCAGGAACAAATGGGCATTTTGACCAGTAAGCAGGGAGCATTGTAATCACTAATCAGGGGGAATTGTGATCAGAAACAGGGGTCATTATGATCAAGTACAAGCGACATTGTGATCAGTAAAGACGGGGCATTGTGATCACAATGCAGGGGCATTGTTATCATTAACGGGGGTATTGTGATCAGTAAGGATGGGGGATTGTGATCAGGAAATAAGGGGAATTGTGATCAGGAAGCAAGAGGCATTGTGATCAGGAACCAAAGGGCATTGTGAGCAGTAAGCACGGAATATTGTAATCACTAAACATGAGGTATTGTGATCAGAAACAGGGGTCATTATGATCAAGAACAAGCGGCATTGTGATCAGTAAAGAAGGGGCATTGTGATCACAAAGCAGGGGGCATTGTGATCAGTAAAAGGGGGCACTGTGATCCGGAACAAAGGGGCATTTTGACCAGTAAGCAGGGAGCATTGTAATCACTAATCAGAGGGTATCGTGACCACAAACAAGGGTCATTATTATCAAGAACAAGGGGCATTGCGATCAGGAAGAATGGGGATTTGTGATCAGGAACCCAGGGAATTGTGATCAGGAAGCAAGATATATTGTGATCAGGAAGCAAAGGGCATTGTGATCATTACCAAGGGCTATCGTGATCAGTTTACAAGAGGTATGTGATGTGTAAACAGGGCATATTCTGAAAATTAAGCAGGGGGCACTGAGATCAGTATCGGGGGTATTGTGATCAGTAAGGATGGGGATTGTGATCAGGAGGCAAGGGCAATTGTGATCAGGAAGCCACAGTTATTGTGATCAGGAAACAAAGGGCATTGTGATCAGTAGGCAAGGGGTATTTTGATCAGTGAACAATGCGTACTGTGATGTGTAAACAGGGGGCAATGTGATCAGGAAGAAAGGGCCATTGTGATCAGTAAGCAGGGAGCATTTTAATCACTCATCAGGGGGTATTGTTATCAGAAACAGTGGTCTTTATGATTAAGAACAAGGGGCATTGTGATCACAAAGCAGGGGGTATTGTGATCAGTAACACGGGGCATTGTGATCACTAAAGATGGGGGATTGTGATCAGGAAGCAAGGGGAATTGTGATCAGGAAGCAAGTGGCATTGTGATCAGGAAGCAAAGGGCATTGTGAGAAGTAGGCAAGGGGTATTGTGATCAGCGAACAAGAAGTACTGTGATGTGTAACAGGGGGCATTTTGAAAAGTAAGCAGGGGGCATTGTGGACAGTAAAAGGGGGCATTTTGATCAGGTAGATTGGGGCATTGTGATCAGTAAGCAGGGAGCATTCTAATCACAAATCAGGGGGTATTGTGATCAGAAACAAGGGGCATTATGGTCAAGAACAAGGGGCATTGTGATAAAAAAACAAGGGGCATTGTGATCACAATGCAGGGGGCATTGGGATCAGTAACGGGGTATTGTGATCAGTAAGAATGGGGAATTTTGATCAGGAAGTAAGGGGAATTGTGATCAGGAAGCAAAGAGCATTGTGAGCAGTAGGCAAGGGGTATTGTGATAATTGATCAAGAGTACTGTGATGTGTGAACAGGGGGCATTCTGATAAGTAAGCAAGGGCATTGTGATCAGGAAGAAAGCGGCATTGTGATCAGTAAGCACGGAATATTGTAATCACTATACAGGAGGTATTGTGATCAGAAACAGGGGTCATTATGATCAAGAACAAGCGGCAATGTGATCAGTAAAGAAGGGGTATTGTGATCACAAAGCAGGAGGCATTGTGATCAGGAAAAAAGGGGCATTTTGAGCAGAAAGAAGGGAGCATAGTAATCACTAATGAAGGGGTTTGTGATCACAACAAGTGTCATTATGATCAAGAGCAAGGGGCTTTGTGATCACAAAGCAGGGGCATTGTGATCAGTTAGGATGTGGAATTGTGATCAGGAAGTAGGGGAATTGTGATCAGTAGGCAAGGGGAATTTTGATCAGTCAGCTGAGGTAATGTGATCAGGAAGCTAAGGGCATTGTGATCACTTGGGAAGGGATATTGTGATCAGTCAACAAGGGGTACTGTGATGTGTAAACAGGGGGCATTCTGAAAAGTCACCAGGCGCATTGTGATCAGAAAGAAAGGGGCATTTTGACCAGTTACCAGGGAGCATTGTAACCACTAATCAGGGGGTATTGTGATCAGAAACAGGGGTCATTATGATCAAGAACAAGTAGCATTGTGATCAGTATAGAACGGGCATTGTGATCACAAAGCAGGCGCTTTGTGATCATTAACGGGGGTATTGTGATCAGGAAGGAAGGGGAATTGTGATCAGAAAGCCAGAGGTATTGTGATCAGGAATCAATGGGCATTGTGATCAGTTGGCAAGGGGTATTGTGATCAGTGAACAAGGGGTACTGTGATGTGTAAACAAGGGGCATTCTGAAAAGTAAGCAGTGGGCATTGTGATCAGGAAAAAAGGGGCATTGTGATCAATAACTGGGTTATTCTGATCAATAAGAATGTGGAGTTGTGATCAGGTAAAAAAGGACATTTTGATCAGTAGGCAAGGGGTATAGTGATAGGTGAACAAGGGGTACTGTGATGTGTGAACTGGGGGCATTCTGATAAGTAAGCAGGGGTCATTGTGATCAAGAAGTAAGGGGCATTGTGATCAGTATGCAGGGAACATTGTAATCACTAATCGGGGTATTGTGATCACAAACAAGGGTCATTATGATCAAGAGCAAGGGGCTTTGTGATCACAAAGCAGGGGCATTGTGATCAGTTAGGATGTGGAATTGTGATCAGGAAGTAGGGGAATTGTGATCAGTAGGCAAGGGGAATTTTGATCAGTCAGCTGAGGTAATGTGATCAGGAAGCTAAGGGCATTGTGATCACTTGGGAAGGGATATTGTGATCAGTCAACAAGGGGTACTGTGATGTGTAAACAGGGGGCATTCTGAAAAGTCACCAGGCGCATTGTGATCAGAAAGAAAGGGGCATTTTGACCAGTTACCAGGGAGCATTGTAATCACTAATTAGGTGGTATTTTGATCACAAACAGAGGTCATTATGATTAAGAACAAGGGGCATTGTAATCACAAAGCAAGGGGCATTGTGATCAGTAACAGTGGGTGTTGTGAACAGTAAGGATGGGGGATTGTGATCAGGAAGTAAGGGGAATTGAGATCAGGAAGCAAGAGGTATTGTGCTCAGGAGCAAAAGGCATTGTGTTCAGTAGGCAAGGGGTATTGTGATGTGTAAACGGGACATTCTGAAAAGTAAGCAGGTTTCATTGTGATTATTAAAAGGGGGAATTTTGATCAGGAATAAAGGGGCATTTTGACCAGTAAGCAGGGAGCATTGTAATCACTAATTGGGTGGTATTGTGATCACAAACATGGGCCATTATGATTCAGAACAAGGGGCATTGTGATCACAAATCAGGGGGCATTGTCATCAGTAACAGGGGGCATTGTGATCACTAAGGATGGGGGATTGTGATCAGGAAGCAAGGGGAATTTTGATCAGGAAGCAAAGGGCATTGTGACCAGTAGGCAAGGCGTTTTGCGATCAGGGAACACGGGGTAACGTGATGTGTAAAGATGGGGCATTCTGATAAGCATGCAGGGGGCAATGTGATCAGGAAGAAAGGTGAATTGTGATCAGGAAGCAAGGGGAATAGTGATCAGGAAGCAAGAGTTACTGTGATCAGGAAGCAAAGGGCATTGTGAGCAGTAGGCAAGGGGTATTGTGATCAGAGAACAAGGGGTACTGTGATGTGTAAACAGGGGGCATTCTGATAAGAAAGCAGGGGCATTGTGATCAGGAGAAAAGGGTCATTTTGACCATTAAGCAGGGAGCATTGTAATTACTATTCAGGGTGCATTGTGACCACAAACAAGGGTCATTATGATCAAGAGCAAGGGGCATTGTGATCACAAAGCAGGGGGCATTGTGATCAGTAAAGATGGGGAATTGTGATCAGGAAGTAAGGGGATTTGTGATCAGGAAGCAAGAGGGATTGTGATCAGGAAGCACGGGGCATTGTGATCAGTAGGCAAGGGGTATTGTGATCAGTGAACAACGGGTACTGTGATGTGTAAACAGGGTGCATTCTGAAAAGTAAGCAGGGGGCGTTGTGATCAGGAAGAAAGGGTCATTGTGATCAGTAAGCAGGGAGCATTGTAATCACTAATCAGGGGTATTGTGATCAGAAACAGGGGTCTTCATGATCAAGAGCAAGGGGCACTGTGATCACAATGCAGTGGGCATTGTGATCACTAAAGATGGGAGATTGTGATCAGGAAGCAAGGGGAATTGTGATCAGGAAGCAAGAGGTATTGTGATCAGGAAGCAAAGGGCATTGTGATCAGTAGGGAAAGTGTTTTGTGATCGGTGAACAAGGTGTACTGTGACGTGTAAACAGGGGATATTCTGAAAACTAAGCAGGCAGCATTGTGATCAGTAAAGGGGGCACTGTGATCAGGAACAAACTGGCATTTTGACCAGTAAGCCGGGAGCATTGTAATCACTAATCAGGGGGTATTGTGATCAGAAACAGGGGTCATTATGATCAAGTACAAGCGACATTGTGATCAGTAAAGACGGGGCATTGTGATCACAATGCAGGGGCATTGTTATCATTAACGGGGGTACTGTGATCAGTAAGGATGGGGGATTGTGATCAGGAAATAAGGGGAATTGTGATCAGGAAGCAAGAGGCATTGTGATCAGGAACCAAAGGGCATTGTGAGCAGTAAGCACGGAATATTGTAATCACTAAACATGAGGTATTGTGATCAGAAACAGGGGTCATTATGATCAAGAACAAGCGGCATTGTGATCAGTAAAGAAGGGGAATTGTGAACACAAAGCAGGGGGCATTGTGATCAGTAAAAGGGGGCAGTGTGATCCAGAACAAAGGGGCATTTTGACCAGTAAGCAGGGAGCATTGTAATCACTAATCAGAGGGTATCGTGACCACAAACAAGGGTCATTATTATCAAGAGCAAGGGGCATTGCGATCAGGAAGAATGGGGGATTGTGATCAGGAACCCATGGAATTGTGATCAGGAAGCAAGATATATTGTGATCAGGAAGCAAAGGGCATTGTGATCATTAGGCAAGGGCTATCGTGATCAGTGAACAAGAGGTATGTGATGTGTAAACAGGGCGTATTCTGAAAATTAAACAGGGGGCACTGAGATCAGTATCGGGGGTATTGTGATCAGTAAGGATGGGGGATTGTGATCAGGACGCAAGTGCAATTGTGATCAGGAAGCCACAGTTATTGTGATCAGGAAACAAAGGGCATTGTGATCAGTAGGCAAAGGGTATTTTGATCAGTGAACAACGCGTACTGTGATGTGTAAACAGGGGGCAATGAGATCAGGAAGAAAGGGCCATTGTGATCAGTAAGCAGGGAGCATTTTAATCACTCATCAGGGGGTATTGTTATCAGAAACAGTGGTCATTATGATTAAGAACAAGGGGCATTGTGATCACAAAGCAGGGGATATTGTGATCAGTAACACGGGGCATTGTGATCACTAAAGATGGGGGATTGTGATCAGGAAGCAAGGGGAATTGTGATCAGGAAGCAAGATGCATCGTGATCAGGAAGCAAAGGGCATTGTGAGAAGTAGGCAAGGGGTATTGTGATCAGTGAACAAGGGGTACTGTGATGTGTAACAGGGGGCATTCTGAAAAGTAAGCAGGGGGCATTGTGGTCAGTAAAAGGGGGCATTTTGATCAGGAAGGATGGGGCATTGTGATCAGTAAGCAGGGAGCATTCTAATCACTAATCAGGGGGTATTGTGATCAGAAACAAGGGGCATTATGTCAAGAACAAGGGGCATTGTGATAAAAAAACAAGGGGCATTGTGATCACAAAGCAGGGGTCACTGTGATCAGTAACGGGGTATTGTGATAGTAAGAATGGGGGATTTTGATCAGGAAGTAAGGGGAATTGTGATCAGGAAGCAAGAGTCATTGTGATTAGGAAGCAAAGAGCATTGTGAGCAGTAGGCAATGGGTATTGTGATAATTGATCAAGAGTACTGTGATGTGTAAACAGGGGGCATTCTGATAAGTAAGCAAGGGCATTGTGATCAGGAAGAAAGCGGCATTGTGATCAGTAAGCACGGAATATTGTAATCACTATACAGGAGGTATTGTGATCAGAAACAGGGGTCATTATGATCAAGAACAAGCGGCAATGTGATCAGCAAAGAAGGGGTATTGTGATCACAAAACAGGGGGCATTGTGATCAGGAAAAAAGGGGCATTTTGAGCAGAAAGAAGGGAGCATTGTAATCACTAATGAAGGGGTTTGTGATCACAACAAGTGTCATTATGATCAAGAGCAAGTGGCATTGTGATCACAAAGCAGGGGGCATTGTGATCAGTAAGGATGGGGAATTGTGAACAGGAAATAGCGGAATTGTGATCACGAAGCAAGAGGTATTGTGATCAGGAAGCAAAGGGCATTGTGATCAGTACGCAAGGGATATTGTGATCAATGAAGAACGCGTACTGCATGTGTAAACAGGGGACAATGTGATCAGGAAGAAAGGGACATTGTGAGTAGTAAGCAGGGAGCATTGTAATCATTCATCAGGGGGTATTGTGATCAGAAACAGGGTTCATTATGATCAAGAACAAGCGGCATTGTGATCAGTAAAGAAGGGTCATTGTGATCACAAAGCAGGGGCATTGTGATCAGTAACAGGGGTATTGTGATCAGGAAGCAAGGGTAATTGTGATCAGGAAGCAATACTTATTGTTTCCAGGAAGCAAAGGGCATTGTGATCAGTAGGCAAGGGGAATTTTGATCAGGAAGCTGAGGTAATGTGATCAGGAAGCTAAGGGCATTGTGATCACTTGGGAAGGGATATTGTGATCAGTCAACAAGGGGTACTGTGATGTGTAAACAGGGGGCATTCTGAAAAGTCACCAGGCGCATTGTGATCAGAAAGAAAGGGGCATTTTGACCAGTTACCAGGGAGCATTGTAATCACTAATTAGGTGGTATTTTGATCACAAACAGAGGTCATTATGATTAAGAACAAGGGGCATTGTAATCACAAAGCAAGGGGCATTGTGATCAGTAACAGTGGGTGTTGTGAACAGTAAGGATGAGGGATTGTGATCAGGAAGTAAGGGGAATTGAGATCAGGAAGCAAGAGGTATTGTGCTCAGGAGCAAAAGGCATTGTGTTCAGTAGGCAAGGGGTATTGTGATGTGTAAACAGGGGACATTCTGAAAAGTAAGCAGGTTTCATTGTGACCATTAACAGGGGGAATTTTGATCAGGAATAAAGGGGCATTTTGACCAGTAAGCAGGGAGCATTGTAATCACTAATTGGGTGGTATTGTGATCACAAACATGGGCCATTATGATTCAGAACAAGGGGCATTGTGATCACAAAGCAGGGGGCATTGTCATCAGTAACAGGGGGCATTGTGATCACTAAGGATGGGGGATTGTGATCAGGAAGCAAGGGGAATTTTGATCAGGAAGCAAAGGGCATTGTGACCAGTAGGCAAGGCGTATTGCGATCAGGGAACAAGGGGTAACGTGATGTGTAAAGACGGGGCATTCTGATAAGCATGCAGGGGGCAATGTGATCAGGAAGAAAGGTGAATTGTGATCAGGAAGCAAGGGGAATTTTGATCAGGAAGCAAGAGTTATCGTGATCAGGAAGCAAAGGGCATTGTGAGCAGTAGGCAAGGGGTATTGTGATCAGAGAACAAGGGGTACTGTGATGTGTAAACAGGGGGCATTCTGATAAGTAAGCAGGGGCATTGTGATCAGGAGAAAAGGGGAATTTTGACCATTAAGCAGGGAGCATTGTAATTACTATGCAGGGTGCATTGTGACTTCAAACAAGGGTCATTATGATCAAGAGCAAGGGGCATTGTGATCACAAAGCAGGGGGCATTGTGATCAGTAATGATGGGGAATTGTGATCAGGAAGTAAGGGGATTTGTGATCAGGAAGCAAGAGGGATTGTGATCAGGAAGCAAGGGGCATTGTGATCAGTAGGCAAGGGGTATTGTGATCAGTGAACAACGGGTACTGTGATGTGTAAACAGGGTGCATTCTGAAAAGTAAGCAGGGGGTGTTGTGATCAGGAAGACAGGGTCATTGTGATCAGTAAGCAGGGAGCAATGTAATCACCAATCAGGGGTATTGTGATCAGAAACAGGGGTCTTCATGATCAAGAGCAACGGGCACTGTGATCACAATGCAGAGGGAATTGTGATCAGTAAAGATGGGAGATTGTGATCAGGAAGCAAGGGGAATTGTGATCAGGAAGCAAGAGGGATTGTGATCAGGAAGAAAAGGCATTGTGACCAGTAGGCAAGGGGTATTGTGATCAGTGAACAAGGGGTAATGTGATGTGTAAACAGGGGGCATTCTGAAAAGTAAGCAGTGGGCATTGTGATCAGGATAAAAGGGGCATTGTGATCAGTAACTGAGTTATTGTGATCAATAAGAATGTGGAGTTGTGATCAGGAAACAAAGGACATTGTGATCAGTAGGCAAGGGGTATAGTGATAGGTGAACAAGTGGTACTGTGATGTGTAAACTGGGGGCATTCTGATAAGTAAGCAGGGGTCATTGTGATCAGGAAGAAAGGGGCATTGTGATCACAAAGCAGGGGGCATCGTGTTCAGTAAAAGGGGGCATTGTTATCCAGAACAAAGGGGCATTTTGACCAGTAAGCAGCGAGCATTGTAAACACTAATCAGGGGGTATTGTGATCAGAAACAGGGGTCATTATGATCAAGAACAAGTAGCATTGTGATCAGTAAAGAACGGGCATTGTGATCACAAAGCAGGCGCTTTGTGATCATTAACGGGGGTATTGTGATCAGGAAGGAAGGGGAATTGTGATCAGAAAGCCAGAGGTATTGTGATCAGGAATCAATGGGCATTGTGATCAGTTGGCAAGGGGTATTGTGATCAGTGAACAAGGGGTACTGTGATGTGTAAACAGGGGGCATTCTGAAAAGTAAGCAGTGGGCATTGTGATCAGTAAAAGGGGGCATTGTGATCAGGAACAAAGGGGCATTTTGACCAGTAAGCAGGGAGCATTGTAATCACTAATCAGGGGGAATTGTGATCAGAAACAGGGGTCATTATGATCAAGTACAAGCGACATTGTGATCACAAAGCAGGGGCATTGTGATCAGTAACAGGGGGCATAGTGATCCTTAAGGATGGGGGATTGTGATGAGGAAGCAAAGGGCATTGGCATCAGTAGGCAAGGGGTATTGTGATCGGTGAATAAGGGGTACTGTGGTCTGTAAACAGGGGATATTCTATAAAGTATGCAGGATGCATAGTGATCAGAAAAGGTGGCAATGTGATCAGGAACAAATGGGCATTTTGACCAGTAAGCAGGGAGCATTGTAATCACTAATCAGGGGGAATTGTGATCAGAAACAGGGGTCATTATGATCAAGTACAAGCGACATTGTGATCAGTAAAGACGGGGCATTGTGATCAAAATGCAGGGGCATTGTTATCATTAACGGGGGTATTGTGATCAGTAAGGATGGGGGATTGTGATCAGGAAATAAGGGGAATTGTGATCAGGAAGCAAGAGGCATTGTGATCAGGAACCAAAGGGCATTGTGAGCAGTAAGCACGGAATATTGTAATCACTAAACATGAGGTATTGTGATCAGAAACAGGGGTCATTATGATCAAGAACAAGCGGCATTGTGATCAGTAAAGAAGGGGCATTGTGATCACAAAGCAGGGGGCATTGAGATCAGTAAAAGGGGGCACTGTGATCCGGAACAAAGGGGCATTTTGACCAGTAAGCAGGGAGCATTGTAATCACTAATCAGAGGGTATCGTGACCACAAACAAGGGTCATTATTATCAAGAACAAGGGGCATTGCGATCAGGAAGAATGGGGATTTGTGATCAGGAACCCAGGGAATTGTGATCAGGAAGCAAGATATATTGTGATCAGGAAGCAAAGGGCATTGTGATCATTACCAAGGGCTATCTTGATCAGTTTACAAGAGGTATGTGATGTGTAAACAGGGCGTATTCTGAAAATTAAGCAGGGGGCACTGAGATCAGTATCGGGGGTATTGTGATCAGTAAGGATGGGGGATTGTGATCAGGAGGCAAGGGCAATTGTGATCAGGAAGCCACAGTTATTGTGATCAGGAAACAAAGGGCATTGTGATCAGTAGGCAAGGGGTATTTTGATCTGTGAACAATGCGTACTGTGATGTGTAAACAGGGGGCAATGTGATCAGGAAGAAAGGGCCATTGTGATCAGTAAGCAGGGAGCATTTTAATCACTCATCAGGGGGTATTGTTATCAGAAACAGTGGTCTTTATGATTAAGAACAAGGGGCATTGTGATCACAAAGCAGGGGGTATTGTGATCAGTAACACGGGGCATTGTGATCACTAAAGATGGGGGATTGTGATCAGGAAGCAAGGGGAATTGTGATCAGGAAGCAAGAGGCATTGTGATCAGGAAGCAAAGGGCATTGTGAGAAGTAGGCAAGGGGTATTGTGATCAGCGAACAAGAAGTACTGTGATGTGTAACAGGGGGCATTTTGAAAAGTAAGCAGGGGGCATTGTGGACAGTAAAAGGGGGCATTTTGATCAGGTAGATTGGGGCATTGTGATCAGTAAGCAGGGAGCATTCTAATCACAAATCAGGGGGTATTGTGATCAGAAACAAGGGGCATTATGGTCAAGAACAAGGGGCATTGTGATAAAAAAACAAGGGGCATTGTGATCACAATGCAGGGGGCATTGGGATCAGTAACGGGGTATTGTGATCAGTAAGAATGGGGGATTTTGATCAGGAAGTAAGGGGAATTGTGATCAGGAAGCAAAGAGCATTGTGAGCAGTAGGCAAGGGGTATTGTGATAATTGATCAAGAGTACTGTGATGTGTGAACAGGGGGCATTCTGATAAGTAAGCAAGGGCATTGTGATCAGGAAGAAAGCGGCATTGTGATCAGTAAGCACGGAATATTGTAATCACTATACAGGAGGTATTGTGATCAGAAACAGGGGTCATTATGATCAAGAACAAGCGGCAATGTGATCAGTAAAGAAGGGGTATTGTGATCACAAAGCAGGGGGCATTGTGATCAGGAAAAAAGGGGCATTTTGAGCAGAAAGAAGGGAGCATAGTAATCACTAATGAAGGGGTTTGTGATCACAACAAGTGTCATTATGATCAAGAGCAAGTGGCATTGTGATCACAAAGCAGGGGGCATTGTGATCAGTAAGGATGGGGAATTGTGAACAGGAAATAGCGGATTGTGATCACGAAGCAAGAGGTATTGTGATCAGGAAGCAAAGGGCATTGTGATCAGTACGCAAGGGGTATTGTGATCAATGAAGAACGCGTACTGCATGTGTAAACAGGGGACAATGTGATCAGGAAGAAAGGGACATTGTGAGTAGTAAGCAGGGAGCATTGTAATCATTCATCAGGGGGTATTGTGATCAGAAACAGGGTTCATTATGATCAAGAACAAGCGGCATTGTGATCAGTAAAGAAGGGTCATTGTGATCACAAAGCAGGGGCATTGTGATCAGTAACAGGGGTATTGTGATCAGGAAGCAAGGGTAATTGTGATCAGGAAGCAATACTTATTGTTTCCAGGAAGCAAAGGGCATTGTGATCAGTAGGCAAGGGGAATTTTGATCAGGAAGCTGAGGTAATGTGATCAGGAAGCTAAGGGCATTGTGATCACTTGGGAAGGGATATTGTGATCAGTCAACAAGGGGTACTGTGATGTGTAAACAGGGGGCATTCTGAAAAGTCACCAGGCGCATTGTGATCAGAAAGAAAGGGGCATTTTGACCAGTTACCAGGGAGCATTGTAATCACTAATTAGGTGGTATTTTGATCACAAACAGAGGTCATTATGATTAAGAACAAGGGGCATTGTAATCACAAAGCAAGGGGCATTGTGATCAGTAACAGTGGGTGTTGTGAACAGTAAGGATGAGGGATTGTGATCAGGAAGTAAGGGGAATTGAGATCAGGAAGCAAGAGGTATTGTGCTCAGGAGCAAAAGGCATTGTGTTCAGTAGGCAAGGGGTATTGTGATGTGTAAACAGGGGACATTCTGAAAAGTAAGCAGGTTTCATTGTGACCATTAACAGGGGGAATTTTGATCAGGAATAAAGGGGCATTTTGACCAGTAAGCAGGGAGCATTGTAATCACTAATTGGGTGGTATTGTGATCACAAACATGGGCCATTATGATTCAGAACAAGGGGCATTGTGATCACAAAGCAGGGGGCATTGTCATCAGTAACAGGGGGCATTGTGATCACTAAGGATGGGGGATTGTGATCAGGAAGCAAGGGGAATTTTGATCAGGAAGCAAAGGGCATTGTGACCAGTAGGCAAGGCGTATTGCGATCAGGGAACAAGGGGTAACGTGATGTGTAAAGACGGGGCATTCTGATAAGCATGCAGGGGGCAATGTGATCAGGAAGAAAGGTGAATTGTGATCAGGAAGCAAGGGGAATTTTGATCAGGAAGCAAGAGTTATCGTGATCAGGAAGCAAAGGGCATTGTGAGCAGTAGGCAAGGGGTATTGTGATCAGAGAACAAGGGGTACTGTGATGTGTAAACAGGGGGCATTCTGATAAGTAAGCAGGGGCATTGTGATCAGGAGAAAAGGGGAATTTTGACCATTAAGCAGGGAGCATTGTAATTACTATGCAGGGTGCATTGTGACTTCAAACAAGGGTCATTATGATCAAGAGCAAGGGGCATTGTGATCACAAAGCAGGGGGCATTGTGATCAGTAATGATGGGGAATTGTGATCAGGAAGTAAGGGGATTTGTGATCAGGAAGCAAGAGGGATTGTGATCAGGAAGCAAGGGGCATTGTGATCAGTAGGCAAGGGGTATTGTGATCAGTGAACAACGGGTACTGTGATGTGTAAACAGGGTGCATTCTGAAAAGTAAGCAGGGGGTGTTGTGATCAGGAAGATAGGGTCATTGTGATCAGTAAGCAGGGAGCAATGTAATCACCAATCAGGGGTATTGTGATCAGAAACAGGGGTCTTCATGATCAAGAGCAAGGGGCACTGTGATCACAATGCAGAGGGAATTGTGATCAGTAAAGATGGGAGATTGTGATCAGGAAGCAAGGGGAATTGTGATCAGGAAGCAAGAGGGATTGTGATCAGGAAGAAAAGGCATTGTGACCAGTAGGCAAGGGGTATTGTGATCAGTGAACAAGGGGTAATGTGATGTGTAAACAGGGGGCATTCTGAAAAGTAAGCAGTGGGCATTGTGATCAGGATAAAAGGGGCATTGTGATCAGTAACTGAGTTATTGTGATCAATAAGAATGTGGAGTTGTGATCAGGAAACAAAGGACATTGTGATCAGTAGGCAAGGGGTATAGTGATAGGTGAACAAGGGGTACTGTGATGTGTAAACTGGGGGCATTCTGATAAGTAAGCAGGGGTCATTGTGATCAGGAAGAAAGGGGCATTGTGATCACAAAGCAGGGGGCATCGTGTTCAGTAAAAGGGGGCATTGTTATCCAGAACAAAGGGGCATTTTGACCAGTAAGCAGCGAGCATTGTAACTACTAATCAGGGGGTATTGTGATCAGAAACAGGGGTCATTATGATCAAGAACAAGTAGCATTGTGATCAGTAAAGAACGGGCATTGTGATCACAAAGCAGGCGCTTTGTGATCATTAACGGGGGTATTGTGATCAGGAAGGAAGGGGAATTGTGATCAGAAAGCCAGAGGTATTGTGATCAGGAATCAATGGGCATTGTGATCAGTTGGCAAGGGGTATTGTGATCAGTGAACAAGGGGTACTGTGATGTGTAAACAGGGGGCATTCTGAAAAGTAAGCAGTGGGCATTGTGATCAGTAAAAGGGGGCATTGTGATCAGGAACAAAGGGGCATTTTGACCAGTAAGCAGGGAGCATTGTAATCACTAATCAGGGGGAATTGTGATCAGAAACAGGGGTCATTATGATCAAGTACAAGCGACATTGTGATCACAAAGCAGGGGCATTGTGATCAGTAACAGGGGGCATAGTGATCCTTAAGGATGGGGGATTGTGATGAGGAAGCAAAGGGCATTGGCATCAGTAGGTAAGGGGTATTGTGATCGGTGAATAAGGGGTACTGTGGTCTGTAAACAGGGGATATTCTATAAAGTATGCAGGATGCATAGTGATCAGAAAAGGTGGCAATGTGATCAGGAACAAATGGGCATTTTGACCAGTAAGCAGGGAGCATTGTAATCACTAATCAGGGGGAATTGTGATCAGAAACAGGGGTCATTATGATCAAGTACAAGCGACATTGTGATCAGTAAAGACGGGGCATTGTGATCACAATGCAGGGGCATTGTTATCATTAACGGGGGTATTGTGATCAGTAAGGATGGGGGATTGTGATCAGGAAATAAGGGGAATTGTGATCAGGAAGCAAGAGGCATTGTGATCAGGAACCAAAGGGCATTGTGAGCAGTAAGCACGGAATATTGTAATCACTAAACATGAGGTATTGTGATCAGAAACAGGGGTCATTATGATCAAGAACAAGCGGCATTGTGATCAGTAAAGAAGGGGCATTGTGATCACAAAGCAGGGGGCATTGTGATCAGTAAAAGGGGGCACTGTGATCCGGAACAAAGGGGCATTTTGACCAGTAAGCAGGGAGCATTGTAATCACTAATCAGAGGGTATCGTGACCACAAACAAGGGTCATTATTATCAAGAACAAGGGGCATTGCGATCAGGAAGAATGGGGATTTGTGATCAGGAACCCAGGGAATTGTGATCAGGAAGCAAGATATATTGTGATCAGGAAGCAAAGGGCATTGTGATCATTACCAAGGGCTATCGTGATCAGTTTACAAGAGGTATGTGATGTGTAAACAGGGCATATTCTGAAAATTAAGCAGGGGGCACTGAGATCAGTATCGGGGGTATTGTGATCAGTAAGGATGGGGATTGTGATCAGGAGGCAAGGGCAATTGTGATCAGGAAGCCACAGTTATTGTGATCAGGAAACAAAGGGCATTGTGATCAGTAGGCAAGGGGTATTTTGATCAGTGAACAATGCGTACTGTGATGTGTAAACAGGGGGCAATGTGATCAGGAAGAAAGGGCCATTGTGATCAGTAAGCAGGGAGCATTTTAATCACTCATCAGGGGGTATTGTTATCAGAAACAGTGGTCTTTATGATTAAGAACAAGGGGCATTGTGATCACAAAGCAGGGGGTATTGTGATCAGTAACACGGGGCATTGTGATCACTAAAGATGGGGGATTGTGATCAGGAAGCAAGGGGAATTGTGATCAGGAAGCAAGAGGCATTGTGATCAGGAAGCAAAGGGCATTGTGAGAAGTAGGCAAGGGGTATTGTGATCAGCGAACAAGAAGTACTGTGATGTGTAACAGGGGGCATTTTGAAAAGTAAGCAGGGGGCATTGTGGACAGTGAAAGGGGGCATTTTGATCAGGTAGATTGGGGCATTGTGATCAGTAAGCAGGGAGCATTCTAATCACAAATCAGGGGGTATTGTGATCAGAAACAAGGGGCATTATGGTCAAGAACAAGGGGCATTGTGATAAAAAAACAAGGGGCATTGTGATCACAATGCAGGGGGCATTGGGATCAGTAACGGGGTATTGTGATCAGTAAGAATGGGGAATTTTGATCAGGAAGTAAGGGGAATTGTGATCAGGAAGCAAAGAGCATTGTGAGCAGTAGGCAAGGGGTATTGTGATAATTGATCAAGAGTACTGTGATGTGTGAACAGGGGGCATTCTGATAAGTAAGCAAGGGCATTGTGATCAGGAAGAAAGCGGCATTGTGATCAGTAAGCACGGAATATTGTAATCACTATACAGGAGGTATTGTGATCAGAAACAGGGGTCATTATGATCAAGAACAAGCGGCAATGTGATCAGTAAAGAAGGGGTATTGTGATCACAAAGCAGGGGGCATTGTGATCAGGAAAAAAGGGGCATTTTGAGCAGAAAGAAGGGAGCATAGTAATCACTAATGAAGGGGTTTGTGATCACAACAAGTGTCATTATGATCAAGAGCAAGTGGCATTGTGATCACAAAGCAGGGGGCATTGTGATCAGTAAGGATGGGGAATTGTGAACAGGAAATAGCGGAATTGTGATCACGAAGCAAGAGGTATTGTGATCAGGAAGCAAAGGGCATTGTGATCAGTACGCAAGGGGTATTGTGATCAATGAAGAACGCGTACTGCATGTGTAAACAGGGGACAATGTGATCAGGAAGAAAGGGACATTGTGAGTAGTAAGCAGGGAGCATTGTAATCATTCATCAGGGGGTATTGTGATCAGAAACAGGGTTCATTATGATCAAGAACAAGCGGCATTGTGATCAGTAAAGAAGGGTCATTGTGATCACAAAGCAGGGGCATTGTGATCAGTAACAGGGGTATTGTGATCAGGAAGCAAGGGTAATTGTGATCAGGAAGCAATACTTATTGTTTCCAGGAAGCAAAGGGCATTGTGATCAGTAGGCAAGGAGAATTTTGATCAGGAAGCTGAGGTAATGTGATCAGGAAGCTAAGGGCATTGTGATCACTTGGGAAGGGATATTGTGATCAGTCAACAAGGGGTACTGTGATGTGTAAACAGGGGGCATTCTGAAAAGTCACCAGGCGCATTGTGATCAGAAAGAAAGGGGCATTTTGACCAGTTACCAGGGAGCATTGTAATCACTAATTAGGTGGTATTTTGATCACAAACAGAGGTCATTATGATTAAGAACAAGGGGCATTGTAATCACAAAGCAAGGGGCATTGTGATCAGTAACAGTGGGTGTTGTGAACAGTAAGGATGAGGGATTGTGATCAGGAAGTAAGGGGAATTGAGATCAGGAAGCAAGAGGTATTGTGCTCAGGAGCAAAAGGCATTGTGTTCAGTAGGCAAGGGGTATTGTGATGTGTAAACAGGGGACATTCTGAAAAGTAAGCAGGTTTCATTGTGACCATTAACAGGGGGAATTTTGATCAGGAATAAAGGGGCATTTTGACCAGTAAGCAGGGAGCATTGTAATCACTAATTGGGTGGTATTGTGATCACAAACATGGGCCATTATGATTCAGAACAAGGGGCATTGTGATCACAAAGCAGGGGGCATTGTCATCAGTAACAGGGGGCATTGTGATCACTAAGGATGGGGGATTGTGATCAGGAAGCAAGGGGAATTTTGATCAGGAAGCAAAGGGCATTGTGACCAGTAGGCAAGGCGTATTGCGATCAGGGAACAAGGGGTAACGTGATGTGTAAAGACGGGGCATTCTGATAAGCATGCAGGGGGCAATGTGATCAGGAAGAAAGGTGAATTGTGATCAGGAAGCAAGGGGAATTTTGATCAGGAAGCAAGAGTTATCGTGATCAGGAAGCAAAGGGCATTGTGAGCAGTAGGCAAGGGGTATTGTGATCAGAGAACAAGGGGTACTGTGATGTGTAAACAGGGGGCATTCTGATAAGTAAGCAGGGGCATTGTGATCAGGAGAAAAGGGGAATTTTGACCATTAAGCAGGGAGCATTGTAATTACTATGCAGGGTGCATTGTGACTTCAAACAAGGGTCATTATGATCAAGAGCAAGGGGCATTGTGATCACAAAGCAGGGGGCATTGTGATCAGTAATGATGGGGAATTGTGATCAGGAAGTAAGGGGATTTGTGATCAGGAAGCAAGAGGGATTGTGATCAGGAAGCAAGGGGCATTGTGATCAGTAGGCAAGGGGTATTGTGATCAGTGAACAACGGGTACTGTGATGTGTAAACAGGGTGCATTCTGAAAAGTAAGCAGGGGGTGTTGTGATCAGGAAGATAGGGTCATTGTGATCAGTAAGCAGGGAGCAATGTAATCACCAATCAGGGGTATTGTGATCAGAAACAGGGGTCTTCATGATCAAGAGCAAGTGGCACTGTGATCACAATGCAGAGGGAATTGTGATCAGTAAAGATGGGAGATTGTGATCAGGAAGCAAGGGGAATTGTGATCAGGAAGCAAGAGGGATTGTGATCAGGAAGAAAAGGCATTGTGACCAGTAGGCAAGGGGTATTGTGATCAGTGAACAAGGGGTAATGTGATGTGTAAACAGGGGGCATTCTGAAAAGTAAGCAGTGGGCATTGTGATCAGGATAAAAGGGGCATTGTGATCAGTAACTGGGTTATTGTGATCAATAAGAATGTGGAGTTGTGATCAGGAAACAAAGGACATTGTGATCAGTAGGCAAGGGGTATAGTGATAGGTGAACAAGGGGTACTGTGATGTGTAAACTGGGGGCATTCTGATAAGTAAGCAGGGGTCATTGTGATCAGGAAGAAAGGGGCATTGTGATCACAAAGCAGGGGGCATCGTGTTCAGTAAAAGGGGGCATTGTTATCCAGAACAAAGGGGCATTTTGACCAGTAAGCAGCGAGCATTGTAACCACTAATCAGGGGGTATTGTGATCAGAAACAGGGGTCATTATGATCAAGAACAAGTAGCATTGTGATCAGTAAAGAACGGGCATTGTGATCACAAAGCAGGCGCTTTGTGATCATTAACGGGGGTATTGTGATCAGGAAGGAAGGGGAATTGTGATCAGAAAGCCAGAGGTATTGTGATCAGGAATCAATGGGCATTGTGATCAGTTGGCAAGGGGTATTGTGATCAGTGAACAAGGGGTACTGTGATGTGTAAACAGGGGGCATTCTGAAAAGTAAGCAGTGGGCATTGTGATCAGTAAAAGGGGGCATTGTGATCAGGAACAAAGGGGCATTTTGACCAGTAAGCAGGGAGCATTGTAATCACTAATCAGGGGGAATTGTGATCAGAAACAGGGGTCATTATGATCAAGTACAAGCGACATTGTGATCACAAAGCAGGGGCATTGTGATCAGTAACAGGGGGCATAGTGATCCTTAAGGATGGGGGATTGTGATGAGGAAGCAAAGGGCATTGGCATCAGTAGGCAAGGGGTATTGTGATCGGTGAATAAGGGGTACTGTGGTCTGTAAACAGGGGATATTCTATAAAGTATGCAGGATGCATAGTGATCAGAAAAGGTGGCAATGTGATCAGGAACAAATGGGCATTTTGACCAGTAAGCAGGGAGCATTGTAATCACTAATCAGGGGGAATTGTGATCAGAAACAGGGGTCATTATGATCAAGTACAAGCGACATTGTGATCAGTAAAGACGGGGCATTGTGATCACAATGCAGGGGCATTGTTATCATTAACGGGGGTATTGTGATCAGTAAGGATGGGGGATTGTGATCAGGAAATAAGGGGAATTGTGATCAGGAAGCAAGAGGCATTGTGATCAGGAACCAAAGGGCATTGTGAGCAGTAAGCACGGAATATTGTAATCACTAAACATGAGGTATTGTGATCAGAAACAGGGGTCATTATGATCAAGAACAAGCGGCATTGTGATCAGTAAAGAAGGGGCATTGTGATCACAAAGCAGGGGGCATTGTGATCAGTAAAAGGGGGCACTGTGATCCGGAACAAAGGGGCATTTTGACCAGTAAGCAGGGAGCATTGTAATCACTAATCAGAGGGTATCGTGACCACAAACAAGGGTCATTATTATCAAGAACAAGGGGCATTGCGATCAGGAAGAATGGGGATTTGTGATCAGGAACCCAGGGAATTGTGATCAGGAAGCAAGATATATTGTGATCAGGAAGCAAAGGGCATTGTGATCATTACCAAGGGCTATCGTGATCAGTTTACAAGAGGTATGTGATGTGTAAACAGGGCTTATTCTGAAAATTAAGCAGGGGGCACTGAGATCAGTATCGGGGGTATTGTGATCAGTAAGGATGGGGATTGTGATCAGGAGGCAAGGGCAATTGTGATCAGGAAGCCACAGTTATTGTGATCAGGAAACAAAGGGCATTGTGATCAGTAGGCAAGGGGTATTTTGATCAGTGAACAATGCGTACTGTGATGTGTAAACAGGGGGCAATGTGATCAGGAAGAAAGGGCCATTGTGATCAGTAAGCAGGGAGCATTTTAATCACTCATCAGGGGGTATTGTTATCAGAAACAGTGGTCTTTATGATTAAGAACAAGGGGCATTGTGATCACAAAGCAGGGGGTATTGTGATCAGTAACACGGGGCATTGTGATCACTAAAGATGGGGGATTGTGATCAGGAAGCAAGGGGAATTGTGATCAGGAAGCAAGAAGCATTGTGAACAGGAAGCAAAGGGCATTGTGAGAAGTAGGCAAGGGGTATTGTGATCAGCGAACAAGAAGTACTGTGATGTGTAACAGGGGGCATTTTGAAAAGTAAGCAGGGGGCATTGTGGACAGTAAAAGGGGGCATTTTGATCAGGTAGATTGGGGCATTGTGATCAGTAAGCAGGGAGCATTCTAATCACAAATCAGGGGGTATTGTGATCAGAAACAAGGGGCATTATGGTCAATAACAAGGGGCATTGTGATAAAAAAAAAAGGGGCATTGTGATCACAATGCAGGGGGCATTGGGATCAGTAACGGGGTATTGTGATCAGTAAGAATGGGGGATTTTGATCAGGAAGTAAGGGGAATTGTGATCAGGAAGCAAAGAGCATTGTGAGCAGTAGGCAAGGGGTATTGTGATAATTGATCAAGAGTACTGTGATGTGTGAACAGGGGGCATTCTGATAAGTAAGCAAGGGCATTGTGATCAGGAAGAAAGCGGCATTGTGATCAGTAAGCACGGAATATTGTAATCACTATACAGGAGGTATTGTGATCAGAAACAGGGGTCATTATGATCAAGAACAAGCGGCATTGTGATCAGTAAAGAAGGGTCATTGTGATCACAAAGCAGGGGCACTGTGATCAGTAACAGGGGTATTGTGATCAGGAAGCAAGGGTAATTGTGATCAGGAAGCAATAGTTATTGTTTCCAGGAAGCAAAGCGCATTGTGATCAGTAGGCAAGGGGAATTTTGATCAGGAAGCTGAGGTAATGTGATCAGGAAGCTAAGGGCATTGTGATCACTTGGGAAGGGATATTGTGATCAGTCAACAAGGGGTACTGTGATGTGTAAACAGGGGGCATTCTGAAAAGTCACCAGGCGCATTGTGATCAGAAAGAAAGGGGCATTTTGACCAGTTACCAGGGAGCATTGTAATCACTAATTAGGTGGTATTTTGATCACAAACAGGGGTCATTATGATTAAGAACAAGGGGCATTGTAATCACAAAGCAAGGGGCATTGTGATCAGTAACAGGGGGTATTGAGAACAGTAAGGATGGGGGATTGTGATCAGGAAGTAAGGGGAATTGAGATCAGGAAGCAGCAGGTATTGTGCTCAGGAGCAAAAGGCATTGTGTTCAGTAGGCAAGGGGTATTGTGATGTGTAACCAGGGGACATTCTGAAAAGTAAGCAGGGGTCATTGTGATCATTAAAAGGGGGAATTTTGATCAGGAATAAAGGGGCATTTTGACCAGTAAGCAGGGAGCATTGTAAACACTAATTGGGTGGTATTGTGATCACAAACATGGGCCATTATGATTCAGAACAAGGGGCATTGTGATCACAAAGCAGGGGGCATTGTCATCAGTAACAGGGGGCATTGTGATCACTAAGGATGGGGGATTGTGATCAGGAAGCAAGGGGAATTTTGATCAGGAAGCAAAGGGCATTGTGACCAGTAGGCAAGGCGTATTGCGATCAGGGAACAAGGGGTAACATGATGTGTAAAGACGGGGCATTCTGATAAGCATGCAGGGGGCAATGTGATCAGGAAGAAAGGTGATTTGTGATCAGGAAGCAAGGGGAATTGTGATCAGGAAGCAAGAGTTATTGTGATCAGGATGCAAAGGTCATTGTGAGCAGTAGGCAAGGGGTATTGTGATCAGAGAACAAGGGGTACTGTGATGTGTAAACAGGGGGCATTCTGATAAGTAAGCAGGGGCATTGTGATCAGGAGAAAAAGGGCATTTTGACCATTAAGCAGGGAGCATTGTAATTACTATTCAGGGTGCATTGTGACCACAAACAAGGGTCATTATGATCAAGAGCAAGGGGCATTGTGATAACAAAGCAGGGGGCATTGTAATCAGTAAAGATGGGGAATTGTGATCAGGAAGTAAGGGATTTTGTGATCAGGAAGCAAGGGGCATTGTGATCAGTAGGCAAGGGGTATTGTGATCAGTGAACAACGGATGCTGTGATGTGTAAACAGGGTGCATTCTGAAAAGTAAGCAGGGGGCATTGTGATCAGGAAGAAAGGGTCATTGTGATCAGTAAGCAGGGAGCATTGTAATCACTAATCAGGGGTATTGTGATCAGAAACAGGGGTCTTCATGATCAAGAGCAAGGGGCACTGTGATCACAATGCAGTGGGCATTGTGATCAGTAAAGTTGGGAGATTGTGATCAGGAAGCAAGGGGAATTGTGATCAGGAAGCAAGAGGGATTGTGATCAGGAAGCAAAGGCATTGTGATCAGTAGCCAAGGGGTAATTTGATCAGTGAACAAGGGGTACTGTGATGTGTAAACAGGGGGCATTCTGAAAAGTAAGCAGTGGGCATTGTGATCAGGAAAAAAGGGGCATTGTGATCAGTAACTGGGTTATTGTGATCAATAAGAATGTGGAGTTGTGATCAGGAAACAAAGGACATTGTAATCAGTAGGCAAGGGGTATACTGATAGGTGAACAAGGGGTACTGTGATGTGTAAACTGGGGGCATTCTGATAAGTAAGCAGGGGTCATTGTGACCAGGAAGAAAGGGGCATTGTGATCAGTATGCAGGGAGCATTGTAATCACTAGTGAGGGGGTATTGTGATCACAAACAAGGGTCATTATGATCAAGAGCAAGGGGCTTTGAGATCACAAAGCAGGGGGTATTGTGCTCAGTTAGGATGTGGAATTGTGATCAGGAAGTAGAGGAATTGTGATCAGGAAGCAAGAGGTATTGTGATCAGGAAGCAAAGGGCATTGTGATCAGTAGGCAAAGGGTTTTGTGATCGGTGAACAAGGGGTACTGTGACGTGTAAACAGGGGATATTCTGAAAACTAAGCAGGCAGCATTGTGATCAGTAAAAGGGGGCACTGTGATCAAGAACAAACTGGCATTTTGACCAGTAAGCCGGGAGCATTGTAATCACTAATCAGGGGGTATTGTGATCAGAAACAGGGGTCATTATGATCAAGTACAAGCGACATTGTGATCAGTAAAGACGGGGCATTGTGATCACAATGCAGGGGCATTGTTATTATTAACGGGGGTACTGTGATCAGTAAGGATGGGGGATTGTGATCAGGAAATAAGGGGAATTGTGATCAGGAAGCAAGAGGCATTGTGATCAGGAACCAAAGGGCATTGTGAGCAGTAAGCACGGAATATTGTAATCACTAAACATGAGGTATTGTGATCAGAAACAGGGGTCATTATGATCAAGAACAAGCGGCATTGTGATCAGTAAAGAAGGAGCATTGTGATCACAAAGCAGGGGGCATTGTGATCAGTAAAAGGGGGCAGTGTGATCCGGAACAAAGGGGCATTTTGACCAGTAAGCAGGGAGCATTGTAATCACTAATCAGAGGGTATCGTGACCACAAACAAGGGTCATTATTATCAAGAGCAAGGGGCGTTGCGATCAGGAAGAATGGGGGATTGTGATCAGGAACCCAGAGGATTGTGATCAGGAAGCAAGATATATTGTGATCAGGAAGCAAAGGGCATTGTGAGAAGTAGGCAAGGGGTATTGTGATCAGTGAACAAGGGGTACTGTGATGTGAAACAGGGGGAATTCTGAAAAGTAAGCAGGGGACATTGCGGTCAGTAAAAGGGGGCATTTTGATCAGGAAGAATGGGGCATTGAGATCAGTAGGCAGGGAGCATTGTAATCACTAATCAGGGGGTATTGTGATCAGAAACAAGGGGCTGTATGGTCAAGAACAAGGGGCATTGTGATCAATACGCAAGGGTATTGTGATCAACGAAGAACGCGTACTGCATGTGTATACAGGGGGCAATGTGATCAGGAAGAAAGGGACATTGTGAGTAGTAAGCAGGGAGCATTGTAATCATTCATCAGGGGGTATTGTGATCAGAAACAGGGTTCATTATGATCAAGAACAAGCGGCATTGTGATCAGTAAAGAAGGGTCATTGTGATCACAAAGCAGGGGCATTGTGATCAGTAACAGGGGTATTGTGATCAGGAAGCAAGGGTAATTGTGAACAGGAAGCAATAGTTATTGTTTCCAGGAAGCAAAGGGCATTGTGATCAGTAGGCAAGGGGAATTTTGATCAGGAAACAAAGGGCATTGTGACCAGTAGGCAAGGCGTATTGCGATCAGGGAACAAGGGGTAACGTGATGTGTAAAGACGGGGCATTCTGATAAGCATGCAGGGGGCAATGTGATCAGGAAGAAAGGTGAATTGTGATCAGGAAGCAAGGGGAATTGTGATCAGGAAGCAAGGGGCATTGTGATCAGTAGGCAACGGGTATTGTGATCAGTGAACAAACGGGTACTGTGATGTGTAAACAGGGGGCATTCTGATAAGTAAGCAGTGGCATTGTGATCAGGAGAAAAGGGGCATTTTGACCATTAAGCAGGGAGCATTGTAATTACTATTCAGGGTGCATTGTGACCACAAACAAGGGTCATTATGATCAAGAGCAAGGGGCATTTTGATCACAAAGCAGGGGGCATTGTGATCAGTAAAGATGGGGAATTGTGATCAGGAAGTAAGGGGATTTGTGATCAGGAAGCAAGAGGATTTGTGATCAGGAAGCAAGGGGCATTGTGATCAGTAGGCAACGGGTATTGTGATCAGTGAACAAACGGGTACTGTGATGTGTAAACAGGGTGCATTCTGAAAAGTAAGCAGGGGGCGTTGTGATCAGGAAGAAAGGGTCATTGTGATCAGTAAGCAGGGAGCATTGTAATCACTAATCAGGGGTATTGTGATCAGAAACAGGGGTCTTCATGATCAAGAGCAAGGGACACTGTGATCACAATGCAGTGGGCATTGTGATCAGTAAAGATGGGAGATTGTGATCAGGAAGCAAGGGGAATTGTGATCAGGAAGCAAGAGGGATTGTGATCAGGAAGCAAAGGCATTGTGATCAGTAGGCAAGGGGTATTGTGATCAGTGAACAAGGGGTTCTGTGATGTGTAAACAGGGGCATTCTGAAAAGTAAGCAGTGGGCATTGTGATCAGGAAAAAAGGGGCCTTGTGATCAGTAACTGGGTTATTGTGATCAATAAGAATGTGGAGTTGTGATTAGGAAACAAAGGACATTGTGATCAGTAGGCAAGGGGTATAGTGATAGGTGAACAAGGGGTACTGTGATGTGTAAACTGGAGGCATTCTGATAAGTAAGCAGGGGTCATTGTGATCAGGAGGAAAGGGGCATTGTGAGCAGTATGCAGGGAGCATTGTAATCACTAATCAGGGGTTATTGTGATCAAAAACAAGGCTCATTATGATCAAGAGCAAGGGGCTTTGTGATCACAAAGCAGGGGCATTGTGCTCAGTTAGGATGTGGAATTGTGATCAGGAAGTAGGGGAATTGTGATCAGGAAAGAAGAGGTATTGTGATCAGGAAGCAAAGGGCATTGTGATCAGTAGGCATTGGGTATTGTAATCAGTGAGCAGCGGGTATTGTGATGTGTAAACAGGCGATATTCTGAAAACTAAGCAGGCAGCATCGTGATCAGTAAAAGGGGGCACTGTGATCAGGAACAAACTGTCATTTTGACCAGTAAGCCGGGAGCATTGTAATCACTAATCAGGGGGTATTGTGATCAGAAACAGGGGTCATTATGATCAAGAACAAGCGGCATTGTGATCAGTAAAGAACGGGCATTGTGATCACAAAGCAGGCGCTTTGTTATCATTAACGGGGGTATTGTGATCAGGAAGGAAGGGTAATTGTGATCAGGATGCCAGAGGTATTGCGATCAGGAAGCAAAGGGCATTGTGATCATTTGGCATGTGGTATTGTGATCAGTGAACAAGGGGTACTGTGATGTGTAAACAGGGGGCATTCTGAAAAGTAAGCAGTGGGCATTGTGATCAGTAAAAGGGGCATTGTGATCAGGAACAAAGGGGCATTTTGACCAGTAAGCAGGGAGCATTATAATCACTAATTTGGGGGGATTGTGATAAAAAACAGGGGTCATTATGATTAAGAACAAGGGGCATTGTGATCACAAACCAGGGGCATTGTGATCAGTAATAGGGGGCATAGTGATCCTTAATGATGGGGGATTGTGATGAGGAAGCAAAGGGCATTGGCATCAGTAGGCAAGGGGTATTGTGATCGGTGAATAAGTGGTACTGTGTTCTGTAAACTGGGGATATTCTGAAAAGTATGCAGGATGCATTGTGATCAGAAAAGGGGGCATTGTGATCAGGAACAAATGGGCATTTTGACCAGTAAGCAGGGAGCATTGTAATCACTAATCAGGGGGAATTGTGATCAGAAACAGGGGTCATTATGATCAAGAACAAGCGGCATTTTGATCAGTAAACAATGGGCATTTTGATCACAAAGAAGGGGGCATTGTGATCAGTAACTGGGGTATTGTGATACGTAAGGATGGGGGATTTTGATCAGGAACCCAGGGGAATTGTGATCAGGAAGCAAGTGATATTGTTATCAGGAAGCAAAGGGCATTGTGACCAGTAGTCAAGGGGTATTGTGATCAGTGACCAAGGGGTACTGTCATGTGTAAACAGGGGGCATTCTGAAAAGTAAGCAGGGGGCATTATGATCAGTAAAAGGGGCATTGTGATTAGGAACAAAGGGGAATATTACCAGTAAGCAACCAGCATTGTAATCACTACTCAGGGGTATTCTGATCACAAACAGGGGTCATTATCATCAACAGAAAGGGGCACTGTGATCACAAAGGAGGGGGCATTGTGCTCAGTAAGGATGGGGGATTGTGATCACTGAAAAACGGGTACTGTGATATGTAAACAGGGGGCATTTTGATCAGGAAGAAAGGGCCATTCTGATCAATAAGCAGGGAGCATGTTAATCACTCATCAGGGGGTATTGTCATCAGAAACAGTGGTCATTATGATTAACAACAAGGGGAAGTGTGATCACAAAGCCCGGGGCATTGTCATCAGTAACAGGGGGCATTGTGATCACTAAGTATGGGGGGTTGTGATCAGGAAGCAAGGAGAATTGTGATCAGGAAGCAAAGGGCATTGTGATTAATAGGCAAGGGGTATAGCGATCAGTGACCAAGGGGTACTGTGATGTGTAAACAGGGGGCATTGTAATTACAAATCAGGGGGTATTGTGATCAGAAACAGGGGTCATTATGATCAAGAACAAGCGGCATTGTGATCAGTAAATAATGGGCATTGTGATCACAAAGAAGGGGGCATTGTGATGAGTAACTGCGGTATTGTGATAAGTAAGGATGGGGAATTGTGATCAGAAAGCAAGGGGAATTGTGATCATGAAGCAAAGGGCATTGTGATCAGTAGGCAAGGGGTATTGTGTTCAGTGAAATAGGGGTACTGTGATGTGTATATAGGGGCAATCTGATAAGTAAGCAGGGGGCATTGTGATCAGGAAGAAATGGGAATTGTGATCAGCAGCAGAGAGCATTGTAATCCCTAATCTGGGGGTATTGTGATCAGAAACATGGGTCAGTATTTTCGAGAACAAGCGGCATTGTGATCAGTAAACAAGCGGCATTGTGATCAGTAAACAAGGGGCAGTGTGATCACAATGCAGGTGGCTTGGTGATCACTAACTGGGGTATTGTGATCAGTAATGATGGGGGATTGTGATCAGGAAGCAAGGGGAATTGTGATCAGGAAGGAAGAGTTATTGTGATCAAGAAAATGGCATTGTGATCAGTAGGCAAGGGCTATTGTGATCGGTGAACAAGGGGTACTGTGAGGTGTAACAGGGGACATTCTGAAAAGTAAGGAGGAAGCATTGTGATCAGTAAAAGGGGGCATTGTGATCAAGAAAAAAGGGACATTTCTCCAGTAAGCAGGGAGCATTGTAATCACTCATCAGCGGTATTGTGACCACAAACAAATGTCATTATGATCAAGAGCAAGGAGCATTGTCATCACAAAGCAGGGGGCATTGTGATCAGTAAGCAGGGACATTGTGATCAGGAAGAAAGGGGCATTGTGATCAGTAAGCAGGGAATATTGTAGTCACTAATCAGGGGTACTGTGATCAGAACCAGGGGTCCTTATGATCAAGAACAAGCGGCATTGTGATCAGTAAAGAAGGGGCATTGTGATAAAAAATCAGGGGGCATTGTGATCAGTAAAAGGGGGCATTGTGATCAGGAACAAAGGAGCATTTTGACCAGTAAGCAGGGAGCATTGTAATCACTAATCAGGGGGTATTGTGACCACAAATAGGTGTCATAATGATCAACAGCAGGGGGCATTGTGATCAGAAAGCAGGGCGCACTGTGATCCGTAAGGATGGGGGATTGTGATCAGGAAGCAAGGGGAATTGTGATCAGGAAGCAATAGTTCGTGTTTTCAGGAAGCAAATGGCGTTGAGATCAGTAGGCAAGGGGAATTTTGATCAGGAATCTGAGGTATTATGATCAGGATGCAAAGGGCATTGTGATCACTAGGGAAGGGGTATTGTGATCACTAGGGAAGGGGTATTGTGATCTGAGAACAACGGGTACTGTGATGTGTAAACTGGGGGCATTCTGAAAAGTAAGCAGCGGGCATTGTGATCAGGAAGAAAGGGGCATTGTGATCAGTAAGCAGGGTGCATTTTAATCACTAATCAGGGGGTATTGTGATAAGAAACAGGGGGCATTATGATCAAGAAAAAGGGGCATTGTAATCAATAAACAAGGGGCATTGTGATCATAAAGCAGGGGGCATTGTGACCACTAACTAGGGTATTGTGATGAGTAATGATGTGGGATTGTGATCAGGAAGAAAGTGAATTGTGATCAGGCAGCAAGAGGTATTGTGATCAGGAAGCAAAGGGCATTGTGATCAGTAAAAGGGGGCATTGTGATCTGGAACAAAGTGCCAATTTGACCAGTTACCAGGGAGTGTTGTAATCACTAATTACATGGTATTGTGATGAAAAACAGGGGTCATTATGATTAAGGACAAGGGGCATTGTAATCACAAAGCAGGGCGCTTTGTGATCAGTAACAGGGGGATTGTGATCACAAAGGATGGGGGATAGTGATTAGGAAGCAAGGGGAATTGTGATCATGAAGCAAAAGGCATTTTGATCACTAGGGAAGGGGTATTGTGATCTGTGAACAAGGGGTACTGTGATGTGTAAACAGGGTGCATTCTGAAAAGTAAGCAGGGGACATTGTGATCAGGAAAAAAGGGCCAATGTGATCAGTAAGCAGGGAGCATTTTAATCACTTATCAGGGGTATTGTTATCAGAAACAGTTGTCATTATGATTAAGAACAAGGGGCACTGCGATCACAAAGCAGGGGGCATTTTGATCAGTATCAGGGGGCATTGTGATCACTAAGGATGGGGAATGTGATCACGAAGCAAGGGGAATTGTGATCAGGAAACAAGATGTATTGTGCTCAGGAAGCAAAGGGAATTGTGATCCGTAGGCAAGGGGTATTGTGATCGGTGAACAGGGGGTACTGTGATGTGTAAACAGGGGACATTCTGAAAAGTAAGCAGGAGGCATTGTGATCAGTAAAGGCGGACATTGTCATCAGGAACAAAGGGGCATTTTCACCAGTAAGTTGGGAGCATTGTAATCACTAATCAGGAGGTATTGTGATCACAAACAAGGGTCATTAAGATCAAGACCAAGGGACATTGTGATCACAAAGCAGGGGGCATTGTGATCAGTAACGATGGGGAATTGTGATCAGGAAGTAAGGGAATCGTGATCGTGAAGCAAGAGGTGTTGTGATCAGGAAGTATAGGGCATTGTGATCAGTAGGCAAGGGGTATTGTGATCAGTGAACAACAGGTACCTTGATGTGTAAACAGGGGGGAAAGTGATCAGGAAGAAACGGCCATTGTGATCACTAAGCAGGGAGCATTTTTATCACTCATCAGGGGGTAATGTTATCAGAAACAAAGGTCATTATGATTAATAACAAAGGGCATTTTGATCACAAAGCACGGGGCATTGTGATCAGTAGCACCGGGCATTGTGATCACTAAGGATGGGAAATGTGATCAGGAAGCAATGGCAATTGTGATCAGGAAGCAAAGGGCATTGTGACCAGTAGGCAAGGGGTATTGTGATCAGTGAACAAGGGGTATTGTGATGTGTAAATAGGGGGCATTCTGATAAGAAAGCAGGGGGCATTGTGATCAGGAAGAAAGTGGCATTGTGATCAGTAACGGGGGTATTGTGATCACTAAGAATGGGGAATTGTGATCAGGAAGCAAGCGGAATTGTGATCAGGAAGCAAAGGGCACTGTGGTCACTAGGGAAGGGGTATTGTGATCATGGAGCAAGGGGTACTGTGATGTGTAAACAGGGGGCATTGTGATCAGGAATCAAAGGGCATTGTGATCAGTAAGCAAGGGTTATTGTGATCCGTGACCAAGGGGTACTGTGATGTCTAAACAGGGGGCATTGTAGTCACTAATCAGGGGATATTGTGATCAGAAACAGGGGTCATTATGATCAAGAACAAGCGGCATTGTGATCAGTAAACAATGAGCATTGTGATCACAAAGAAGGGGGCATTGTGATGAGTAACTGGGGTATTGTGATAAGTAAGGATGGGGGATTGTGATCAGGAAGTAGGGGAATTGTGATCAGGAAGCAAGAGGTGTTGTGATAAGGAAGCAAAAGGCATTGTAATCTGTAGGCAAGGGTTATAGATATCAGTGAACAAAGGGTAATGCAATGTGTAAACAGAAGGCATTCTGAAAAGTAAGCAGGGGGCACTCTAGTCAGTAAGCAGGGTGCATTGTAATCACTACTCAGGGGGTATTGTGATCACAAACATGGGTCATTATGATCAAGAGCAAGGGGCATTGTGATCACAAAGCAGGGGCATTGTGATCAGTACCGATGTGGGATTGTGACCAGGAAGAAGAGGTATTGTGATCAGTAAGCAAAGGGTATTGTGATCAGTAGGCAAGGGGTATTGTTATCAGTAAACAACGGGTACTCTCATGTGTAAACTGGGGGCATTCTTAAAAGTAAGCAGGGATCATTTTGATCAGGGAAAAAGGGCCATTGTGATCAGTAAGCAGGGAGCATTTTAATCACTTATCAGGGGTATTGTTATCAGAAACAGTTGTCATTATTATTAAGAACAAGGGGCATTGCGATCACAAAGCAGAAGGCATTTTGAGCAGTAACAGGGGGCGTTGTGATCACTATGGATGGGGGACCATGATCACGAAGCAAGGGGAATTGTGATCAGGAAGCAAGATGTATTGTGCTCAGGAAGCAAAGGGCATTGTGATCAGTAGGCAACGGGTATTGTGATCGGTGAACAAGTGGTACTGTGATGTGTAAACAGAGGACATTCTGAAAAGTAAGCAGGAGGCATTGTGATCAGTAAAGGGGGACATTGTCATCAGGAACAAAGGGGCATTTTGACCAGTAAGCAGGGAGCATTGTAATCACTAATCAGGAGGTATTGTGATCACAAACAAGGGTCATTAAGATCAAGAGCAAGGGACATTGTGATCACAAAGCAGGGGGCATTGTGATCAGTAAGGATGGGGAATTGTGATCAGGAAGTAGGGGAATTATGATCAGGAAGCAAGAGTTGTTGTGATCAGGGAGCATAGGGCATTGTGATCAGTAGGCAAGGGGTATTGTGATCAGTGAACAACGGGTACTGTGATGTGTAAATAGGGGGCAAAGTGATCAGGAAGAAACGGCCATTGTGATCAGTAAGCAGGGAGCATTTTTATCACTCATCAGGGGGTATTGTTATCAGAAACAAAGGTCATTATGATTAATAACAAGGGGCATTGTGATCACAAAGCACGGGGCATTGTGATCAGTAACACGGGGCATTGTGATCACTATGGATGGGAAATGTGATCAGGAGGCAAGGGCAATTGTGATCAGGAAGCAAAGGGCATTGTGACCAGTAGGCAAGGGGTATTGTGATCAGTGAACAAGGGGTATTGTGATGTGTAAATAGGGGTCATTCTGATAAGAAAGCAGGGGGCATTGTGATCAGGAAGAAAGTGGCATTGTGATCAGTAACGGGGGTATTGTGATCAGTAAGAATGGGGAATTGTGATCAGGAAGCAAGCGGAATTGTGATCAGGAAGCAAAGGGCACTGTGGTCACCAGAGAAGGGGTATTGTGATCATGGAGCAAGGGGTACTGTGAAGTGTAAACAGGGGGCATTGTGATCAGGAGGCAAAGGGCATTGTGATCAGTAGGCAAGGGGTATTGTGATCCGTGACCAAGGGGTACTGTGATGTCTAAACAGGGGGCATTGTAATCACTAATCAGGGGGTATTGTGATCAGAAACAGGGGTCATTATGATCAAGAACAAGCGGCATTGTGATCAGTCAACAATGGGCATTGTGATCACAAAGAAGGGGGCATTGTGATGAGTAACTGGGGTATTGGGATAAGTAAGGATGGGGGATTGTGATCAGGAAGTAGGGGAATTGTGATCAGGAAGCAAGAGGTGTTGTGATCAGGACGCAAAAGGCAATGCAATCAGTAGGCAAGGGTTATAGATATCAGTGAACAAAAGGTACTGCAATGTGTAAACAGCAGGCATTCTGTAAAGTAAGCACGGGGCACTGTAGTCAGTAAGCAGGGTGCATTGTAATCACTACTCAGGGGGTATTGTGATCACAAACATGGGTCATTTTGATCAAGAGCAAGGGGCATTGTGATCACAAAGCAGGGGGCATTTTGGTCAGTATAGACGGGGGATTGTGATCCGGAAGTAAGAGGTATTGTGATCAGTAAGCAAAGGGTATTGTGATCAGTTGAAAGGCGTATTGTTATCAGTGAACAACGGGTACTGCGATGTGTAAACAGGGGGCATTCTGAAAAGTTAGCAGGGGTCATTGTGATGAGGAACAAAGGGCCATTGTGATCAGTAAGCAGGGAGCATTTTAATCACAGATCAGGGGTATTGTTATCAGAAACAGTGGTCATTATGATTAAGAACAAGGGGCATTGTGATCACAAAGCAGGGGGAATTGTGATCAGTTAGAATGGGGGATTGTGATCAGGAACCCAGGGGAATTGTGATCATGAAGCAAGAGATATTGTGATCAGGAAGCAAAGGGCATTGTGATCAGTAGGCAAGGAGTATCGTGATCAGTGAACAAGGGGTACTGTGATGTGTAAACAGGGGGCAAAGTGATCAGGAAGAAACGGCCATTGTGATCAGTAAGCAGGGAGCATTTTTATCACTCATCAGGGGGTATTGTTATCAGAAACAAAGGTCATTATGATTAATAACAAGGGGCATTGCGATCACAAAGCAGGGGACATTTTGAGTTAGGTTTAGCGACAGTGTTAGTGTTAGGGTTAGGGTTAGGTTAGGGTTAGAGAGACATTAAGGGTCAGAGTTAGGTTTAGCGACAGTGTTAGGGGTAGGGTTAGTATTAGTGGCAGAGTTAGGGTTAAGGTTAGCGTTATGGTTAGAAACAGATTAGGTTGTGTGATAGTGTTAGTATTAGTGACAGGCTTAATGTTAGGGTTAGGGTTAGGGTTAGGGTTTCGGGTTTCGGGTTAGGGTTAGGGTTAGGGTTAGGGACACGATTCGGGTTTGGGACATGGTTAGGTTTAGTGTTAGGGTTATAGTGAAGTTTAGGTTTTGGCTGATGGTTAAGGTTAGGTTCCGGAACAGGGTTAATGACAGGGTGAGGGTTAGAATTAAGGTTAGAGAGATGGTAAGTGTCAGAGTTAGGTTTAGTGACAGTGTTAGGGTTAGGGTTAGGGTTAGGTTAGGGTTAGGGTTTAGGGATAGGTTTAGGGTTAGGGTTAGGGTTTAAGGTAAGGTTAGGGTTAGGGTTAGGGTTTAGGATTTAGGATTAGGGTTATGGTTAGGGTTAGGTTTAGGGTTAGGGACACGATTCGGGTTTGGGACATGCTTAAGATCAGTGTTAGCGTTATAGTTAAGTTTAGGTTTTGGCTGATGGTTAAGGTTAGGGTTAGGGACAGGATTAGTGACATGGTGAGGGTTAGAGTTAAGTTTAGAGAGACAGTAAGGATCAGAGTTAGGTTTAGCGACAGTGTTAGGGTTAGGGTTAGGGTTATGTTAGGGTTAGGGTTAGGGTTAGAGTTAGGGTTTAGGGTTAGGGTTAGGGTTTAGGATTAGGGTTAGGGTTAGCGTTAGCGTTAGGGTTAAGGTTAGGGTTAGTGTTCAGGGTTTAGGGTTAGGGTTAGGTACAGGATTAGGGTTTGAGACATGGTTAGGTTTTGTGTTAGGGTTAGTTTTAGGGTTAGGGTTAGGGTTTAGGGTTAGGTTTAGGGTTACGGTTAGGGACTGGATTAGGTTTTGGGACATGATTAGGTTTAGTGTTAGGGTTATAGTTAAGTTTTGGTTCTGGCTGATGGTTAAGGTTAGGTTAGGGTTAGGGTTAGGGTTAGGTTTAGGGTTAGGTTTTAGGGATAGGGTTATGGTTAGGGTTAGGGTTTAGGTTTAGGGTTAGGGTTAAGGTTAGGGTTTAGGGTTTAGGGTTATGGTTAGGGTTAGGGTTAGCGTTAGGTTTAGGGTTAGGGACAGGATTAAGGTTTGGGACATGGTTAGGTTTAGTGTTAGGGTTATAGTTAAGTTTAGGTTTTGTCTGATGCTTAAGTTTAGGTTTAGGGACAGGGTTACTGACAGGGTGAGGGTTAGAGTTAAGGGTGGAGAGACGGAAAGGGTCAGAGTTAGGTTTAGCGACAGTGTTAGGGTTAGGGTTAATATTAGAGTCAGGGTTAAGGTTAAGGTTAGCGTTATGGTTAGAAGCAGAATAGGTTAAGTGATAGTGTTAGTATTATAGACAGCCTTAGTGTTAGTATTAGCGTTAGGGTTTGGGACAGTGTTAGGGTTAGGTTTGGAGTTGAGTTTAGTGTTAGGTTTCAGTTTAGGGCTAGGGTTAGTGTTAGAGGCAGGGTGGCCTTCGGATTAGGGTAGGGATAGGGTCAGGCACAGGGATAGGGATATGGTTATGGTTAGGGTTGGGATTAGAAACAGGCTTAAAGTTAGGGTCAGGGTTAGAGACAGGTATGGTTAGGGTTAGGGTCAAGGTATAGGTAAGATTTAGGCTAAGATTAGGGATAGTTTACAGTTAGGTTTAGGGTTAGGAACTAGATTAGGGCTAGGGTTGAGGTGTATGTTAGTGTCAGGGTTAGGTCTGAAGTAGGATTAGAGTTAGGGTTAGAATTAGAGTTAGGGGAACGGTTAGGATTAAGGATAGGTTTAGGGTTAACGTTACGGACAGGAATAGGGTTAGTGTTAGGGTTATGATTAGGGATAGGTACAGAGTTAGGTTGAAGAGTACGAACAGGCTTATGGATTATTAGGGTTAGGGTTTATGACACAATTAGGGTCACGGTTAGAGTTACACTTAGCTTTTCCGACATGGTTAGCTTTAGGGTTACTGTGAGCGTTAAGTTTAGGGACAGGTTAAGGGTTAGTGTTAGAATTAGGGTCAGGGCTAGGGTTAGGTTTCTGGTTCGATTTACATTTAGGGTTATGGTTAAAGACAAGCTAGTGCTCAGGTTAGGATTAGGGTTTCCGTTAAAATTAGGGACACAGTTAAGGTTAGTGTAAGGTTTAGGGTTAGTGATAAAGACACGGTTTGGTTTAGGGTATGGGTTTGGGGGAGATTCAGTGTTAGGGACAGGTTAGGGTAGGATTAGTGTTAGGGGTACAGGCAGTTTTCGGGTTAGAGTTACAAAATTGGTTATGAGTAAGTGTAAAAACAGGGTTAGGGTTAGTGAAGTCGTTAGGGTTAGGGTTAGGGTTAGCTGCAGGGTTAGGTTTAGGGAGATGGTTAGGTTTGGGGTTTGTGTGAAGTTTAGAATAAGGGTTATTTTCAGAGTTCGGTTTAGGAAAAGGGTTACAATAACAGGGTTTGGATTAAGAAGAGTATGCATGGTAGGCACACGGATGGCTTAGGGTTCGCATGAGGGTGAGTAATACAATTGGGGTTTTCATTTGACATAGGGGAGGTCTTAGGGTTAGAGACAAGGTTAAGGTTAGGGACAGCATTAGGGTTAGAGACAAGATTAAGGTTAGGGACACTGTCAGGGTTAGTGTTAAGTTTAAGTTTAGGGTTACAGTTAGGGTTAGGGACAAAATTAGGTTTAGGGTCATGGACAGTGTTAGGTTTAGTGTTAAAGTTAGGGTCAGCGCTCAAGTTAAGTTTAACATTAAGGTTAGGGATAGGTTTAGGGGTAGGGTTAGAAACAAGGTTAGACTTACGGTTAGTATTAGAGGCACGGTTATTTTTAAATTAGGGTTCAAAACAGTGTTAAGGGTAGTGTTAGGGGTAGGAATACTTTTTAGGGTTAGGGTTTGGTTTAGGGTTTGTTTTAGGGTCCGGGTCAGAGTTAGGGTTAGGAACATTGTTAGTGTTCGGTTTAGGGTTAAGCTTAGGGACAGAGTTAGGGTTACAGTTAGGGTTAAGGACAGGGTTATGATTAGGGTCAGGGTTAGTGTTCAGGACAGTGTCAGGGCAGGCCAAGGTTTGCTGTAGGATTAGGGTAGGGTTTGGGTTCAGGTTAGGATATGGTAAGGTTAGGGTTAGGTGCATAGCTAGGGTTGAGGGCAGAGTTAGTGTTACTGATAGGAATATGGCTAAGGTTAGGGTTCATGTTAGGGACCGTTTCAGGGTTACGTTTAGTGTTAAGGGTTGGGTTAGAATGGAGGACACGGTTAGGGTTAGTGTTAGGGTATCTCTTCTCACGTGACATCGGCTGGGGAACTACAGTTAGATGGCCAAGAGTTAAGAAACTCCAGAGCCAAAAATAGAGTTTCTGTGGGCCAGTGTTCTCATCTCTGAGGCCCAAGCCTTAATACTGTGGGCGCATAGCTTTTCTTTACAACTGCCACCAAGAAGTCAATTTGAATATCTATACACAGGGAGTTGATTCTATTTGTCTGGCAGCTGCTTCGCCAAAACTCATTGTGATCAAACACAAGTTTTGCTTTCACATGTACGCATGATCCCCCGGATGGACTCAGCATTCCGAGACCACCGGATAAGGAAGTTGTACTGAGATCATTCCCTCGGGTCTTAGCATTCGGAGACACTTCCTTATGACGTCAAAGGCTCAGTGCACAGGAGCATTCGAATCGGCAGCTCCAAGGTGACATTAGGTTTAGGTTTATAAACAGGATGAAGTTAGGTTTAGGGTTAGGGTTACCGACAGAGTTTGCTTTAGGGTAAGGGACAGGATTAGAACTAGGATTAGGTTTAGAGACACGGTTAGAATTAGGGTTAGTTTTAGGTTTAGTGTTGAAGGACAGAGTTAGGGTTTGGGTTAGCGTTAGGGTTAGGGTTCGTGTTAGGATTAGGGTTAGGGACAGAGTTGGGAAGAGTGTTAGGGCTCCATTTAGAGTTAGGGGTAGGGATACGTTTAGATTTAGGTTTTGGGTTAGGAAAAGGTTTAGCTACAGGGGCAGGGATAGGGTAGGGACACAGTGAGTGTTAGAGTTAGGATTAGGGTTAGATTTAAGGTTAGGGTTTGGGTTAGGGTTAGGGTTTCGGGTTAGGGTTAGAGTTAGGGTTAGGGTTAGGGTTTAGGGTTTAGGGTTTAGGGTTAGGGTTAGCGTTAGGGTTAGGGTTTAGGGTTTAGGGTTAGGGACAGGGTTAGGGTTAGGGTTCAGGGTTAGGGTTAGGGTTAGGGGCACGATTAGGGTTTGGGACATGGTTAGGTTTAGTGTTAGGGTTATAGTTAAGTTTCGGTTTTGGCTGATGGTTAAGTTTAGTTTTAGGGACAGGTTTAGTGACAGGGTGAGGGTTACCGTTAAGGTTAGAGAGACGGTAAGGGTCAGAGTTAGGTTTAGCGACAGTGTTAGGGTTAGGGATCGGGGGTTAGGTTAGGGTTTAGGGTTAGGGTTAGGGTTAGGGTTAGGAATAGGTGATGGTTAGTGTTTAGATTTTAGGGTTAGGGTTTAGGGATAGGGTTAGGGATAGGGTTAGGGTTAGGGTTAGGTTGTAGGCTTTAGGGTTAGGGTTAGGGTTGGTTTAGGGTTTAGGGTTAGGTTTAGGGTTGGGTTTGGGTTAGGGTTTAGTGTTTAGGGTTAGGGTTAGCGTTAGGGTTAGGGTTTTGATTTAGGGTTTAGGTTTAGTGTTAGGATTAGGGTTAGGGTTTCGGGTTTAGGGTTAGGGTCAAGGTTAGGGTTAGGGTCAAGGTTAGGTTTAGGGTTAGGTACACGATTCCCGTTTGAGACATGGTTATGTTTAGTGTTAGGGTTATAGTTAAGTTTAGGTTTTGGCTGATGGTTAAGGTTAGGTTTAGGGACAGGGTTAGTTACAGGGTGAGGGTTAGAGTTAAAGTTAGAGAGACGGTAAGGGTCAGAGTTAGGTTTAGAGACAGTATTAGGTTTAGGGTTAAGGTTAGGTTAGGATTAGGGTTAGGGTTAGGGTTTAGGGTTAGGGTTAGGGTTTTGAGATAGCGTTAGGATTAGGGTTTAGGGTTAGGGTTAGGGTTAAAATTAGGGTTTAGGGATAGGTTTAGGGTTAGATTTAGTGTTTAAGATAGGGTTAGTGTTAGGGTTATGGTTTAGGATTTAGGGTTAGGGTTATGGTTAGGATTAGGTTTAGGGTTAGGGACACGATTCGGGTTTGGGACATGGTTAAATTCAGTGTTAGGGTTATAGTTAAGTTTAGGTTTTGCCTGATGGTTAAGGTTAGGGTTAGGGACAGGATTAGTGAAAGGGTGAGGGTTAGAGTTAAGGTTAGAGAGACAGTAAGGTTCAGAGTTAGGTTTAGCGACAGTGTTAGGGTTAGGGTTAATATTAGAAGCAGAGTTAGGGTTAAGGTTAGCGTTTTGGTTAGAAACAGATTAGGTTGTGTGATAGTGTTAGTATTAGTGACAGGCTTAGTGTTAGCGTTAAGGTTAGGTTTAGAGACAGTGTTAGGGTTAGGTTTGGAGTTGAGTTTATTGTTAGGTTTCAGTTTAGGGCTACGGTTAGTGTTCGAGTCAGGGTGGCCTTCGGATTAGGGTAGGGATAGGGTCAGGCACAGGGATAGGGATATGGTTATGGTTAGGGTTGGGATTAGAGTCAGGTTTAAGGTTAGGGTCAGGGTTAGAGACAGGTATGGTTAGGGTTAGGGTCAAGGTATAGGTAAGATTTAGGTTAAGATTAGGGACAGGTTACAGTTAGGTTTAAGGTTAGGAACAAGATTAGGGCTAGGTTTGAGGTGTATGTTAGTGTCAGGGTTAGGTCTGAAGTAGGATTAGAGTTAGGGTTAGAATTAGAGTTAGGGGAACGTTAAGGATTAAGAATAGGTTTAGGGTTAACGTTAGGGACAGGAACAGGGTCAGTGTTAGGGTTAAATTAGGGATAGGTACAGAGTTAGGTTTAAGAGTAGGAACAGGCTTATGGATTGGATTAGGGTTAGGGTTTATGACACAATTAGGGTCACGGTTAGAGATACGCTTAGCTTTACCGACATGGTTAGATTTAGGGTTACTCATAGCGTTAAGTTTAGGGACAGGTTAATGGTTAGTGTTAGTGTTAGGGTCAGGGCTAAGGTTAGGTTTACAGTTCGATTTACATTTAGGGTTATGGTTAAAGACAGGCTAGTGTTCTGGTTAGGATTAGGGTTTCCGTTAAAATTAGGGACACAGTTAAGCTTAGTGTAAGGTTTAGGGGTAGTGATAAAGACACGGTTTGGTTTAGCGTATGGGTTTGGCTGAGATTCAGTTTTAGGGACAGGTTAGGGTAGGATTAGTGTTAGGGGTAGAGACAGGTTTCAGGTTAGAGTTACAAAATTGGTTATGAGTAAGTGTAAAAACAGGGTTAGGGTTAGTGAAGTTGTTAGGGTTATGGTTAGGGTTAGCTACAGGGTTAAGTTTAGGGAGAAGGTTAGTTTTGGAGTTTGTGTGAAGTTTAGAAAAAGGGTTATTTTCAGATTTCGGTTTAGGAAAAGGGTTACGATAACAGGGTTTGGATTAAGAACCGTATGCATGGTAGGCACACGGATGGCTTAGGGTTCGCATGAGGGTGAGGAATACAATTGGGGTTTTCATTTGACATAGGGGAGGTCTTAGAGTTAGAGACAAGGTTAAGGTTAAGGACAGGATTAGGGTTAGAGACAAGATGAAGTTAAGGGACACTGTCAGGGTTAGTGTTAAGTTTAAGTTTAGGGTTACATTTATGGTTAGGGACAAAATTAGGGTTAGGTTTATGGACAGTGTTAGGTTTAGGGTTAAAGTTAGGGTCAGCGCTCAAGTTAAGGTTAACATTAAGGTTAGGGATAGGTTTAGGGGTAGGGTTAGAAACAAGGTTAGAGTTACGGTTAGGATGAGAGGCACGGTTATATTTAAATTAGGGTTCAAAACAGAGTTAACGGTAGTGTTAGGTTTAGGAATACTTTTTAGGGTTAGGGTTTGTTTTAGGGTTCGGGACAGAGTTAGGGTTACGAACATAGTTAGTGTTAGGTTTAGGGTTAAGCTTAGGGACAGAGTTAGGGTTACATTTAGGGTTAAGGACAGGGTTATGATTAGGTCAGGGTTAGTGTTCAGGACAGAGTCAGGGCAGGACAAGGTTTGCTGTAGGATTATGGTAGGGTTTGGGTTCAGGTTAGGATATGTTAGGGTTAGGGTTAGGGGCATAGCTAGGGTTGAGGGCAGAGTTAGTGTTACAGTTAGGAACATGGCTAACGTTACGGTTCATGTAAGGGACAGTTTCAGGGTTACGTTTAGTGTTAAGGGTTGGGTTAGAATGGAGGACACGTTTAATGTTAGTGTTAGGGTATCATGCCTGACGTGACATCGACTGGTGAACTTCAGTTACATGGCAAAGAGTTAAGAAACACCAGAGCCAAAAATAGTGTTTCTGTGGGCCAGTGTTCTCGTCTCTGAGGCCCAAGCCTTAATACTGTGGGCGCATAGCTTTTCTTTACAACTGCCACCAAGAAGTCAATTTGAATATCTATACACAGGGAGTTGATTCTATTTGTCTGGCAGCTGCTTCGCCAAAACTCATTGTGATCAAACACAAGTTTTGCTTTCACATGTACGCACGATCCCCCGGATGGACTCAGCATTCCGAGACCACCGGATAAGGAAATTTTACTGCGATCATTCCCTCGGGTCTTAGCATTCCGAGACATTTCCTTATGACTTGAAAGGCTCAGTGCACAGGAGCATTCGAATCGGCATCTCCTAGGTGACATTACGGTTAGGTTTATAAACAGGATGAAGTTAGGGGTAGGGTTAGGGTTACCGACAGAGTTTGCTTTAAGGTAAGGGACAGGATTAAAACTAGGATTAGGTTTAGAGACACAGTTAGAATTAGGGTTAGTTTTAGGTTTAGTGTTGAAGGACAGAGTTAGGGTTTGGGTTAGCATTAGGGTTAGGGTTCGTGTTAGGATTAGGGTTAGGGACAGAGTTGGGAAGAGTGTTAGGGCTCCATTTAGAGTTAGGGCTAGGGATACGTTTAGGTTTAGGTTTTGGGGTAGGGAAAGGTTTAGCTACAGGGGCAGGGATTGCGTAGGGACACAGTGAGTGTTAGAGTTAGGATTAGGGTTAGGGTTAGGGCTAGGGTTTGGGTTAGGGTTAGGTTTTAGGGATAGGGTTAGTTTTAGGGTTAGGGTTAGAGTTTACGGTTTAGGGTTAGGGGTAGCGTTAGGGTTAGGGTTAGGGTTAGGGTTAGGGTTACAGTTAGGGGCACGATTAGGGTTTGGGACATGGTTAAGTTTAGTGTTAGGGTTATAGTTAAGTTTTGGTTTTGGCTGATGGTTAAGTTTAGTTTTAGGGACAGGTTGAGTGACAGGGTGAGGGTTAGAGTTAAGGTTAGAGAGTCGGTAAGGTTCAGAATTAGGTTTAGAGACAGTGTTAGTGTAAGGGATCAGGTTAGGTTAGGGTTTAGGGTGAGGGTTAGGAATAGGTGAGGGTTAGTGTTTAGATTTTAGGGTTAGGGTTTAGGGATAGGGTTAGGGTTAGGGTTAGGGTAAGGGTTAGAGTTAGGGTTTAGGCTTTAGGGTTAGGGTTAGTGTTAGGGTTTAGGGTTTAGGGTTAGGGTTGGGGTTAGGGTTAGGGTTAGGGTTTGGGTTTAGGGTTTAGGGTTAGGGTTAGGGTTAGTGTTAGGGTTTCGGGTTTAGTGTTAGGGTTAAGGTTAGGGTTAGGTACACGTTTCGGGTTTGAGACATGGTTAGGTTTAGTGTTAGGGTTATAGTTAAGTTTAGGTTTTGGCTGATGGTTAAGCTTAGGTTTAGGGACAGGGTTAGTTACAGAGTGAGGGTTAGAATTAAAGATAGAGAGACGGTAAGGGTCAGAGTTAGGTTTAGCGACAGTGTTAGGGTTAGGGTTAGGGTTAGGTTAGGGTTAGGGTTAGGGTTAGGGTTAGGGTTAGGTTTTAGGGATAGGGTTAGGGTTAGAGTTACGGTTTAGGTTTAGGGTTAGGGTTAAGGTTAGGGTTTAGGGTTTAGGGTTAGGGTTAGGGTTAGGGTTAGGGTTAGTGTTTAGTGTTTATGGTTAGGGTTAGCGTTAGGGTTAGGGTTTGGGTTTAGTGTTTAGGTTTAGGGTTAGGGTTAGTGTTAGGGTTTCGAGTTTAGTGTTAGGGTTAAGGTTAGGGTTAGGGTTAGGTACACGTTTCGGGTTTGAGACATGGTTAGGTTTAGTGTTAGGGTTATAGTTAAGTTTAGGTTTTGGCTGATGGTTAAGGTTAGGTTTAGGGACAGGGTTAGTTACAGGGTGAGGGTTAGAGTTAAAGATAGAGAGACGGTAAGCGTCAGAGTTAGGTTTAGCGACAGAGTTAGGGTTAGGGTTAGGGTTAGAGTTAGGGTTTAGGGTTAGGGTTAGGGTTAGGGTTTAGGATTTAGGATTAGGGTTATGGTTAGGGTTAGGGTTTGGGTTAGGGGCAGGAGAAGGGTTTGGGAAACGGTTAGGTTTAGTGTAGGTTTATAGTTAAATTTTGGTTTTGGCTGATGGTTAAGGTTAGTTTTAGGGACAGGTTTAGTGACAGGGTGAGGGTTAGAGTTAAGTTTAGAGAGACGGTAAGGGTCAGAGTTAGGTTTAGCGACAGTGTTAGTGTTAGGGATCAGGTTAGGTTAGGGTTTAGGGTTAGCGTTAGGGTTAGGGTTAGGAATAGGGGAGGGTTAGTGTTTACATTTTAGGGTTAGGGTTTAGGGATAGGGTTAGGGATAGGGTTAGGGTTAGGGTTAGGTTGTAGGCTTTAGGGTTAGGGTTAGGGTTGGTTTAGGGTTTAGGGTTAGGTTTAGGGTTGGGTTTGGGTTAGGGTTTAGTGTTTAGGGTTAGGGTTAGCGTTAGGGTTAGGGTTTTGATTTAGGGTTTAGGTTTAGTGTTAGGATTAGGGTTAGGGTTTCGGGTTTAGGGTTAGGGTCAAGGTTAGGGTTAGGGTCAAGGTTAGGTTTAGGGTTAGGTACACGATTCCCGTTTGAGACATGGTTATGTTTAGTGTTAGGGTTATAGTTAAGTTTAGGTTTTGGCTGATGGTTAAGGTTAGGTTTAGGGACAGGGTTAGTTACAGGGTGAGGGTTAGAGTTAAAGTTAGAGAGACGGTAAGGGTCAGAGTTAGGTTTAGAGACAGTATTAGGTTTAGGGTTAAGGTTAGGTTAGGATTAGGGTTAGGGTTAGGGTTTAGGGTTAGGGTTAGGGTTTTGAGATAGCGTTAGGATTAGGGTTTAGGGTTAGGGTTAGGGTTAAAATTAGGGTTTAGGGATAGGTTTAGGGTTAGATTTAGTGTTTAAGATAGGGTTAGTGTTAGGGTTATGGTTTAGGATTTAGGGTTAGGGTTATGGTTAGGATTAGGTTTAGGGTTAGGGACACGATTCGGGTTTGGGACATGGTTAAATTCAGTGTTAGGGTTATAGTTAAGTTTAGGTTTTGCCTGATGGTTAAGGTTAGGGTTAGGGACAGGATTAGTGAAAGGGTGAGGGTTAGAGTTAAGGTTAGAGAGACAGTAAGGTTCAGAGTTAGGTTTAGCGACAGTGTTAGGGTTAGGGTTAATATTAGAAGCAGAGTTAGGGTTAAGGTTAGCGTTTTGGTTAGAAACAGATTAGGTTGTGTGATAGTGTTAGTATTAGTGACAGGCTTAGTGTTAGCGTTAAGGTTAGGTTTAGAGACAGTGTTAGGGTTAGGTTTGGAGTTGAGTTTATTGTTAGGTTTCAGTTTAGGGCTACGGTTAGTGTTCGAGTCAGGGTGGCCTTCGGATTAGGGTAGGGATAGGGTCAGGCACAGGGATAGGGGTATGGTTATGGTTAGGGTTCGGATTAGAGTCAGGTTTAAGGTTAGGGTCAGGGTTAGAGACAGGTATGGTTAGGGTTAGGGTCAAGGTATAGGTAAGATTTAGGTTAAGATTAGGGACAGGTTACAGTTAGGTTTAAGGTTAGGAACAAGATTAGGGCTAGGTTTGAGGTGTATGTTAGTGTCAGGGTTAGGTCTGAAGTAGGATTAGAGTTAGGGTTAGAATTAGAGTTAGGGGAACGTTAAGGATTAAGAATAGGTTTAGGGTTAACGTTAGGGACAGGAACAGGGTCAGTGTTAGGGTTAAATTAGGGATAGGTACAGAGTTAGGTTTAAGAGTAGGAACAGGCTTATGGATTGGATTAGGGTTAGGGTTTATGACACAATTAGGGTCACGGTTAGAGATACGCTTAGCTTTACCGACATGGTTAGATTTAGGGTTACTCATAGCGTTAAGTTTAGGGACAGGTTAATGGTTAGTGTTAGTGTTAGGGTCAGGGCTAAGGTTAGGTTTACAGTTCGATTTACATTTAGGGTTATGGTTAAAGACAGGCTAGTGTTCTGGTTAGGATTAGGGTTTCCGTTAAAATTAGGGACACAGTTAAGCTTAGTGTAAGGTTTAGGGGTAGTGATAAAGACACGGTTTGGTTTAGCGTATGGGTTTGGCTGAGATTCAGTTTTAGGGACAGGTTAGGGTAGGATTAGTGTTAGGGGTAGAGACAGGTTTCAGGTTAGAGTTACAAAATTGGTTATGAGTAAGTGTAAAAACAGGGTTAGGGTTAGTGAAGTTGTTAGGGTTATGGTTAGGGTTAGCTACAGGGTTAAGTTTAGGGAGAAGGTTAGTTTTGGAGTTTGTGTGAAGTTTAGAAAAAGGGTTATTTTCAGATTTCGGTTTAGGAAAAGGGTTACGATAACAGGGTTTGGATTAAGAACCGTATGCATGGTAGGCACACGGATGGCTTAGGGTTCGCATGAGGGTGAGGAATACAATTGGGGTTTTCATTTGACATAGGGGAGGTCTTAGAGTTAGAGACAAGGTTAAGGTTAAGGACAGGATTAGGGTTAGAGACAAGATGAAGTTAAGGGACACTGTCAGGGTTAGTGTTAAGTTTAAGTTTAGGGTTACATTTATGGTTAGGGACAAAATTAGGGTTAGGTTTATGGACAGTGTTAGGTTTAGGGTTAAAGTTAGGGTCAGCGCTCAAGTTAAGGTTAACATTAAGGTTAGGGATAGGTTTAGGGGTAGGGTTAGAAACAAGGTTAGAGTTACGGTTAGGATGAGAGGCACGGTTATATTTAAATTAGGGTTCAAAACAGAGTTAACGGTAGTGTTAGGTTTAGGAATACTTTTTAGGGTTAGGGTTTGTTTTAGGGTTCGGGACAGAGTTAGGGTTACGAACATAGTTAGTGTTAGGTTTAGGGTTAAGCTTAGGGACAGAGTTAGGGTTACATTTAGGGTTAAGGACAGGGTTATGATTAGGTCAGGGTTAGTGTTCAGGACAGAGTCAGGGCAGGACAAGGTTTGCTGTAGGATTATGGTAGGGTTTGGGTTCAGGTTAGGATATGTTAGGGTTAGGGTTAGGGGCATAGCTAGGGTTGAGGGCAGAGTTAGTGTTACAGTTAGGAACATGGCTAACGTTACGGTTCATGTAAGGGACAGTTTCAGGGTTACGTTTAGTGTTAAGGGTTGGGTTAGAATGGAGGACACGTTTAATGTTAGTGTTAGGGTATCATGCCTGACGTGACATCGACTGGTGAACTTCAGTTACATGGCAAAGAGTTAAGAAACACCAGAGCCAAAAATAGTGTTTCTGTGGGCCAGTGTTCTCGTCTCTGAGGCCCAAGCCTTAATACTGTGGGCGCATAGCTTTTCTTTACAACTGCCACCAAGAAGTCAATTTGAATATCTATACACAGGGAGTTGATTCTATTTGTCTGGCAGCTGCTTCGCCAAAACTCATTGTGATCAAACACAAGTTTTGCTTTCACATGTACGCACGATCCCCCGGATGGACTCAGCATTCCGAGACCACCGGATAAGGAAATTTTACTGCGATCATTCCCTCGGGTCTTAGCATTCCGAGACATTTCCTTATGACTTGAAAGGCTCAGTGCACAGGAGCATTCGAATCGGCATCTCCTAGGTGACATTACGGTTAGGTTTATAAACAGGATGAAGTTAGGGGTAGGGTTAGGGTTACCGACAGAGTTTGCTTTAAGGTAAGGGACAGGATTAAAACTAGGATTAGGTTTAGAGACACAGTTAGAATTAGGGTTAGTTTTAGGTTTAGTGTTGAAGGACAGAGTTAGGGTTTGGGTTAGCATTAGGGTTAGGGTTCGTGTTAGGATTAGGGTTAGGGACAGAGTTGGGAAGAGTGTTAGGGCTCCATTTAGAGTTAGGGCTAGGGATACGTTTAGGTTTAGGTTTTGGGGTAGGGAAAGGTTTAGCTACAGGGGCAGGGATTGCGTAGGGACACAGTGAGTGTTAGAGTTAGGATTAGGGTTAGGGTTAGGGCTAGGGTTTGGGTTAGGGTTAGGTTTTAGGGATAGGGTTAGTTTTAGGGTTAGGGTTAGAGTTTACGGTTTAGGGTTAGGGGTAGCGTTAGGGTTAGGGTTAGGGTTAGGGTTAGGGTTACAGTTAGGGGCACGATTAGGGTTTGGGACATGGTTAAGTTTAGTGTTAGGGTTATAGTTAAGTTTTGGTTTTGGCTGATGGTTAAGTTTAGTTTTAGGGACAGGTTGAGTGACAGGGTGAGGGTTAGAGTTAAGGTTAGAGAGTCGGTAAGGTTCAGAATTAGGTTTAGCGACAGTGTTAGTGTAAGGGATCAGGTTAGGTTAGGGTTTAGGGTTAGGGTTAGGAATAGGTGAGGGTTAGTGTTTAGATTTTAGGGTTAGGGTTTAGGGATAGGGTTAGGGTTAGGGTTAGGGTAAGGGTTAGAGTTAGGGTTTAGGCTTTAGGGTTAGGGTTAGTGTTAGGGTTTAGGGTTTAGGGTTAGGGTTAGGGTTAGGGTTAGGGTTAGGGTTAGGGTTAGGGTTTGGGTTTAGGGTTTAGGTTTAGGGTTAGGGTTAGTGTTAGGGTTTCGGGTTTAGTGTTAGGGTTAAGGTTAGGGTTAGGTACACGTTTCGGGTTTGAGACATGGTTAGGTTTAGTGTTAGGGTTATAGTTAAGTTTAGGTTTTGGCTGATGGTTAAGCTTAGGTTTAGGGACAGGGTTAGTTACAGAGTGAGGGTTAGAATTAAAGATAGAGAGACGGTAAGGGTCAGAGTTTGGTTTAGCGACAGTGCTAGGGTTAGGGTTAGGGTTAGGTTAGGGTTAGGGTTAGGGTTAGGGTTAGGGTTAGGTTTTAGGGATAGGGTTAGGGTTAGGGTTACGGTTTAGGTTTAGGTTTAGGGTTAAGGTTAGGGTTTAGGGTTTAGGGTTAGGGTTAGGGTTAGAGTTAGGGTTTAGGCTTTAGGGTTAGGGTTAGTGTTAGGGTTTAGGGTTTCGGGTTAGTGTTAGGGTTAGGGTTAGGGTTAGGGTTAGGGTTAGGTTTTAGGGATAGGGTTAGGGTTAGGGTTACAGTTTAGGTTTAGGGTTAGGTTTAAGGTTAGGGTTTAGGGTTTAGGGTTAGGGTTAGGGTTATAGTTATGGTTTAGGCTTTAGGGTTAGTGTTAGGGTTTAGGGTTTAGGGTTAGGGTTAGGGTTAGGGTTAGGGTTTAGTGTTTATGGTTAGGGTTAGCGTTAGGGTTAGGGTTTGGGTTTAGGGTTTAGGTTTAGGTTTAGGGTTAGTGTTAGGGTTTCGGGTTTAGTGTTAGGGTTAAGGTTAGGGTTAGGGTTAGGTACACGTTTTGGGTTTGAGACATGGTTAGGTTTAGTGTTAGGGTTATAGTTAAGTTTAGGTTTTGGCTAATGGTTAAGGTTAGGTTTAGGGACAGGGTTAGTTACAGGGTGAGTGTTAGAGTTAAAGATAGAGAGACGGTAAGGGTCAGAGTTAGGTTTAGCGACAGTGTTAGGGTTAGGGTTAGGGTTAGGTTAGGGTTAGGGTTAGGGTTAGGGTTAGGGTTAGGTTTTAGGGATAGGGTTAGAGTTAGGGTTATGATTTAGGTTTAGGGTTAGGGTTAAGGTTAGGGTTTAGGGTTTAGGGTTAGGGTTAGGGTTAGGGTTAGCATCAGGTTTAGGGTTAGGGACAGGATTAGGGTTTGGGACATGGTTAGGTTTACTGTTAGGGTTATATTAAGTTTAGGTTTTGTCTGATGCTTAAGTTTAGGTTTAGGGACAGGGTTAGTGACAGGGTGAGGGTTAGAGTTAAGGTTGGAGAAACGGTAAGGGTCAGAGTTAGGTTTAGCGACAGTGTTAGGGTTAGGGATCACGTTAGGTTAGGGTTTAGGGTTAGGGTTAGGGTTAGGGTTAGGAATAGGGGAGGGTTAGTGTTTACATTTTAGGGTTAGGGTTTAGGGATAGGGTTAGGGTTAGGGTTAGGGTTAGGGTTAGAGTTAGGATTTAGGCTTTAGGGTTAGGTTTAGGGTTAGAGTTAGGGCTTATGGTTTAGGGTTAGGGTTAGGGTTAGGGTTAGGGTTTGGGGTTTCGGGTTAGGGTTAAGTTTAGGGTTAGGGTTAGGTACACGATTCGGGTTTGAGACATGTTTAGGTTTAGTGTTAGGGTTATGGTTAAGTTTAGGTTTTGGCTGATGGTTAAGGTTAGGTTTAGGGACAGGGTTAGTTACAGGGTGAGGGTTAGAGTTAAAGTTAGAGAGACGGTAAGGTACAGAGTTAGGTTTAGCGACAGTGTTAGGGTTAGGGTTAGGGTTAGGTTAGGGTTAGGGTTTGGGTTAGGGTTAGGGTTAGGTTTTAGGGATAGGGTTAGGGTTAGGGTTACGGTTTAGGTTTAGAGTTAGGGTTAAGGTTAGGGTTTAGGGTTTAGGGTTAGGGTTAGGGTTATAGTTATGGTTTAGGCTTTAGGGTTAGGGTTAGTGTTAGGGTTTAGGGTTTAGTGTTAGGGTTAGGGTTAGGGTTAGGGTTTAGTGTTTATGGTTAGGGTTAGCGTTAGGGTTAGGGTTTGGGTTTAGGGTTTAGGTTTAGGTTTAGGGTTAGTGTTAGGGTTTCGGGTTTAGTGTTAGGGTTAAGGTTAGTGTTAGGGTTAGGTACACGTTTTGGGTTTGAGACATGGTTAGGTTTAGTGTTAGGGTTATAGTTAAGTTTAGGTTTTGGCTAATGGTTAAGGTTAGGTTTAGGGACAGGGTTAGTTACAGGGTGAGGGTTAGAGTTAAAGATAGAGAGACGGTAAGGGTCAGAGTTAGGTTTAGCGACAGTGTTAGGGTTAGGGTTAGGGTTAGGTTAGGGTTAGGGTTAGGGTTAGGGTTAGGGTTAGGTTTTAGGGATAGGGTTAGAGTTAGGGTTATGATTTAGGTTTAGGGTTAGGGTTAAGGTTAGGGTTTAGGGTTTAGGGTTAGGGTTAGGGTTAGGGTTAGCATCAGGTTTAGGGTTAGGGACAGGATTAGGGTTTGGGACATGGTTAGGTTTACTGTTAGGGTTATATTAAGTTTAGGTTTTGTCTGATGCTTAAGTTTAAGTTTAGGGACAGGGTTAGTGACAGGGTGAGGGTTAGAGTTAAGGTTGGAGAAACGGTAAGGGTCAGAGTTAGGTTTAGCGACAGTGTTAGGGTTAGGGATCAGGTTAGGTTAGGGTTTAGGTTTAGGGTTAGGGTTAGGGTTAGGAATAGGGGAGGGTTAGTGTTTACATTTTAGGGTTAGGGTTTAGGGATAGGGTTAGGGTTAGGGTTAGGATTAGGGTTAGAGTTAGGATTTAGGCTTTAGGGATAGGGTTAGGGTTAGAGTTAGGGCTTACGGTTTAGGGTTAGGGTTAGGGTTAGGGTTAGGGTTTCGGGTTTCGGGTTAGGGTTAAGTTTAGGGTTAGGGTTAGGTACACGATTCGGGTTTGAGACATGTTTAGGTTTAGTGTTAGGGTTATGGTTAAGTTTAGGTTTTGGCTGATGGTTAAGGTTAGGTTTAGGGACAGGGTTAGTTACAGGGTGAGGGTTAGAGTTAAAGTTAGAGAGACGGTAAGGTACAGAGTTAGGTTTAGCGACAGTGTTAGGGTTAGGGTTAGGGTTAGGTTTTAGGGATAGGGTTAGGGTTAGGGTTACGGCTTAGGTTTAGGGTTAGGTTTAAGTTTAGGGTTTAGGGTTTAGGGTTAGGGTTAGGGTTAGGGTTAGGTTTTAGGGATAGGGTTAGGGTTAGGGTTATGGCTTAGGTTTAGGGTTAGGGTTAAGGTTAGGGTTTAGGGTTTAGGGTTAGGGTTAGGGTTAGGGATAGCATTAGGTTTAGGGTTAGGGAGAGGATTAGGGTTTGGGACATGGTTAGGTTTACTGTTAGGGTTATATTAAGTTTAGGTTTTGTCTGATGCTTAAGTTTAGGTTTAGGGACAGGGTTAGTGACAGGGTGAGGGTTAGAGTTAAGATTGGAGAGACGGTAAGGGTCAGAGTTAGGTTTAGCGACAGTGTTAGGGTTAGGGATCAGGTTAGGTTAGGGTTTAGGGTTAGGGTTAGGGTTAGGGTTAGGAATAGGGGAGGGTTAGTGTTTACATTTTAGGGTTTGGGTTTAGGGATAGGGTTAGGGTTAGGGTTAGGGTTAGAGTTAGGGTTAGGGTTAGGGTTAGGGATAGGTTTTAGGGATAGGGTTAGGGTTAGGGTTACGGTTTAGGTTTAGGGTTAGGGTTAAGGTTAGTGTTTAGGATTTAGGGTTAAGGTTAGGGTTAGAGTTAGGGTTTAGGCTTTAGGGTTAGGGTTAGTGTTAGGGTTTAGGGTTTAGGGTTAGGGTTAGGGTTAGGGTTAGGGTTAGGGTTTAGTGTTTATGGTTAGGGTTAGCGTTAGGGTTAGGGTTTGGTTTAGGGTTTAGGTTTAGGGTTAGGGTTAGTGTTAGGGTTTCGGGTTTAGTGTTAGGGGTACGGTTAGGGTTAGGGTTAGGTACACGTTTCGGGTTTGAGACATGGTTAGGTTTAGTGTTAGGGTTATAGTTAAGTTTAGGTTTTGGCTGATGGTTAAGGTTAGGTTTAGGGACAGGGTTAGTTACAGGGTGAGGGTTAGAGTTAAAGATAGAGAGACGGTAAGGGACAGAGTTAGGTTTAGCGACAGTGTTAGGGTTAGGGTTACGGTTAGGTTAGGGTTAGGGTTAGAGTTAGGGTTTAGGGTTAGGGTTAGGGTTAGGGTTTAGGATTTAGGGTTAGGGTTATGGTTAGGGTTAGGGTTAGGGTTAGGGGCAGGATTAGGTTTTGGGACATGGTTAGGTTTACTGTTAGGGTTATATTAAGCTTAGGTTTTGTCTGATGCTTAAGTTTAGGTTTAGGGACAGGGTTAGTGACAGGGTGAAGGTTAGAGTTAAGGTTGGAGAGACTGTAAGGGTCAGAGTTAGGTTTAGCGACAGTGTTAGTGTTAGGGATCAGGTTAGGTTAGGGTTTAGGGTTAGGGTTAGGGTTAGGGTTAGGAATAGGGGAGGGTTAGTGTTTACATTTTTGGGTTAGGGTTCAGGGATAGGGTTAGGGTTAGGGTTAGGGTTAGGGTTACAGTTAGGATTTAGGCTTTAGGGTTAGGGTTAGAGTTAGAGTTAGGGCTTCTGGTTTATGGTTAGGGTTAGGGTTAGGGTTAGAGTTGGTTAGGGTTAGGGTTAGGGTTAGGTTTTAGGGATAGGGTTAGGGTTAGGGTTACGGTTTAGGTTTAGGGTTACGGTTAAGGTTAGGACTTAGGGTTTAGGGTTAAGGTTAGTGTTAGAGTTAGTGTTTAGGTTTAGGGTTAGGGTTAGTGTTAGGGTTTCGAGTTTAGTGTTAGGGTTAAGGTTAGGGTTAGGGTTAGGTACACGTTTCGGGTTTGAGACATGGTTAGGTTTAGTGTTAGAGTTATAGTTAAGTTTAGGTTTTGGCTGATGGTTAAGGTTAGGTTTAGGGACAGGGTTAGTTACAGGGTGAGGGTTAGAATTAAAGATAGAGAGACGGTAAGGGTCAGAGTTAGGTTTAGCGACAGTGTTAGGGTTAGGGTTAGGGTTAGGTTATGGTTAGGGTTAGGGTTAGGGTTAGGGTTAGGGTTAGAGTTAGGATTTAGGCTTTAATGTTAGGTTTAGGGTTAGAGTTAGGGCTTACGGTTTAGGGTTAGGGTTAGGGTTAGGGTTAGGGTTTCGGGTTTCGGGTTAGGGTTAAGTTTAGGGTTAGTGTTAGGTACACGATTCGGGTTTGAGACATGTTTAGGTTTAGTGTTAGGGTTATGGTTAAGTTTAGGTTTTGGCTGATGGTTAAGGTTAGGTTTAGGGACAGGGTTAGTTACAGGGTGAGGGTTAGAGTTAAAGTTAGAGAGACGGTAAGGTACAGAGTTAGGTTTAGCGACAGTGTTAGGGTTAGGGTTAGGGTTAGGTTAGGGTTAGGGTTAGGGTTAGGGTTAGGGTTAGGTTTTAGGGATAGGGTTAGGGTTAGGGTTACGGTTTAGGTTTAGAGTTAGGGTTAAGGTTAGGGTTTAGGGTTTAGGGTTAGGGTTAGGGTTAGAGTTAGGGTTTAGGCTTTAGGGTTAGGGTTAGTGTTAGGGTTTAGGGTTTCGGGTTAATGTTAGGGTTAGGGTTAGGGTTAGGGTAAGGGTTAGGTTTTAGGGATAGGGTTAGGGTTAGGGTTACAGTTTAGGTTTAGGGTTAGGGTTAAGGTTAGGGTTTAGGGTTTAGGGTTAGGGTTAGGGTTAGAGTTATGGTTTAGGATTTAAGGTTAGGGTTAGTGTTAGGGTTTAGGGTTTAGGGTTAGGGTTAGGGTTAGGGTTAGGGTTTAGTGTTTATGGTTAGGGTTAGCGTTAGGGTTAGGGTTTGGGTTTAGGGTTTAGGTTTAGAGTTAGGGTTAGTGTTAGGGTTTCGGGTTTAGTGTTAGGGTTAAGGTTAGGGTTAGGGTTAGGTACACGTTTTGGGTTTGAGACATGGTTAGGTTTAGTGTTAGGGTTATAGTTAAATTTAGGTTTTGGCTGATGGTTAAGGTTAGGTTTAGGGACAGGGTTAGTTACAGGGTGAGGGTTAGAGTTAAAGATAGAGAGACGGTAAGGGTCAGAGTTAGGTTTAGCGACAGTGTTAGGGTTAGGGTTAGGGTTAGGTTAGGGTTAGGGTTAGGGTTAGGGTTAGGGTTAGGTTTTAGGTACAGGGTTAGAGTTAGGGTTATGGTTTAGGTTTAGGGTTAGGGTTAAGGTTATGATTTAGGGTTTAGGGTTAGGGTTAGGGTTAGGGTTAGCATTAGGTTTAGGTTTAGGGACAGGATTAGGGTTTGGGACATGGTTAGGTTTACTGTTAGGGTTATATTAAGTTTAGGTTTTGTCTGATGCTTAAGTTTAGGTTTAGGGACAGGGTTAGTGACAGGGTGAGGGTTAGAGTTAAGGTTGGAGAGACGGTAAGGGTCAGAGTTAGGTTTAGCGACAGTGTTAGGGTTAGGGATCAGGTTAGGTTAGGGTTTAGGGTTAGGGTTAGGGTTAGGGTTAGGAATAGGGGAGGGTTAGTGTTTACATTTTAGGGTTAGGGTTTAGGGATAGGGTTAGGGTTAGGGTTAGGGTTAGGGTTAGAGTTAGGATTTAGGCTTTAGGGTTAGGGTTAGGGTTAGAGTTAGGGCTTACGGTTTAGGGTTAGGGTTAGGGTTAGGGTTAGGGTTTCGGGTTTCGGGTTAGGGTTAAGTTTAGGGTTAGTGTTGGGTACACGATTCGGGTTTGAGACATGTTTAGGTTTAGTGTTAGGGTTATGGTTAAGTTTAGGTTTTGGCTGATGGTTAAGGTTAGGTTTAGGGACAGGGTTAGTTACAGGGTGAGGGTTAGAGTTAAAGTTAGAGAGACGGTAAGGTACAGAGTTAGGTTTAGCGACAGTGTTAGGGTTAGGGTTAGGGTTAGGTTAGGGTTAGGGTTAGGGTTAGGGTTAGGGTTAGGTTTTAGGGATAGGGTTAGGGTTAGGGTTACGGTTTAGGTTTAGAGTTAGGGTTAAGGTTAGGGTTTAGGGTTTAGGGTTAGGGTTAGGGTTAGAGTTAGGGTTTAGGCTTTAGGGTTAGGGTTAGTGTTAGGGTTTAGGGTTTCGGGTTAATGTTAGGGTTAGGGTTAGGGTTAGGGTAAGGGTTAGGTTTTAGGGATAGGGTTAGGGTTAGGGTTACAGTTTAGGTTTAGGGTTAGGGTTAAGGTTAGGGTTTAGGGTTTAGGGTTAGGGTTAGGGTTAGAGTTATGGTTTAGGATTTAAGGTTAGGGTTAGTGTTAGGGTTTAGGGTTTAGGGTTAGGGTTAGGGTTAGGGTTAGGGTTTAGTGTTTATGGTTAGGGTTAGCGTTAGGGTTAGGGTTTGGGTTTAGGGTTTAGGTTTAGAGTTAGGGTTAGTGTTAGGGTTTCGGGTTTAGTGTTAGGGTTAAGGTTAGGGTTAGGGTTAGGTACACGTTTTGGGTTTGAGACATGGTTAGGTTTAGTGTTAGGGTTATAGTTAAATTTAGGTTTTGGCTGATGGTTAAGGTTAGGTTTAGGGACAGGGTTAGTTACAGGGTGAGGGTTAGAGTTAAAGATAGAGAGACGGTAAGGGTCAGAGTTAGGTTTAGCGACAGTGTTAGGGTTAGGGTTAGGGTTAGGTTAGGGTTAGGGTTAGGGTTAGGGTTAGGGTTAGGTTTTAGGTACAGGGTTAGAGTTAGGGTTATGGTTTAGGTTTAGGGTTAGGGTTAAGGTTATGATTTAGGGTTTAGGGTTAGGGTTAGGGTTAGGGTTAGCATTAGGTTTAGGTTTAGGGACAGGATTAGGGTTTGGGACATGGTTAGGTTTACTGTTAGGGTTATATTAAGTTTAGGTTTTGTCTGATGCTTAAGTTTAGGTTTAGGGACAGGGTTAGTGACAGGGTGAGGGTTAGAGTTAAGGTTGGAGAGACGGTAAGGGTCAGAGTTAGGTTTAGCGACAGTGTTAGGGTTAGGGATCAGGTTAGGTTAGGGTTTAGGGTTAGGGTTAGGGTTAGGGTTAGGAATAGGGGAGGGTTAGTGTTTACATTTTAGGGTTAGGGTTTAGGGATAGGGTTAGGGTTAGGGTTAGGGTTAGGGTTAGAGTTAGGATTTAGGCTTTAGGGATAGGGTTAGGGTTAGAGTTAGGGCTTACGGTTTAGGGTTAGGGTTAGGGTTAGGGTTAGGGTTTCGGGTTTAGGGTTAGGGTTAAGTTTAGGGTTAGGGTTAGGTACACGATTCGGGTTTGAGACATGTTTAGGTTTAGTGTTAGGGTTATGGTTAAGTTTAGGTTTTGGCTGATGGTTAAGGTTAGGTTTAGGGACAGGGTTAGTTACAGGGTGAGGGTTAGAGTTAAAGTTAGAGAGACGGTAAGGTACAGAGTTAGGTTTAGCGACAGTGTTAGGGTTAGGGTTAGGGTTAGGTTTTAGGGATAGGGTTAGGGTTAGGGTTACGGCTTAGGTTTAGGGTTAGGGTTAAGGTTAGTGTTTAGGGTTTAGGGTTAGGGTTAGGGTTAGGGTTAGCATTAGGTTTAGGGTTAGGGACAGGATTAGGGTTTGGGACATGGTTAGGTTTACTGTTAGGGTTATATTAAGTTTAGGTTTTGTCTGATGCTTAAGTTTATGTTTAGGGACAGGGTTAGTGACAGGGTGAGGGTTAGAGTTAAGGTTGGAGAGACGGTAAGGGTCAGAGTTAGGTTTAGCGACAGTGTTAGGGTTAGGGATCAGGTTAGGTTAGGGTTTAGGGTTAGCGTTAGGGTTAGGGTTAGGAATAGGGGAGGGTTAGTGTTTACATTTTAGTGTTAGGGTTTAGGGATAGGGTTAGGGTTAGGGTTAGGGTTAGAGTTAGGGTTAGGGTTAGGGTTAGGGTTAGGTTTTAGGGATAGGGTTAGGGTTAGGGTTACGGATTAGGTTTAGGGTTAGGGTTAAGGATAGGGTTTAGGGTTTAGGGTTAGGGTTATGGTTAGAGTTAGGGTTTAGGCTTTAGGGTTAGGGTTAGTGTTAGGGTTTAGTGTTTCGGGTTAGGGTTAGGGTTAGGGTTAGGGTTAGGGTTAGGGTTAGGTTTTAGGGATAGGGTTAGGATTAGGGTTACAGTTTAGGTTTAGGGTTAGGGTTAAGGTTAGGGTTTAAGATTTAGGGTTAGGGTTAGGGTTAGATTTATGGTTTAGGCTTTACTGTTAGGGTTAGTGTTAGGGTTTAGGGTTTAGGGTTAGGGTTAGGGTTAGGGTTAGGGTTTAGTGTTTATGGTTAGGGTTAGCGTTAGGGTTAGGGTTTGGGTTTAGGGTTTAGGTTTAGGGTTAGGGTTTGTGTTAGGGTTTCGGGTTTAGTGTTAGGGTTAAGGTTAGGGTTAGGGTTAGGTACACGTTTTGGGTTTGAGACATGGTTAGGTTTAGTGTTAGGGTTATAGTTAAGTTTAGGTTTTGGCTGATGGTTAAGGTTAGGTTTAGGGACAGGGTTAGTTACAGGGTGAGGGATAGAGTTAAAGATAGAGAGACGGTAAGGGTCAGAGTTAGGTTTAGCGACAGTGTTAGGGTTAGGGTTAGGGTTAGGTTAGGGTTAGGGTTAGGGTTAGGGTTAGGTTTTAGGGATAGGGTTATGGTTAGGGTTACGGCTTAGGTTTAGGGTTAGGGTTAAGGTTAGTGTTTAGGGTTTAGGGTTAGGGTTAGGGTTAGGGTTAGCATTAGGTTTAGGGTTAGGGACAGGATTAGGGTTTGGGACATGGTTAGGTTTATTGTCAGGGTTATATTAAGTTTAGGTTTTGTCTGATGCTTAAGTTTAGGTTTAGGGACAGGGTTAGTGACAGGGTGAGGGTTAGAGTTAAGGTTGGAGAGACGGTAAGGGTCAGAGTTAGGTTTAGCGACAGTGTTAGGGTTAGGGATCAGGTTAGGTTAGGGTTTAGGGTTAGGGTTAGGGTTAGGGTTAGGAATAGTGGAGGGTTAGTGTTTACATTTTAGGGTTAGGGTTTAGGGATAGGGTTAGGGTTAGGGTTAGGGTTAGAGTTAGGGTTAGGGTTAGGGTTAGGGTTAGGTTTTAGGGATAGGGTTAGGGTTAGGGTTACGGTTTAGGTTTAGGGTTAGGGTTAAGGTTAGGGTTTAGGGTTTAGGGTTAAGGTTAGGGTTAGAGTTAGTGTTTAGGCTTTAGGGTTAGGGTTAGTGTTAGGGTTTAGGGTTTAGGGTTGGGTTAGGGTTAGGGTTAGGGTTAGGGTTTAGTGTTTATGGTTAGGGTTAGCGTTAGGGTTAGGGTTTGGGTTTAGGGTTTAGGTTTAAGGTTAGGGTTAGTGTTAGGGTTTCGGGTTTAGTGTTAGGGTTACGGTTAGTGTTAGGGTTAGGTACACGTTTCGGGTTTGAGACATGGTTAGGTTTAGTGTTAGGGTTATAGTTAATTTAGGTTTTGGCTGATGGTTAAGGTTAGGTTTAGGGACAGGATTAGTTACAGGGTGAGGGTTAGAGTTAAAGATAGAGAGACGGTAAGGGTCAGAGTTAGGTTTAGCGACAGTGTTAGGGTTAGGGTTACGGTTAGGTTAGGGTTAGGGTTAGAGTTAGGGTTTAGGGTTAGGGTTAGGGTTAGGGTTTAGGATTTAGGGTTAGGGTTATGGTTAGGGTTAGGGTTAGGGTTAGGGGCAGGATTAGGGTTTGGGACATGGTTAGGTTTACTGTTAGGGTTATATTAAGTTTAGGTTTTGTCTGATGCTTAAGTTTAGGTTTAGGGACAGGGTTAGTGACAGGGTGAGGGTTAGAGTTAAGGTTGGAGAGATGGTAAGGGTCAGAGTTAGGTTTAGCGACAGTGTTAGGGTTAGGGATCAGGTTAGGTTAGGGTTTAGGGTTAGGGTTAGGGTTAGGGTTAGGAATAGGGGAGGGTTAGTGTTTACATTTTAGGGTTAGGGTTTGGGGATAGGGTTAGGGTTAGGGTTAGGGTTAGGGTTAGAGTTAGGATTTAGGCTTTAGGGATAGGGTTAGGGTTAGAGTTAGGGCTTACGGTTTAGGGTTAGGGTTAGGGTTAGGGTTAGGGTTTCGGGTTTCGGGTTAGGGTTAAGTTTAGGGTTAGAATTAGGTACACGATTCGGGTTTGAGACATGTTTAGGTTTAGTGTTAGGGTTATGGTTAAGTTTAGGTTTTGGCTGATGGTTAAGGTTAGGTTTAGGGACAGGGTTAGTTACAGGGTGAGGGTTAGAGTTAAAGTTAGAGAGACGGTAAGGTACAGATTTAGGTTTAGCGACAGTGTTATGGTTAGGGTTAGGGTTAGGTTTTAGGGATAGGGTTAGGGTTAGGGTTATGGCTTAGCTTTAGGGTTAGGGTTAAGGTTAGGGTTTAGGGTTTAGGGTTAGGGTTAGGGTTAGGGTTAGCATTAGGTTTAGGGTTAGGGACAGGATTAGGGTTTGGGACATGGTTAGGTTTACTGTCAGGGTTATATTAAGTTTAGGTTTTGTCTGATGCTTAAGTTTAGTTTAGGGACATGTTTAGTGACAGGGTGAGGGTTAGAGTTAAGGTTGGAGAGACGGTAAGGGTCAGAGTTAGGTTTAGCGACAGTGTTAGGGTTAGGGATCAGGTTAGGTTAGGGTTTAGGTTTAGGGTTAGGGTTAGGGTTAGGAATAGTGGAGGGTTAGTGTTTACATTTTAGGGTTAGGGTTTAGGGATAGGGTTAGGGTTAGGGTTAGGGTTAGAGTTAGGGTTAGGGTTAGGGTTAGGGTTAGGTTTTAGGGATAGGGTTAGGGTTAGGGTTACGGTTTAGGTTTAGGGTTAGGGTTAAGGTTATTGTTCAGGGTTTAGGGTTAAGGTTAGGGTTAGAGTTAGGGTTTAGGCTTTAGGGTTAGGGTTAGTGTTAGGGTTTAGGGTTTAGGGTTAGGGTTAGGGTTAGGGTTAGGGTTAGGGTTTAGTGTTTATGGTTAGGGTTAGCGTTAGGGTTAGGGTTTGGGTTTAGGGTTTAGGTTTAAGGTTAGGGTTAGTGTTAGGGTTTCGGGTTTAGTGTTAGGGTTACGGTTAGGGTTAGGGTTAGGTACACGTTTCGGGTTTGAGACATGGTTAAGTTTAGTGTTAGGGTTATAGTTAAGTTTAGGTTTTGGCTGATGGTTAAGGTTAGGTTTAGGGACAGGGTTAGTTACAGGGTGAGGGTTAGAGTTAAAGAAAGGGAGACGGTAAGGGTCAGAGTTAAGTTTAGCGACAGTGTTAGGGTTAGGGTTACGGTTAGGTTAGGGTTAGGGTTAGAGTTAGGGTTTAGGGTTAGGGTTAGTGTTAGGGTTTAGGATTTAGGGTTAGGGTTATGGTTAGGGTTAGGGTTAGGGTTAGGGGCAGGATTAGGTTTTGGGACATGGTTAGGTTTACTGTTAGGGTTATATTAAGCTTAGGTTTTGACTGATGCTTAAGTTTAGGTTTAGGGACAGGGTTAGTGACAGGGTGAAGGTTAGAGTTAAGGTTGGAGAGACGGTAAGGGTCAGAGTTAGGTTTAGCGACAGTGTTAGTGTTAGGGATCAGGTTAGTTTAGGGTTTAGGGTTAGGGTTAGGGTTAGGGTTAGGAATAGGGTAGGTTTAGTGTTTACATTTTAGGGTTAGGGTTTAGGGATAGGGTTAGGGTTAGGGTTAGGGTTAGGGTTACAGTTAGGATTTAGGCTTTAGGGTTAGGGTTAGAGTTAGAGTTAGGGCTTCTGGTTTAGGGTTAGGGTTAGGGTTAGGGTTAGGGTTAGGGTTAGGATTAGAGTTAGGATTTAGGCTTTAATGTTAGGTTTAGGGTTAGAGTTAGGGCTTACGGTTTAGGGTTAGGGTTAGGGTTAGGGTTAGGGTTTCGGGTTTCGGGTTAGGGTTAAGTTTAGGGTTAGGGTTAGGTATACGATTCGGGTTTGAGACATGTTTAGGTTTAGTGTTAGGGTTATGGTTAAGTTTAGGTTTTTGCTGATGGTTAAGGTTAGGTTTAGGGACAGGGTTAGTTAAGGGTGAGGGTTAGAGTTAAAGTTAGAGAGACGGTAAGGTACAGAGTTAGGTTTAGCGACAGTGTTAGGGTTAGGGTTAGGGTTAGGGTTTAGGGTTTCGGGTTAATGTTAGGGTTAGGGTTAGGGTTAGGGTAAGGGTTAGGTTTTAGGGATAGGGTTAGGGTTAGGGTTACAGTTTAGGTTTAGGGTTAGGGTTAAGGTTAGGGTTTAGGGTTTAGGGTTAGGGTTAGGGTTAGAGTTAGGGTTTAGGCTTTAGGGTTAGGGTTAGTGTTAGGGTTTAGGGTTTAGGGTTAGGGTTAGGGTTATGGTTAGGGTTAGGGTTTAGTGTTTATGGTTAGGGTTAGCGTTAGGGTTAGGGTTTGGGTTTAGTGTATAGGTTTAGGGTTAGGGTTAGTGTTAGGGTTAGGGTTAGGGTTAGGGTTAGGGTTAGGGATAGGATTAGGGTTTGGGACATGGTTAGTTTTACTGTTAGGGTAATATTAAGTTTAGGTTTTGTGTGATGCTTAAGTTTAGGTTTAGGGACAGGGTTAGTGACAGGGTGAGGGTTAGAGTTAAGGTTGGAGAGACGGTAAGGGTCAGAGTTAGGTTTAGCGACAGTGTTAGGGTTAGGGATCAGGTTAGGTTAGGGTTTAGGGTTAGGGTTAGGGTTAGGGTTAGGAATAGGGGAGGGTTAGTGTTTACATTTTAGGGTTAGGGTTTAGGGATAGGGTTAGGGTTAGGGTTTGGTTTAGAGTTAGGGTTAGGGTTAGGGTTAGGGTTAGTGTTAGGGTTAGGTTTTAGGGATAGGTTTAGGGTTAGGGTTACGGTTTAGGTTTAGGGTTAGGGTTAAGGTTAGGGTTTACGGTTTAGGGTAAGGGTTAGGGTTAGAGTTAGGGTTTAGGCTTTAGGGTTAGGGTTAGTGTTAGGGTTTAGGGTTTAGGGTTAGGGTTAGGGTTAGGGTTAGGATTAGGGTTTAGTGTTTATGGTTAGGGTTAGCGTTAGGGTTAGGGTTTGGGTTTAGTGTATAGGTTTAGGGTTAGGGTTAGTGTTAGGGTTAGGGTTAGGGTTAGGGTTAGGGTTAGGGATAGGATTAGGGTTTGGGACATGGTTAGGTTTACTGTTAGGGTAATATTAAGTTTAGGTTTTGTGTAATGCTTAAGTTTAGGTTTAGGGACAGGGTTAGTGACAGGGTGAGGGTTAGAGTTAAGGTTGGAGAGACGGTAAGGGTCAGAGTTAGGTTTAGCGACAGTGTAGGGTTAGGGATCAGGTTAGGTTAGGGTTTAGGGTTAGGGTTAGGGTTAGGGTTAGGAATAGGGGAGGGTTAGTGTTTACATTTTAGGGTTAGGGTTTAGGGATAGGGTTAGGGTTAGGGTTTGGTTTAGAGTTAGGGTTAGTGTTAGGGTTAGGGTTAGTGTTAGGGTTAGGTTTTAGGGATAGGTTTAGGGTTAGGGTTACGGTTTAGGTTTAGGGTTAGGGTTAAGGTTAGGGTTTAGGGTTTAGGGTTAGGGTTAGGGGTAGAGTTAGGGTTTAGGCTTTAGGGTTAGGGTTAGTGTTAGGGTTTAGGGTTTAGGGTTAGGGTTAGGGTTAGGGTTAGGTTTAGGGTTTAGGTTTATGGTTAGGTTTAGTGTTAGGGTTTCGGGTTTATTGTTAGGGTTAAGGTTAGGGTTAGGGTTAGGTACACGTTTCGGGTTTGAGACATGGTTAGGTTTAGTGTTAGGGTTATAGTTAAGTTTAGGTTTTGGCTGATGGTTAAGGTTAGGTTTAGGGACAGGGTTAGTTAGAAGGTGAGTGTTAGAGTTAAAGTTAGAGAGACGGTAAGGGTCAGAGTTAGGTTTAGCGACAGTGTTAGGGTTAGGGATCAGGTTAGGTTAGGGTTTAGGGTTAGGGTTAGGGTTAGGGTTAGGAATAGGGGAGGGGAGGGGTTTACATTTTAGGGTTAGGGTTTAGGGATAGGGTTAGGGTTAGAGTTAGGGTTAAGTTTAGGGTTAGGGTTAGGTTTTAGGGATAGGGTTAGGGTTAGGGTTACGGTTTAGGTTTAGGGTTAGGGTTAAGGTTAGGGTTTAGGGTTTAGGGTTAGGGTTAGGGTTAGAGTTAGGGTTTAGGCTTTAGGGTTAGGGTTAGTGTTAGGGTTTAGTGTTTAGGGTTAGGGTTAGGGTTAGGGTTAGGGTTAGGGTTAGGGTTTAGTGTTTATGGTTAGGGTTAGCGTTAGGGTTAGGGTTTGGGTTTAGGGTTTAGGTTTAGGGTTAGGGTTAGTGTTAGGGTTTCGGGTTTAGTGTTAGTGTTAGGGTTAGGGTTAGGGTTAGGGTTAGGGTTTCGGGTTTCGAGTTAGGGTTAAGTTTAGGGTTAGGGTTAGGTACACGATTCGGGTTTCAGACATGTTTAGGTTTAGTGTTAGGGTTATGGTTAAGTTTAGGTTTTGGCTGATGGTTAAGGTTAGGTTTAGGGACAGGGTTAGTTACAGGGTGAGGGTTAGAGTTAAAGTTAGAGAGACGGTAAGGTACAGAGTTAAGTTTAGCGAGAGTGTTAGGGTTAGGGTTAGGGTTAGGTTAGGGTTAGGGTTAGGGTTAGGTTTTAGGGATAGGGTTAGGGTTAGGGTTACGGTTTAGGTTTAGGGTTAGGGTTAAGGTTAGGGTTTAGGGTTTAGGGTTAGGGTTAGGGTTAGGGTTAGCATTAGTTTTAGGGTTAGGGACAGGATTAGGGTTTGGGACATTGTTAGGTTTACTGTTAGGGTAATATTAAGTTTAGGTTTTGTGTGATGCTTAAGTTTAGGTTTAGGGACAGGGTGAGTGACAGGGTGAGGGTTAGAGTTAAGGTTGGAGAGACGGTAAGGGTCAGAGTTAGGTTTAGCGACAGTGTTAGGGTTAGGGATCAGGTTAGGTTAGGGTTTAGGGTTAGGGTTAGGGTTAGGGTTAGGAATAGGGGAGGGTTAGTGTTTACATTTTAGGGTTAGGGTTTAGGGATAGGGTTAGGGTTAGGGTTTGGTTTAGAGTTAGGGTTAGGGTTAGGGTTAGGTTTTAGGGATAGGGTTAGGGTTAGGGTTACGGTTTAGGTTTAGGGTTAGGGTTAAGGTTAGGGTTTAGGGTTTAGGGTTAGGGTTAGGGTTAGAGTTAAAGATAGAGAGACGGTAAGGGTGTGAGTTAGGTTTAGCGACAGTGTTAGGGTTAGGGTTAGGGTTAGAGTTAGGGTTTAGGGTTAGGGTTAGGGTTAGGGTTTAGGATTTAGGATTAGGGTTATGGTTATGGTTAGGGTTAGGGTTAGGGGCAGGATTAGGGTTTGGGATATGGTTAGGTTTACTGTTAGGGTTATATTAAGTTTAGGTTTTGTCTGATGCTTAAGTTTAGGTTTAGGGACAGGGTTAGTGACAGGGTGAGTGTTAGAGTTAAGGTTGGAGAGACGGTAAGGGTCAGAGTTAGGTTTAGCGACAGTGTTAGGGTTAGGGATCAGGTTAGGTTAGGGTTTAGGGTTAGGGTTAGGGTTAGGGTTAGGAATAGGGGAGGGTTAGTGTTTACATTTTAGGGTTAGGGTTTAGGGATAGGGTTAGGTTTAGGGTTAGCGTTAGAGTTAGGGTTAGGGTTAGGGTTAGGTTTTAGGGATAGGGTTAGGGTTAGGGTTACGGTTTAGGTTTAGGGTTAGGGTTAAGGTTAGGGTTTAGGGTTTAGGGTTAGGGTTAGGGTTAGAGTTAGGGTTTAGGCTTTAGGGTTAGGGTTAGTGTTAGGGTTTAGGGTTTAGGGTTAGGGTTAGGGTTAGGGTTAGGGTTAGGGTTTAGTGTTTATGGTTATGGTTAGCGTTAGGGTTAGGGTTTGGGTTTAGTGTATAGGTTTAGGGTTAGGGTTAGTGTTAGGGTTAGGGTTAGGGTTAGGGTTAGGGTTAGGGATAGGATTAGGGTTTGGGACATGGTTAGTTTTACTGTTAGGGTAATATTAAGTTTAGGTTTTGTGTGATGCTTAAGTTTAGGTTTAGGGACAGGGTTAGTGACAGGGTGAGGGTTAGAGTTAAGGTTGGAGAGACGGTAAGGGTCAGAGTTAGGTTTAGCGACAGTGTTAGGGTTAGGGATCAGGTTAGGTTAGGGTTTAGGGTTAGGGTTAGGGTTAGGGTTAGGAATAGGGGAGGGTTAATGTTTACATTTTAGGGTTAGGGTTTAGGGATAGGGTTAGGGTTAGGGTTTGGTTTAGAGTTAGGGTTAGGGTTAGGGTTAGGGTTAGTGTTAGGGTTAGGTTTTAGGGATAGGTTTAGGGTTAGGGTTACGGTTTAGGTTTAGGGTCAGGGTTAAGGTTAGGGTTTAGGGTTTAGGGTAAGGGTTAGGGTTAGAGTTAGGGTTTAGGCTTTAGGGTTAGGGTTAGTGTTAGGGTTTAGGGTTTAGGGTTAGGGTTAGGGTTAGGGTTAGGGTTTAGTGTTTATGGTTAGGGTTAGCGTTAGGGTTAGGGTTTGGGTTTAGTGTATAGGTTTAGGGTTAGGGTTAGTGTTAGGGTTAGGGTTAGGGTTAGGGTTAGGGTTAGGGTTAGGGATAGGATTAGGGTTTGGGACATGGTTAGGTTTACTGTTAGGGTAATATTAAGTTTAGGTTTTGTGTAATGCTTAAGTTTAGGTTTAGGGACAGGGTTAGTGACAGGGTGAGGGTTAGAGTTAAGGTTGGAGAGACGGTAAGGGTCAGAGTTAGGTTTAGCGACAGTGTAGGGTTAGGGATCAGGTTAGGTTAGGGTTTAGGGTTAGGGTTAGGGTTAGGGTTAGGAATAGGGGAGGGTTAGTGTTTACATTTTAGGGTTAGGGTTTAGGGATAGGGTTAGGGTTAGGGTTTGGTTTAGAGTTAGGGTTAGTGTTAGGGTTAGGGTTAGTGTTAGGGTTAGGTTTTAGGGATAGGTTTAGGGTTAGGGTTACGGTTTAGGTTTAGGGTTAGGGTTAAGGTTAGGGTTTAGGGTTTAGGGTTAGGGTTAGGGGTAGAGTTAGGGTTTAGGCTTTAGGGTTAGGGTTAGTGTTAGGGTTTAGGGTTTAGGGTTAGGGTTAGGGTTAGGGTTAGGTTTAGGGTTTAGGTTTATGGTTAGGTTTAGTGTTAGGGTTTCGGGTTTATTGTTAGGGTTAAGGTTAGGGTTAGGGTTAGGTACAGTTTCGGGTTTGAGACATGGTTAGGTTTAGTGTTAGGGTTATAGTTAAGTTTAGGTTTTGGCTGATGGTTAAGGTTAGGTTTAGGGACAGGGTTAGTTAGAAGGTGAGGGTTAGAGTTAAAGTTAGAGAGACGGTAAGGGTCAGAGTTAGGTTTAGCGACAGTGTTAGGGTTAGGGATCAGGTTAGGTTAGGGTTTAGGGTTAGGGTTAGGGTTAGGGTTAGGAATAGGGGAGGGGAGGGGTTTACATTTTAGGGTTAGGGTTTAGGGATAGGGTTAGGGTTAGAGTTAGGGTTAAGTTTAGGGTTAGGGTTAGGTTTTAGGGATAGGGTTAGGGTTAGGGTTACGGTTTAGGTTTAGGGTTAGGGTTAAGGTTAGGGTTTAGGGTTTAGGGTTAGGGTTAGGGTTAGAGTTAGGGTTTAGGCTTTAGGGTTAGGGTTAGTGTTAGGGTTTAGTGTTTAGGGTTAGGGTTAGGGTTAGGGTTAGGTTTAGGGTTTAGGTTTATGGTTAGGTTAAGTGTTAGGGTTTCGGGTTTATTGTTAGGGTTAAGGTTAGGGTTAGGGTTAGGTACACGTTTCGGGTTTGAGACATGGTTAGGTTTAGTGTTAGGGTTATAGTTAAGTTTAGGTTTTGGCTGATGGTTAAGGTTAGGTTTAGGGACAGGGTTAGTTAGAAGGTGAGGGTTAGAGTTAAAGTTAGAGAGACGGTAAGGGTCAGAGTTAGGTTTAGCGACAGTGTTAGGGTTAGGGATCAGGTTAGGTTAGGGTTTAGGGTTAGGGTTAGGGTTAGGGTTAGGAATAGGGGAGGGGAGGGGTTTACATTTTAGGGTTAGGGTTTAGGGATAGGGTTAGGGTTAGAGTTAGGGTTAAGTTTAGGGTTAGGGTTAGGTTTTAGGGATAGGGTTAGGGTTAGGGTTACGGTTTAGGTTTAGGGTTAGGGTTAAGGTTAGGGTTTAGGGTTTAGGGTTAGGGTTAGGGTTAGAGTTAGGGTTTAGGCTTTAGGGTTAGGGTTAGTGTTAGGGTTTAGTGTTTAGGGTTAGGGTTAGGGTTAGGGTTAGGGTTAGGGTTAGGGTTTAGTGTTTATGGTTAGGGTTAGCGTTAGGGTTAGGGTTTGGGTTTAGGGTTTAGGTTTAGGGTTAGGGTTAGTGTTAGGGTTTCGGGTTTAGTGTTAGTGTTAGGGTTAGGGTTAGGGTTAGGGTTAGGGTTTCGGGTTTCGAGTTAGGGTTAAGTTTAGGGTTAGGGTTAGGTACACGATTCGGGTTTCAGACATGTTTAGGTTTAGTGTTAGGGTTATGGTTAAGTTTAGGTTTTGGCTGATGGTTAAGGTTAGGTTTAGGGACAGGGTTAGTTACAGGGTGAGGGTTAGAGTTAAAGTTAGAGAGACGGTAAGGTACAGAGTTAAGTTTAGCGAGAGTGTTAGGGTTAGGGTTAGGGTTAGGTTAGGGTTAGGGTTAGGGTTAGGTTTTAGGGATAGGGTTAGGGTTAGGGTTACGGTTTAGGTTTAGGGTTAGGGTTAAGGTTAGGGTTTAGGGTTTAGGGTTAGGGTTAGGGTTAGGGTTAGCATTAGTTTTAGGGTTACGGACAGGATTAGGGTTTGGGACATTGTTAGGTTTACTGTTAGGGTAATATTAAGTTTAGGTTTTGTGTGATGCTTAAGTTTAGGTTTAGGGACAGGGTTAGTGACAGGGTGAGGGTTAGAGTTAAGGTTGGAGAGACGGTAAGGGTCAGAGTTAGGTTTAGCGACAGTGTTAGGGTTAGGGATCAGGTTAGGTTAGGGTTTAGGGTTAGGGTTAGGGTTAGGGTTAGGAATAGGGGAGGGTTAGTGTTTACATTTTAGGGTTAGGGTTTAGGGATAGGGTTAGGGTTAGGGTTAGGGTTAGAGTTAGGGTTAGGGTTAGGGTTAGGTTTTAGGGATAGGGTTAGGGTTAGGGTTACGGTTTAGGTTTAGGGTTAGGGTTAAGGTTAGGGTTTAGGGTTTAGGGTTAGGGTTAGGGTTAGAGTTAAAGATAGAGAGACGGTAAGGGTCAGAGTTAGGTTTAGCGACAGTGTTAGGGTTAGGGTTAGGGTTAGAGTTAGGGTTTAGGGTTAGGGTTAGGGTTAGGGTTTAGGATTTAGGATTAGGGTTATGGTTATGGTTAGGGTTAGGGTTAGGGGCAGGATTAGGGTTTGGGATATGGTTAGGTTTACTGTTAGGGTTATATTAAGTTTAGGTTTTGTCTGATGCTTAAGTTTAGGTTTAGGGACAGGGTTAGTGACAGGGTGAGGGTTAGAGTTAAGGTTGGAGAGACGGTAAGGGTCAGAGTTAGGTTTAGCGACAGTGTTAGGGTTAGGGATCAGGTTAGGGTTAGGGTTAGGTTAGGGTTAGGGTTAGGGTTAGGTTTTAGGGATAGGGTTAGGGTTAGGGTTACGGTTTAGGTTTAGGGTTAGGGTTAAGGTTAGGGTTTAGGGTTTAGGGTTAGGGTTAGGGTTAGAGTTAGTGTTTAGGCTTTAGGGTTAGGGTTAGTGTTAGGGTTTAGGGTTTAGGGTTAGGGTTAGGGTTAGGGTTAGGGTTAGGGTTTAGTGTTTATGGTTAGGGTTAGCGTTAGGGTTAGGGTTTGGGGTTAGGGTTTAGGTTTAGGGTTAGGGTTAGTGTTAGGGTTTTGGGTTTAGTGTTAGGGTTAAGGTTAGGGTTAGGGTTAGGTACACGTTTCGGGTTTGAGTCATGGTTAGGTTTAGTGTTAGGGTTATAGTTAAGTTTAGGTTTTGGCTGATGGTTAAGGTTAGGTTTAGGGACAGGTTTAGTGACAGGTTGAGGGTTAGAGTTAAGTTTAGAGAGACGGTAAGGTTCAGAGTTAGGTTTAGCGACACTGGTAGTGTTAGGAATCAGGTTACGTTAGGGTTTAGGGTGAGGGTTAGGGTTAGAGTTAGGAATAAGGGAGGGTTAGTGTTTACATTTTAGGGTTCGGGTTTAGGGATAGGGTTAGTGTTAGGGTTAGGGTTAGGGTTAGAGTTAGGATTTAGGCTTTAGGGTTAGGGTTAGGGTTAGATTTAGGGCTTACGGTTTAGGGTTAGGGTTAGGGTTAGAGTTAGGGTTTCGGGTTTCGGGTTAGGGTTAAGTTTAGGGGTAGTGTTAGGTACACGATTCGGGTTTGAGACATGTTTAGGTTTAGTGTTAGGGTTATGGTTAAGTTTAGGTTTTGGCTGATGGTTAAGTTTAGGTTTAGGGACAGGGTTAGTTACAGGGTGAGTGTTAGTGTTAGGGTTAGGGTTAGGGTTAGGGTTAGGTTTTAGGGATAGGGTTAGGGTTAGGGTTACGGTTTAGTATTAGGGTTAGGGTTAAGGTTAGGATTTAGGGTTTAGGGTTAGGGTTAGGGTTAGAGTTAGGGTTTAGGCTTTAGGGTTAGGGTTAGTGTTAGGGTTTAGGGTTTAGGGTTAGGATTAGGGTTAGGGTTAGGGTTAGGGTTTAGTGTTTATGGTTAGGGGTAGCGTTAGGGTTAGGGTTTGGGTTTAGGGTTTAGGTTTAGGGTTAGGGTTAGTGTTAGGGTTTCGGGTTTAGTGTTAGGGTTAAGGTTAGGGTTAGGGTTAGGTACACGTTTCGGGTTTGAGACATGGTTAGGTTTAGTGTTAGGGTTATAGTTAAGTTTAGGTTTTGGCTGATGGTTAAGGTTAGGTTTAGGGACAGGGTTAGTTACAGGGTGAGTGTTAGAGTTAAAGATAGAGAGACGTTAAGGGTCAGAGTTAGGTTTAGCGACAGTGTTAGGGTTAGGGTTAGGGTTAGGTTAGGGTTAGGGTTAGAGTTAGGGTTTAGGTTTAGGGTTAGGGTTAGGGTTTAGGATTTACGGTTAGGGTTATGGTTATGGTTAGGGTTAGTGTAAGGGGCAGGATTAGGGTTTGGGACATGGTTAGGTTTACTGTTAGGGTTATATTAAGTTTAGGTTTTGTCTGATGCTTAAGTTTAGGTTTAGGGACAGGGTTAGTGACAGGGTGAGTGTTAGAGTTAAGGTTGGAGAGACGGTAAGGGTCAGAGTTAGGTTTAGCGACAGTGTTAGGGTTAGGGATCAGGTTAGGTTAGGGTTTAGGGTTAGGGTTAGGGTTAGGGTTAGGAATAGGGGAGGGTTAGTGTTTACATTTTAGTGTTAGGGTTTAGGGATAGGGTTAGGTTTAGGGTTAGCGTTAGAGTTAGGGTTAGGGTTAGGGTTAGGTTTTAGGGATAGGGTTAGGGTTAGGGTTACGGTTTAGGTTTAGGGTTAGGGTTAAGGTTAGGGTTTAGGGTTTAGGGTTAGGGTTAGGGTTAGAGTTAGGGTTTAGGCTTTAGGGTTAGGGTTAGTGTTAGGGTTTAGGGTTTAGGGTTAGGGTTAGGGTTAGGGTTAGGGTTAGGGTTTAGTGTTTATGGTTAGGGTTAGCGTTAGGGTTAGGGTTTGGGTTTAGTGTATAGGTTTAGGGTTAGGGTTAGTGTTAGGGTTAGGGTTAGGGTTAGGGTTAGGGTTAGGTATAGGATTAGGGTTTGGGACATGGTTAGTTTTACTGTTAGGGTAATATTAAGTTTAGGTTTTGTGTGATGCTTAAGTTTAGGTTTAGGGACAGGGTTAGTGACAGGGTGAGGGTTAGAGTTAAGGTTGGAGAGACGGTAAGGGTCAGAGTTAGGTTTAGCGACAGTGTTAGGGTTAGGGATCAGGTTAGGTTAGGGTTTAGGGTTAGGGTTAGGGTTAGGGTTAGGAATAGGGGAGGGTTAGTGTTTACATTTTAGGGTTAGGGTTTAGGGATAGGGTTAGGGTTAGGGTTTGGTTTAGAGTTAGGGTTAGGGTTAGGGTTAGGGTTAGTGTTAGGGTTAGGTTTTAGGGATAGGTTTAGGGTTAGGGTTACGGTTTAGGTTTAGGGTCAGGGTTAAGGTTAGGGTTTAGGGTTTAGGGTAAGGGTTAGGGTTAGAGTTAGGGTTTAGGCTTTAGGGTTAGGGTTAGTGTTAGGGTTTAGGGTTTAGGGTTAGGGTTAGGGTTAGGGTTAGGGTTTAGTGTTTATGGTTAGGGTTAGCGTTAGGGTTAGGGTTTGGGTTTAGTGTATAGGTTTAGGGTTAGGGTTAGTGTTAGGGTTAGGGTTAGGGTTAGGGTTAGGGTTAGGGATAGGATTAGGGTTTGGGACATGGTTAGGTTTACTGTTAGGGTAATATTAAGTTTAGGTTTTGTGTAATGCTTAAGTTTAGGTTTAGGGACAGGGTTAGTGACAGGGTGAGGGTTAGAGTTAAGGTTGGAGAGACGGTAAGGGTCAGAGTTAGGTTTAGCGACAGTGTAGGGTTAGGGATCAGGTTAGGTTAGGGTTTAGGGTTAGGGTTAGGGTTAGGGTTAGGAATAGGGGAGGGTTAGTGTTTACATTTTAGGGTTAGGGTTTAGGGATAGGGTTAGGGTTAGGGTTTGGTTTAGAGTTAGGGTTAGTGTTAGGGTTAGGGTTAGTGTTAGGGTTAGGTTTTAGGGATAGGTTTAGGGTTAGGGTTACGGTTTAGGTTTAGGGTTAGGGTTAAGGTTAGGGTTTAGGG
>JAVKSA010000060.1:1030000-1255000 GCA_031876335.1 Hipposideros larvatus
GGGTTTAGGGTTAGGGTTAGGGTTAGGGTTTAGGATTTAGGGTTAGGGTTATGGCTAGGGTTAGGGTTAGGGTTAGGGGCAGGATTAGGGTTTGGGAAATGGTTAGGTTTAGTGTAGGGTTATAGTTAAGTTTTGGTTTTGGCTGATGGTTAAGGTTAGTTTTAGGGACAGGTTTAGTGACAGGGTGAGGGTTAGAGTTAAGTTTAGAGAGACGGTAAGGTTCAGAGTTAGGTTTAGCGACAGTGTTAGTGTTAGGAATCAGGTTACGTTAGGGTTTAGGGTGAGGGTTAGGGTTAGAGTTAGGAATAAGGGAGGGTTAGTGTTTACATTTTAGGGTTAGGGTTTAGGGATAGGGTTAGGGTTAGGGTTAGGGTTAGGGTTAGAGTTAGGATTTAGGCTTTAGGGTTAGGGTTAGGGTTAGATTTAGGGCTTACGGTTTAGGGTTAGGGATAGGGTTAGAGTTAGGGTTTCGGGTTTCGGGTTAGGGTTAAGTTTAGGGTTAGTGTTAGGTACACGATTCGGGTTTGAGACATGTTTAGGTTTAGTGTTAGGGATATGGTTAAGTTTAGGTTTTGGCTGATGGTTAAGGTTAGGTTTAGGGACAGGGTTAGTTACAGGGTGAGTGTTAGGGTTAGGGTTAGGGTTAGGGTTAGGTTTTAGGGATAGGGTTAGGGTTAGGGTTACGGTTTAGTGTTAGGGTTAGGGTTAAGGTTAGGATTTAGGGTTTAGGGTTAGGGTTAGGGTTAGAGTTAGGGTTTAGGCTTTAGGGTTAGGGTTAGTGTTAGGGTTTAGGGTTTAGGGTTAGGATTAGGGTTAGGGTTAGGGTTTAGTGTTTATGGTTAGGGGTAGCGTTAGGGTTAGGGATTGGGTTTAGGGTTTAGGTTTAGGGTTAGGGTTAGTGTTAGGGTTTCGGGTTTAGTGTTAGGGTTAAGGTTAGGGTTAGGGTTAGGTACAAGTTTCGGGTTTGAGCCATGGTTAGGTTTAGTGTTAGGGTTATAGTTAAGTTTAGGTTTTGGCTGATGGTTAAGGTTAGGTTTAGGGATTGGGTTAGTTACAGGGTGAGGGTTAGAGTTAAAGATAGAGAGACGTTAAGGGTCAGAGTTAGGTTTAGCGACAGTGTTAGGGTTAGGGTTAGGGTTAGGTTAGGGTTAGGGTTAGAGTTAGGGTTTAGGTTTAGGGTTAGGGTTAGGGTTTAGGATTTACGGTTAGGGTTATGGTTATGGTTAGGTTTAGGGTTAGGGGCAGGATTAGGGTTTGGGACATGGTTAGGTTTACTGTTAGGGTTATATTAAGTTTAGGTTATGTCTGATGCTTAAGTTTAGGTTTAGGGACAGGGTTAGTGACAGGGTGAGGGTTAGAGTTAAGGTTGGAGAGACGGTAAGGGTCAGAGTTAGGTTTAGCGACAGTGTTAGGGTTAGGGATCAGGTTAGGTTAGGGTTTAGGGTTAGGGTTAGGGTTAGGGTTAGGAATAGGGGAGGGTTAGTGTTTACATTTTAGGGTTAGGGTTTAGGGATAGGGTTAGGTTTAGGGTTAGCGTTAGAGTTAGGGTTAGGGTTAGGGTTAGGTTTTAGGGATAGGGTTAGGGTTAGGGTTACGGTTTAGGTTTAGGGTTAGGGTTAAGGTTAGGGTTTAGGGTTTAGGGTTAGGGTTAGGGTTAGAGTTAGGGTTTAGGCTTTAGGGTTAGGGTTAGTGTTAGGGTTTAGGGTTTAGGGTTAGGGTTAGGGTTAGGGTTAGGGTTAGGGTTTAGTGTTTATGGTTAGGGTTAGCGTTAGGGTTAGGGTTTGGGTTTAGTGTATAGGTTTAGGGTTAGGGTTAGTGTTAGGGTTAGGGTTAGGGTTAGGGTTAGGGTTAGGGATAGGATTAGGGTTTGGGACATTGTTAGGTTTACTGTTAGGGTAATATTAAGTTTAGGTTTTGTGTGATGCTTAAGTTTAGGTTTAGGGACAGGGTTAGTGACAGGGTGAGGGTTAGAGTTAAGGTTGGAGAGACGGTAAGGGTCAGAGTTAGGTTTAGCGACAGTGTTAGGGTTAGGGATCAGGTTAGGTTAGGGTTTAGGGTTAGGGTTAGGGTTAGGGTTAGGAATAGGGGAGGGTTAGTGTTTACATTTTAGGGTTTAGGGATAGGGTTAGTGTTAGGGTTTGGTTTAGAGTTAGGGTTATGGTTAGGGTTAGGGTTAGTGTTAGGGTTAGGTTTTAGGGATAGGTTTAGGGTTAGGGTTACGGTTTAGGTTTAGGGTTAGGGTTAAGGTTAGGGTTTAGGGTTTAGGGTTAGGGTTAGGGTTAGAGTTAGGGTTTAGGCTTTAGGGTTAGGGTTAGTGTTAGGGTTTAGTGTTTAGGGTTAGGGTTAGGGTTAGGGTTAGGGTTAGGGTTAGGGTTTAGTGTTTATGGTTAGGGTTAGCGTTAGGGTTAGGGTTTGGGTTTAGGGTTTAGGTTTAGGGTTAGGGTTAGTGTTAGGGTTTCGGGTTTAGTGTTAGTGTTAGGGTTAGGGTTAGGGTTAGGGTTAGGGTTTCGGGTTTCGAGTTAGGGTTAAGTTTAGGGTTAGGGTTAGGTACACGATTCGGGTTTCAGACATGTTTAGGTTTAGTGTTAGGGTTATGGTTAAGTTTAGGTTTTGGCTGATGGTTAAGGTTAGGTTTAGGGACAGGGTTAGTTACAGGGTGAGGGTTAGAGTTAAAGTTAGAGAGACGGTAAGGTACAGAGTTAAGTTTAGCGAGAGTGTTAGGGTTAGGGTTAGGGTTAGGTTAGGGTTAGGGTTAGGGTTAGGTTTTAGGGATAGGGTTAGGGTTAGGGTTACGGTTTAGGTTTAGGGTTAGGGTTAAGGTTAGGGTTTAGGGTTTAGGGTTAGGGTTAGGGTTAGGGTTAGCATTAGTTTTAGGGTTAGGGACAGGATTAGGGTTTGGGACATTGTTAGGTTTACTGTTAGGGTAATATTAAGTTTAGGTTTTGTGTGATGCTTAAGTTTAGGTTTAGGGACAGGGTTAGTGACAGGGTGAGGGTTAGAGTTAAGGTTGGAGAGACGGTAAGGGTCAGAGTTAGGTTTAGCGACAGTGTTAGGGTTAGGGATCAGGTTAGGTTAGGGTTTAGGGTTAGGGTTAGGGTTAGGGTTAGGAATAGGGGAGGGTTAGTGTTTACATTTTAGGGTTAGGGTTTAGGGATAGGGTTAGGGTTAGGGTTAGGGTTAGAGTTAGGGTTAGGGTTAGGGTTAGGTTTTAGGGATAGGGTTAGGGTTAGGGTTACGGTTTAGGTTTAGGGTTAGGGTTAAGGTTAGGGTTTAGGGTTTAGGGTTAGGGTTAGGGTTAGAGTTAAAGATAGAGAGACGGTAAGGGTCAGAGTTAGGTTTAGCGACAGTGTTAGGGTTAGGGTTAGGGTTAGAGTTAGGGTTTAGGGTTAGGGTTAGGGTTTAGGATTTAGGATTAGGGTTATGGTTATGGTTAGGGTTAGGGTTAGGGGCAGGATTAGGGTATGGGATATGGTTAGGTTTACTGTTAGGGTTATATTAAGTTTAGGTTTTGTCTGATGCTTAAGTTTAGGTTTAGGGACAGGGTTAGTGACAGGGTGAGGGTTAGAGTTAAGGTTGGAGAGACGGTAAGGGTCAGAGTTAGGTTTAGCGACAGTGTTAGGGTTAGGGATCAGGTTAGGTTAGGGTTTAGGGTTAGGGTTAGGGTTAGGGTTAGGTTTTAGGGATAGGGTTAGGGTTAGGGTTACGGTTTAGGTTTAGGGTTAGGGTTAAGGTTAGGGTTTAGGGTTTAGGGTTAGGGTTAGGGTTAGAGTTAGGGTTTAGGCTTTAGGGTTAGGGTTAGTGTTAGGGTTTAGGGTTTAGGGTTAGGGTTAGGGTTAGGGTTAGGGTTAGGGTTTAGTGTTTATGGTTAGGGTTAGCGTTAGGGTTAGGGTTTGGGGTTAGGGTTTAGGTTTAGGGTTAGGGTTAGTGTTAGGGTTTTGGGTTTATTGTTAGGGTTAAGGTTAGGGTTAGGGTTAGGTACACGTTTCGGGTTTGAGTCATGGTTAGGTTTAGTGTTAGGGTTATAGTTAAGTTTAGGTTTTGGCTGATGGTTAAGGTTAGGTTTAGGGACAGGGTCAGTTACAGGGTGAGGGTTAGAGTTAAAGATAGAGAGACGTTAAGGGTCAGAGTTAGGTTTAGCGACAGTGTTAGGGTTAGGGATCAGGTTAGGTTAGGGTTAGGGTTAGAGTTAGGGTTTAGGGTTAGGGTTAGGGTTAGGGTTTAGGATTTAGGGTTAGGGTTATGGCTAGGGTTAGGGTTAGGGTTAGGGGCAGGATTAGGGTTTGGGAAATGGTTAGGTTTAGTGTAGGGTTATAGTTAAGTTTTGGTTTTGGCTGATGGTTAAGGTTAGTTTTAGGGACAGGTTTAGTGACAGGGTGAGGGTTAGAGTTAAGTTTAGAGAGACGGTAAGGTTCAGAGTTAGGTTTAGCGACAGTGTTAGTGTTAGGAATCAGGTTACGTTAGGGTTTAGGGTGAGGGTTAGGGTTAGAGTTAGGAATAAGGGAGGGTTAGTGTTTACATTTTAGGGTTAGGGTTTAGGGATAGGGTTAGGGTTAGGGTTAGGGTTAGGGTTAGAGTTAGGATTTAGGCTTTAGGGTTAGGGTTAGGGTTAGATTTAGGGCTTACGGTTTAGGGTTAGGGATAGGGTTAGAGTTAGGGTTTCGGGTTTCGGGTTAGGGTTAAGTTTAGGGTTAGTGTTAGGTACACGATTCGGGTTTGAGACATGTTTAGGTTTAGTGTTAGGGATATGGTTAAGTTTAGGTTTTGGCTGATGGTTAAGGTTAGGTTTAGGGACAGGGTTAGTTACAGGGTGAGTGTTAGGGTTAGGGTTAGGGTTAGGGTTAGGTTTTAGGGATAGGGTTAGGGTTAGGGTTACGGTTTAGTGTTAGGGTTAGGGTTAAGGTTAGGATTTAGGGTTTAGGGTTAGGGTTAGGGTTAGAGTTAGGGTTTAGGCTTTAGGGTTAGGGTTAGTGTTAGGGTTTAGGGTTTAGGGTTAGGATTAGGGTTAGGGTTAGGGTTTAGTGTTTATGGTTAGGGGTAGCGTTAGGGTTAGGGATTGGGTTTAGGGTTTAGGTTTAGGGTTAGGGTTAGTGTTAGGGTTTCGGGTTTAGTGTTAGGGTTAAGGTTAGGGTTAGGGTTAGGTACAAGTTTCGCGTTTGAGCCATGGTTAGGTTTAGTGTTAGGGTTATAGTTAAGTTTAGGTTTTGGCTGATGGTTAAGGTTAGGTTTAGGGATTGGGTTAGTTACAGGGTGAGGGTTAGAGTTAAAGATAGAGAGACGTTAAGGGTCAGAGTTAGGTTTAGCGACAGTGTTAGGGTTAGGGTTAGGGTTAGGTTAGGGTTAGGGTTAGAGTTAGGGTTTAGGTTTAGGGTTAGGGTTAGGGTTTAGGATTTACGGTTAGGGTTATGGTTATGGTTAGGTTTAGGGTTAGGGGCAGGATTAGGGTTTGGGACATGGTTAGGTTTACTGTTAGGGTTATTATTAAGTTTAGGTTTTGTCTGATGCTTAAGTTTAGGTTTAGGGACAGGGTTAGTGACAGGGTGAGGGTTAGAGTTAAGGTTGGAGAGACGGTAAGGGTCAGAGTTAGGTTTAGCGACAGTGTTAGGGTTAGGGATCAGGTTAGGTTAGGGTTTAGGGTTAGGGTTAGGGTTAGGGTTAGGAATAGGGGAGGGTTAGTGTTTACATTTTAGGGTTAGGGTTTAGGGATAGGGTTAGGTTTAGGGTTAGCGTTAGAGTTAGGGTTAGGGTTAGGGTTAGGTTTTAGGGATAGGGTTAGGGTTAGGGTTACGGTTTAGGTTTAGGGTTAGGGTTAAGGTTAGGGTTTAGGGTTTAGGGTTAGGGTTAGGGTTAGAGTTAGGGTTTAGGCTTTAGGGTTAGGGTTAGTGTTAGGGTTTAGGGTTTAGGGTTAGGGTTAGGGTTAGGGTTAGGGTTAGGGTTTAGTGTTTATGGTTAGGGTTAGCGTTAGGGTTAGGGTTTGGGTTTAGTGTATAGGTTTAGGGTTAGGGTTAGTGTTAGGGTTAGGGTTAGGGTTAGGGTTAGGGTTAGGGATAGGATTAGGGTTTGGGACATTGTTAGGTTTACTGTTAGGGTAATATTAAGTTTAGGTTTTGTGTGATGCTTAAGTTTAGGTTTAGGGACAGGGTTAGTGACAGGGTGAGGGTTAGAGTTAAGGTTGGAGAGACGGTAAGGGTCAGAGTTAGGTTTAGCGACAGTGTTAGGGTTAGGGATCAGGTTAGGTTAGGGTTTAGGGTTAGGGTTAGGGTTAGGGTTAGGAATAGGGGAGGGTTAGTGTTTACATTTTAGGGTTTAGGGATAGGGTTAGTGTTAGGGTTTGGTTTAGAGTTAGGGTTATGGTTAGGGTTAGGGTTAGTGTTAGGGTTAGGTTTTAGGGATAGGTTTAGGGTTAGGGTTACGGTTTAGGTTTAGGGTTAGGGTTAAGGTTAGGGTTTAGGGTTTAGGGTTAGGGTTAGGGTTAGAGTTAGGGTTTAGGCTTTAGGGTTAGGGTTAGTGTTAGGGTTTAGGGTTTAGGGTTAGGGTTAGGGTTAGGGTTAGGGTTTAGTGTTTATGGTTAGGGTTAGCGTTAGGGTTAGGGTTTGGGTTTAGTGTATAGGTTTAGGGTTAGGGTTAGTGTTAGGGTTAGGGTTAGGTTTAGGGATAGGATTAGGGTTTGGGACATGGTTAGGTTTACTGTTAGGGTAATATTAAGTTTAGGTTTTGTGTAATGCTTAAGTTTAGGTTTAGGGACAGGGTTAGTGACAGGGTGAGGGTTAGAGTTAAGGTTGGAGAGACGGTAAGGGTCAGAGTTAGGTTTAGCGACAGTGTAGGGTTAGGGATCAGGTTAGGTTAGGGTTTAGGGTTAGGGTTAGGGTTAGGGTTAGGAATAGGGGAGGGTTAGTGTTTACATTTTAGGGTTAGGGTTTAGGGATAGGGTTAGGGTTAGGGTTTGGTTTAGAGGAAGGGTTAGTGTTAGGGTTAGGGTTAGTGTTAGGGTTAGGTTTTAGGGATAGGTTTAGGGTTAGGGTTACGGTTTAGGTTTAAGGTTAGGGTTAAGGTTAGGGTTTAGGGTTTAGGGTTAGGGTTAGGGTTAGAGTTAGGGTTTAGGCTTTAGGGTTAGGGTTAGTGTTAGGGTTTAGGGTTTAGGGTTAGGGTTAGGGTTAGGGTTAGGTTTAGGGTTTAGTGTTTATGGTTAGGGTTAGGGTTTGGGTTTAGGGTTTAGGTTTATGGTTAGGTTTAGTGTTAGGGTTTCGGGTTTATTGTTAGGGTTAAGGTTAGGGTTAGGGTTAGGTACACGTTTCGGGTTTGAGACATGGTTAGGTTTAGTGTTAGGGTTATAGTTAAGTTTAGGTTTTGGCTGATGGTTAAGGTTAGGTTTAGGGACAGGGTTAGTTAGAAGGTGAGGGTTAGAGTTAAAGTTAGAGAGACGGTAAGGGTCAGAGTTAGGTTTAGCGACAGTGTTAGGGTTAGGGATCAGGTTAGGTTAGGGTTTAGGGTTAGGGTTAGGGTTAGGGTTAGGAATAGGGGAGGGGAGGGGTTTACATTTTAGGGTTAGGGTTTAGGGATAGGGTTTGGGTTAGAGTTAGGGTTAAGTTTCGGGTTAGGGTTAGGTTTTAGGGATAGGGTTAGGGTTAGGGTTACGGTTTAGGTTTAGGGTTAGGGTTAAGGTTAGGGTTTAGGGTTTAGGGTTAGGGTTAGGGTTAGAGTTAGGGTTTAGGCTTTTGGGTTAGGGTTAGTGTTAGGGTTTAGTGTTTAGGGTTAGGGTTAGGGTTAGGGTTAGGGTTAGGGTTAGGGTTTAGTGTTTATGGTTAGGGTTAGCGTTAGGGTTAGGGTTTGGGTTTAGGGTTTAGGTTTAGGGTTAGGGTTAGTGTTAGGGTTTCGGGTTTAGTGTTAGTGTTAGGGTTAGGGTTAGGGTTAGGGTTAGGGTTTCGGGTTTCGAGTTAGGGTTAAATTTAGGGTTAGGGTTAGGTACACGATTCGGGTTTGAGACATGTTTAGGTTTAGTGTTAGGGTTATGGTTAAGTTTAGGTTTTGGCTGATGGTTAAGGTTAGGTTTAGGGACAGGGTTAGTTACAGGGTGAGGGTTAGAGTTAAAGTTAGAGAGACGGTAAGGTACAGAGTTAAGTTTAGCGAGAGTGTTAGGGTTAGGGTTAGGGTTAGGTTAGGGTTAGGGTTAGGGTTAGGTTTTAGGGATAGGGTTAGGGTTAGGGTTACGGTTTAGGTTTAGGGTTAGTGTTAAGGATAGTGTTTAGGGTTTAGGGTTAGGGTTAGGGTTAGGGTTAGCATTAGTTTTAGGGTTAGGGACAGGATTAGGGTTTGGGACATTGTTAGGTTTACTGTTAGGGTAATATTAAGTTTAGGTTTTGTGTGATGCTTAAGTTTAGGTTTAGGGACAGGGTTAGTGACAGGGTGAGGGTTAGAGTTAAGGTTGGAGAGACGGTAAGGGTCAGAGTTAGGTTTAGCGACATTGTTAGGGTTAGGGATCAGGTTAGGTTAGGGTTTAGGGTTAGGGTTAGGGTTAGGGTTAGGAATAGGGGAGGGTTAGTGTTTACATTTTAGGGTTAGGGTTTAGGGATAGAGTTAGGGTTAGGGTTAGGGTTAGAGTTAGGGTTAGGGTTAGGGTTAGGTTTTAGGGATAGGGTTAGGGTTAGGGTTACGGTTTAGGTTTAGGGTTAGGGAAAGGTTAGGGTTTAGGGTTTAGGGTTAGGGTTAGGGTTAGAGTTAGGGTTTAGGCTTTAGGGTTAGGGTTAGTGTTAGGGTTTAGGGTTTAGGGTTAGGGTTAGGGTTAGGGTTAGGGTTAGGGTTTAGTGTTTATGGTTAGGGTTAGCGTTAGGGTTAGAGTTTGGGTTTAGTGTATAGGTTTAGGGTTAGGGTTAGTGTTAGGGTTAGGGTTAGGGTTAGGGTTAGGGATAGGATTAGGGTTTGGGACATGGTTAGGTTTACTGTTAGGGTAATATTAAGTTTAGGTTTGGTGTGATGCTTAAGTTTAGGTTTAGGGACAGGGTTAGTGACAGGGTGAGGGTTAGAGTTAAGGTTGGAGAGACGGTAAGGGTCAGAGTTAGGTTTAGCGACAGTGTTAGGGTTAGGGATCAGGTTAGGTTAGGGTTTAGGGTTAGGGTTAGGGGTAGGGTTAGGAATAGGGGAGGGTTAGTGTTTACATTTTAGGGTTAGGGTTTAGGGATAGGGTTAGGGTTAGGGTTTGGTTTAGAGTTAGGGTTAGGGTTAGGGTTAGTGTTAGTGTTAGGTTTTAGGGATAGGTTTAGGTTTAGGGTTACGGTTTAGGTTTAGGGTTAGGGTTAAGGTTAGGTTTTAGGGTTTAGGGTTAGGGTTAGGGTTAGAGTTAGGGTTTAGGCTTTAGGGTTAGGGTTAGTGTTAGTGTTTAGGGTTTAGGGTTAGGGTTAGGGTTAGGTTTAGGGTTTAGTGTTTATGGTTAGGGTTAGGGTTTGGGTTTAGGGTTTAGGTTTAGAGTTAGGGTTAGTGTTAGGGTTTCGGGTTTATTGTTAGGGTTAAGGTTAGGGTTAGGGTTAGGTACACGTTTCGGGTTTGAGACATGGTTAGGTTTAGTGTTAGGGTTATAGTTAAGTTTAGGTTTTGGCTGATGGTTAAGGTTAGGTTTAGGGACAGGGTTAGTTAGAAGGTGAGGGTTAGAGTTAAGGTTAGAGAGACGGTAAGGGTCAGAGTTAGGTTTAGCGACAGTGTTAGTGTTAGGGATCAGGTTAGGTTAGGGTTTAGGGTTAGGGTTAGGGTTAGGGTTAGGAATAGGGGAGGGGAGGGGTTTACATTTTAGGGTTAGGGTTTAGGGATAGGGTTAGGGTTAGGGTTAGGGTTAGAGTTAGGGTTAAGTTTAGGGTTAGGGTTAGGTTTTAGGGATAGGGTTAGGGTTAGGGTTACGGTTTAGGTTTAGGGTTAGGGTTAAGGTTAGGGTTTAGGGTTTAGGGTTAGGGTTAGGGTTAGAGTTAGGGTTTAGGCTTTAGGGTTAGGGTTAGTGTTAGGGTTTAGTGTTTAGGGTTAGGGTTAGGGTTAGGGTTAGGGTTAGGTTTAGGGTTTAGTGTTTATGGTTAGGGTTAGCGTTAGGGTTAGGGTTTGGGTTTAGGGTTTAGGTTTAGGGTTAGGGTTAGTGTTAGGTTTTCGGGTTTAGTGTTAGGGTTAGGGTTAGGGTTAGGGTTAGGGTTAGGGTTAGGTACACGATTCGGGTTTGAGACATGTTTAGGTTTAGTGTTAGGGTTATAGTTAAGTTTAGGTTTTGGCTGATGGTTAAGGTTAGGTTTAGGGACAGGGTTAGTTACAGGGTGAGGGTTAGAGTTAAAGATAGAGAGACGGTAAGGGTCAGAGTTAGGTTTAGCGACAGTGTTAGGGTTTGGGTTAGTTTTAGGTTAGGGTTAGGGTTAGGGTTAGGTTTAGTGTTAGGGTTTAGGGTTAGGGTTAGGGTTTTGGGATAGAGTTAGGGTTAGGGTTTAGAGTTAGGGTTAGGGTTCAGGTTAGGTTTTAGGGTTTCGATTTGGGTTAGGGTTAGGGTTAGCATTAGGGTTAAGTTTAGGTACAGTATTAAGGTTAGGGTTAGGGTTAGGGTTAGGGTTAGGTTTAGGGTTAGGGTTTCAGGTTTAGGGTTAGTGTTAGGTTAGGGTTAAGGTTAGGGTTATGGACAAGATTCGGTTTTGGGACATTTTAAGTTTAGTTTTAGGTTATAGTTAAATTTAGGTTTTGGCTGATGTTTAAGGATAAGTTTAGGGACAGGGTTAGTGACAGGGTGAGGGTTAGAGTTAAGGTTAGAGAGACAGTAAGGATCAGAGTTAGGTTTAGCGACAGTGTTAGGGTTAGGGTTAGGGTTAGGGTTTAGGGTTAGGGTTAGGGTTTAGGATTAGGGTTAGGGTTAGCGTTAGCGTTAGGCATAGGGTTAGGGTTAGTGTTTAGGGTTTAGGGTTAGGGTTAGGTACAGGATTAGGGTTTGAGACTAGGTTAGGTTTTGTGTTAGGGTTAGGGTTAGGGTTAGGGTTAGTGTTTAGGGGTAGGGTTAGGGTTAGGGTTAGGGTTACGGTTTGGGTTAGGGTTAGGTTTTAGGGATAAGGTTAGTGATAGGGTTACGGTTTAGGGTTAGGGTTAGGGTTAAGGTTAGGGTTTAGGGTTTAGAGTTAGGGTTAGGGTTGGGGTTAGCATTAGGTTTAGGGTTAGGGACAGGATTAGGGTTTCGGATATGGTTAGGTTTAGAGTTAGGGTTATATTAAGTTTAGGTTTTGTCTGATGCTTAAGTTTAGGTTTAGGGACAGGGTTAGTGACAGGGTGAAGGTTAGAGTTTAGGTTGGAGAGACGGTAACGGTCAGAGTTAGGTTTAGCGACAGTGTTAGGGTTAGGGTTAATATTAGAGGCAGTGTTAGGGTTAAGGTTAGCGTTAGGGGTAGGGTTCGTGTTAGGATTAAGGTTAGGTACAGAGTTGGGAATAGTGTTAGGGCCCCATTTAGAGTTAGGTCTAGGGATACATTTAGATTTAGCTTTTGGGTTAGGAAAAGGGTTAGCTACAGGGGCAGGGATAGGTTAGGGACACAGTGAGTGTTAGAGTCAGGATTAGGTTTAGGGTTAGGTTTAGGGTTTGGGTTAGGGTGAGGGTTATGGTTAGGGTTTAGGTATAAAGTTTGGGTTAGGTTTAGGGTTTAGGGTTTAGGGTTTAGGGTTAGGGTTAGCGTTAGGTTTAGGGTTAGGTTTATGGTTAGGGTATAGTGTTAGGATTAGGATTAGGGTTAGGGACAGGATTAGGGTTTGGGACATGGTTAGGTTTAGTGTTAGGGTTATAGTTAAGTTTAGGTTTTGTCTGATGCTTAAATTTAGATTTAGGGACAGGGTTACTGACAGGGTGAGGGTTAGAGTTAAGGGTGGAGAGATGGTAAGGATCAGAGTTAGGTTTAGCGACAGTGTTAGGGTTAGGGTTAATATTAGAGTCAGAGTTAAGGTAAGATTAGCGTTATGGTACAAGCAGATTAGGTTGAGTGATACTGTTAGTGTTAGTGACAGGCTTAGTGTAAGGGTTAGGGTTAGGGTTAGGGACAGTGTTAGGGTTAGGTTTGGAGTTGAGTTTAGTTTTAGGTTTCAATTTAGGGCTGGGGTTAGTGTTAGAGTTAGGGTGGCCTCGGATTAGGGAAGGGATAGGGTCAGGCACAGGGATTGGGATATGTTTATGGTTAGGGTTAGGGTTATAAACAGGTTTAAAGTTAGAGTCAGGGTTAGAGACAGGTATGGTTAGGGTTAGGGTCAAGGTACAGGTAAGATTTAGTTTAAGATTAGGACTTTGGGAAGTTTTTGTATGAGGAAGAATTTCACAGAGAAGACACCAGTCTCTGATCTCACTTCCTGGTCATAAATCTTAAAAGAACTTGGAACCCTGGTAACCAGGCAACCACATCATAATGCAGCCCTTTCCCAGCTCACTGTGATGGAGATGCTGGAAATAGTACCATGTTTCCATGATGCGGCCTAGTGGCCTCAGGAACTGGCCTCAGGAAAGCCGAAATGGTGAAACTTCACCCATGTTTTAGACTGTGATTTAGGTCTCACACAAGATTCTTCTGGCCGTTGTTTCAGAGGTCAATAATATAACACAGGAAGGCAAAGAGCATACCAGGCCAGGTTAGACAACCACGCTGATCTCACACTGTCTGTCGTTTGCCCTCTCATTGCTTTGTGTGTGTGTGCATGCGTGTGTGTGTGTGTGTGTGTGTGTGTGTGTGTGTGTGTTTATGTGAGTGTTGGTGGGGAGGGGGAGGATGGTAGAGGGTTTGCTCAGTCTTCTTTTTCAAGGTCCCTCAGTTGTAAGAATAGACTGTTTATTAGAGAATTTTCTTCTTTCTGGAGGTAGGCCTCTATTGCTCTGAAATTGCTTCTTAGGACTGCTTTCGCTGTGTGCATACATTTGGGAACATTGTGTTTTCACTTACTTTAACCTCAAGGTATTTTTTCATTTCTTCCTTGATGACATTGCTGACCCATTGAGTATCATGTTGCTTAGATCCCATGCTTTTGTGTGTTTTCCCATTATTTTCTTGCAATTGATTTCTAGGTAGATACCAGAGAAGATGCTTGGTACCATTTCAGTCTTCTTGTATCTATGGAGATATGTTTGAGGGTCTAACATGTGACCTATTGTGGAAAATGTCCCGTGTGCCCTTGAAAGGAGTGTATATTGTTCGGATAAGGGGTGAGATGGTCTACAAATATCAATTTAAGTCCTTTAATTCCATTGTTTCTTGGTTGATTTTCTGTCTGGATGATGTATTTGCATGTCATCATCCCCTACTATGACTCACAATGTCTTCATTTATGACTCACCATGTTTGCTTTCAGTGTTAGTTGGTCCTACGTGTGCCATGTATATGATTAGAAGAGTCCCATCCTCTTGTTGGAGTGATGGTTTTATCAATATGACATGTACTTTTTGTCACTTGTTATAGCTTTTGTTTTAAAGTCTATGTTATCTGAGTATTGTTTCCCCAGCTTTTTATTTCCCCATTTCCATTGGTAAAACGTATCTTTTTCCATCCCTTCACTTTCAGTCTCTGTGTGTCTTTCGATATGGAGTGACATTTGTGGGAAGCATATGTATTATTTTTTTAGTTTCTTTTATCCATTCTGCGACGCCAGGTTTTATTCTAGGTAACACAACTTTCAATCATTATTTTGATGATGAAATGCTCAATGAGAGGACTTGTTGCATGGTCCTGATAACATGAGAGGCCACCAGGTGCTAAGGCTGCCTTGGAAGTAAGATGGGACACTGTCAGGGCATGAAGTTCCACAGGCCATTCTGCTGGTTGGAAGGAAAACGGCCCCCATTTCCATTTGAGCAGGTCACATGCAATGTGTGACCCTGCCTGACAGACAGTAGGACCTGAAGTTTGAAAGTCAGCATACCCCAGTGTCTCCAGACTCCCTAGGCAATGGGAAAGGTATTTACGATGTTCTAGTAAACAAGGCCACAGGACCATAGCCTCAACTGGTAGGAAAATAATACCCCACCTGAATGCAAATTATGGTTCCCAGACACATTGTTGGAGAGGAGGTAATCCGGCCGCCACCTGGCTTTTGTGGAACAATGTGGCCCTAGCCATTTCTGTCTGAGAAAGGAGAAACTGTTTGAGTGGGTTGTCAGGAAGCCAGAACATCCTGACAGAGGGTGGAGACCTTGGCCACACACCAGCAGCGTGCAAATCACAGGTTTCCCTGCCAAAGGCAGGAGACGGATGCCCCACAGCTCGTGCAAGTGGGGAAACATGGACACCAGGCCCTAATGGCAAACAGATGGTGACTTGCCACCTTCCCCCTCACTGCCAGACTGTGAGTGGCACTTGAGACTCCTGGCCCTTCTTGCAGAGGGAGTGAACCCAGGACCCTCTTTGTTGTGCACAACGCCTCAAACCGGTGGCTTTCTTGGAAGAGGAAGTATCCCGCCCATGAAAGCTATGGTCACAAGGGCCTCCTGATAGAAAAGTTTACCCAGGCCTTCAGCTCTCCCAGCAGCTCGCCAGGGACCCAAGACCCTCGTGGATGAGGAATGGTCCACCATGCCTACCAGACATACAAGGGCAAGAAGACTCCAGTTGATTTAGGGTGACCAAGTTGACCCATTCCCCACCTAATGCAGAAGTGAAGGGAGACCAAAACCAGCCCCTATGAGTGAATCAATGAACCTCTGTGCCCCCGCAATAGCACAACACCTACAACCTCTTCTGGTACAAATAAACCTGGCCTAGGTCTCGCCACAGGAGAGGGGGCTCCAACTACCCCTGACACATCAAATCCTCTGAACAACTGAGCCAGGAGCCAATAAAAGAAGGCCACTGACGGGGCAACAGAGAGAGACACACAGTGAGCGAGAGAGACCAAAGACAAAATGACAGAAGGAGACACAGGGAGAAGAAATGGGAGGGGGAGCATAGCATCCAAGACCCAGACCTTGAAAGCCATGGGATGGCCGCTCACCCTGGGAAACACACTGAGACTGTCACACCGAGGCTGTGTTGAGGTGGAATCTTACACATTGGAGTGTGGTCGTGCCAGGGACTGAGGTTCTGTGAGGAGGCGGTGCCCTGTCGGTGGCAATCACGGTGGTGACTAAGTGCATGCCGCCAGGGTCCCAGCAGTGCTATGGTGCTCCGAGCCTCACCCAGATTTCCACCTTGGGGCGACAAGTTGTAGTAGCAGGTACTCTCTCTGCGTGGGTCACGTGCCACTCAGCTTTTCCCATAGAGGTCTTCTGTCCTGCAGTCAGAGGCCTCACACGACTCACAGGGGTGTTGGTGTTTTTCTCCATAGTTGAGTCTGCTGTTTTGGTCCGGCTCTTTTCCCCTGTGTGATGGGAGTCCTAGGTAGGATGGAGGATTACCGTGCATTGGGGAAGATTGCGAACGAGGGGCACAGCAGCGAAGACAGGGGCCTTCGTTATGGTGGGTCATGTGATACATCCCTTGGTCCTGGGTCGAGTGACACGACAGAGTGGGTGACTCAATGCACACTTGCAGGGAGACAGACGGTTTTCCTTGAGTCCTTGGACTGTGGTGCCAAGGACGTGCATTGCCCTGACTGGAGAAAGCCGCTGTGAAGTGATGCAGCGAAGGTGGAGACATGCGTAGTGGAAAGCCCTGGTCCAGGGCATTGCGGATGTCGGTGATTGCCCCAAATGACTGGGAGCTGCTAGCTTGTGGGCAGGAGCAGGGAGAGAGCTGAAGGAGCACCAGCCAGCGGGCGTCGACATGTGGTTGGGGTTGTGAGGCTGTAGGGCAGGGCGGCGAGTTCGCCGATAGCCTGGGGACCAGCAGCGGGTTGAGCGGCGGAAGAGCGGCAACAGGCAGGAGGTATTGCAATGGAGCCCATCGTGGGGTGGCGGCAACAGTAGGGGAAGGCAAAAGCCTGTAGGACGTGGTATTCCAACAGGTCCTCATGCAAGAACTAACCAGACCCGATCATGCTTACGTTACGGGATCAGACAACATCATCTAATTCAGGGTGGGATTCCCATAGGCACAGGGACTTGACACTGTTTGCCCAAGGGGACCCCTTCCAGCCGGCCTGTTATGTGTGCGTCACCATGCTGGGTGCTCTCACTTAGCGTGTGTGCCAGAGAGCACTCTCCACCAACCTCATCATCCCATGCTGCACGTTTCGCCGTTTCCCCAACCGCTGATCCGGAAGCTGCTGCCGTGAGTAGTGGCCATTCCAGGCTTGCAGTGAGCCTTCTTCATTGGCCATGTCAGGGGCACCGCCAGCCACTGATGCTCCCCTGGTGGTCACACAGTACTGCTAGTGCTGGCCTGCAGGAACTCTCCAGGCCCTGGATGGCTTGCCTCCACACACACAGCTGGCTAATCTGCAGTCCCTTGTTCGGGGCAACTGAGGCTTGGGGACTGTCAGAACCCTGGGATTCCAGGCATGGGCATATCGGCCCTGGCCCCGGGACTTGCACCAACAAGTGCCTTGTCACTGGCTCTGACCCGAACTGCTTGCCAGTGTGACCGGCCATAGTCACGGGATGCCAAAAGCACCATCAGGGTTCATCGGGCCCACATCAATGCCACCCTTCTATACACTGCCGTCCACTTTTCCCACGCTATGAACAGGACCCCCACACTCACATGATATTTTCCTATACATCACCTCTCCAAACCCTTTGTGCTGAGCGTTATAATGACAGATGGCTAGAGAGAAAGCAAGACCGAGGCAGAGGGAGACAGACTGAATGAGAGAAGGACAAAGGGAAGAAATTGAAGAGATAGACATAGAAGGAGTGCGATATGAAGAGAGATGCACGACAGGTAGACAGTGCGAGAGACAAACAGATAAAGAAACACACACACCCACAGACACACACACTCAGACATGCACACACACCACACTGAAAGAGAGAACCAGAAGCATGAAGAGACCGAGTGTGAGACAGACACAGCATCGCATACAGAGACAGTGATCTAGGAATAGAAAACAAGTCACTGAGAGACACAGAGAGACAGAGAAAGAGAGAAAGAGGGAGCCGGCAGCGTCATAAACTTTCTATTACTCAGTGTGGAAATGACGCCCCAACATTTTCTTTTCTCTATTCCTTAGAAAAGGGTCCCAAACAATGCCAATTCTTAAAAGGCGGGGATCACGCAGAGATGTGTGACATGGAAGCAGGCACCCTGGGAGCCATGGAGGGGCCGCCCCACACGCAGGCCGAGATAGGTGCTTGGCCCCAAGTCTCAACATAATGGAGTCCCTCGAAAGTTCAGTGCCAGAGGGGACTGTGTTGGAAATGTATTTCATTACAGCCCTCTTGAGATAGAGGCAGGAAACCAATGTGCGTCCCTAGGTGCCAGATCAGACGCAGCCCGTAGGCTGTGTTCTGACCTCTGTTCAGCACAAACGTCATCGGTCAGGTCTGCACCCGACAACATGTGACCACAGCCCAGGGTTTCTAGGCACTACACGTGTTCATAATGTGATGACATTTTGAGGTGGAGATGCTAGAACGACCTGTACTACGCACATGGGAAAACTGCGGAGGCCCTGACAGCACATGCTGCTCAGAGTCACATCACTATGAGGAGCGCAAGCCAGCTCTGAACCAAGCTCTGGGTCCTCAAAGCCATGGCTGCGGCTGCACACAGGTTGTCCTGAAACTGTGGCATGGTCAGTGTTAGTGTAACTGGGCGTGGCCTTGTTTTGTGAGGTAGGGTGAGCAATCCCTAACCCAGAGGGACTTTGGGGAGTTTTTGTATGTGGAAGAAGTTCACAGAGGAGACCCCAGTCTGTGATCTCACTTCCTGGTCATAAAGCTTAAAAGAACTTGGAACCCTGGTAACCAGGCAACCACATCATAATGAAGCCTTTTCCCAGCTCACTGTGATGGAGATGCTGGAAATAGTACCATGTTTCCATGCTGCGGCCTAGCGGCCTCAGGCACTGGCCTCAGGAAAGCCGAAATGTTGAAACTTTACTCATGTTTTAGACTCTGATTTAGGTCTCACACAACATTCTTCAGGCCATTGTTTCAGAGGTCAATAATATAACACAGGAAGGCCAAGGGCAGACAAGGCCAGGTTAGAGAATCACGCTGATCTCACACTGACTGTCGTCCACCCTCTCATTGTTTGTGTGTGTGTGTGTGCGTGTGTGTGTGTGTGTGTGTGTGTTTATGTGAGTGTTGGTGGAGAGGGGGAGGATGGTAGAGGGTTTGCTCAGTCTTCTTTTTCAAGGTCCCTCAGTTGTAAGAATAGACTGTTTATTAGAGAATTTTCTTCTTTCTGGAGGTAGGCCTCTATTGCTCTGAAATTGCTTCTTAGGACTGCTTTCGCTGTGTGCATACATTTGGGAACATTGTGTTTTCACTTACTTTAGCCTCAAGGTATTTTTTCATTTCTTCCTTGATGACATTGCTGATCCATTGAGTAGCATGTTACTTAGATCCCATGCCTCTGTGTGTTTTCCCATTATTTTCTTGCATTTGATTTCTAGTTAGATACCAGAGAAGATGCTTGGTACCATTTCAGTCTTCTTGTATCTATGGAGATATGTTTCACGGTCAAACATGTGACCTATTGTGGAAAATGTCCTGTGTGCCCTTGAAGGGAAAGTATATTGTTCGGATAAGGGGTGAGATGGTCTACAAATATCAATTTAAGTTCTTTAATTCCATTGTTTCTTGGTTGATTTTCTGTCTGGATGATGTACTTGCATGTCATCATCCCCTACTATGACTCTCAATGTCTTCATTTATGACTCACCATGTTTGCTTTCAGTGTTAGTAGGTCCTACTTGTGCCATGTATATGATTAGAAGAGTCTAATCCTCTTGTTGGATTGATGGTTTTATCAATATGACATGTACTTTTTGTCACTTGTTATAGCTTTTGTTTTAAAGTCTATGTTATCTGAGTATTGTTCCCCAGCTTTTTATTTCCCCATTTCCATTGGTAAAACGTATCTTTTTCCATCCCTTCACTTTAAGTCTCTGTGTGTCTTTCGATATGGAGTGACATTTGTGGGAAGCATATGTATTATTTTTTTGGTGTCTTTTATCCATTCTGCGACACCAGTTTTTTTTCTAGGTGACGCAACTTTCAATTATTATTTTGTTGATGAAACGCTCAATGAGAGGATTTGTTTCATGGTCCTGATAAAATGAGAGGCCAACAGGTGCTAAGGCTGCCTTGGAAGTAGGATGGGACACTGTCAGGGCATGAAGGTCTGCAGGCTATTCTGCTGGTTGGAAGGAACACGGCCCCCATTTCCATTTGAGCAGGTCGCATGCAATGTATGACCCTGCCTGACAGACAGTTGGACCTGAAGTTTGAAAGTCAGCATAGCCCGGTGTCCCCAGACTCTCTAGGCAATGGGAAACGTATTTATGATGGTCTAGTAAGCAAGGCCACAGGACCCTAGCCTCAACTGTTAGGAAAAAAAGACCCCACCTGAATGCAAATTATCGGTCCCAGACACATTGTTGGAGAGGAGGTAATCGGCCCGCCACCTAGATTGAGTGGAATAATGCGGCCCTAGCCCTTTCTGTGTGAGAAAGGAGAAACAGCTTGAGTGGGTTGTCAGGAACCCAGAACATCCTGACAGAGGGTGGAGACCTTGGCCACCCATCAGCAGTGTGCATATCACAAGTTTCCCTGCCAAAGGCGGGAGACCGATGCCCCAGAGCTCATGCAAGTGGGACAACATGGACACTAGGCACTACTGGCAAAAGGATGGTGATTTGCCACCCGCTCCCTAAGTGCCAGACAGTGAGTGGCACTTGAGACTCCTGGCCCTTGTTGCAGAGGGAGTGAACCCAGGACCCTGTTTGTTGGGCACAACGCCTCAAACCGGTGGCTTTCTTGGAAGACGAAGTATCCCGCCCATGAAAGCTATGGTTACAAGGGCCTCCTGATAGAAAAGTTTACCCAGGCCTTCAGCTTGCCCAGCAGCTCGCCAGGGACCCAAGACCCTCTTGGTTGAGGAATGGTCCACCATGCCTACCAGACATAAAAGGGAAAGAAGACCCTAGTTCATTTAGGGTGACCAATTTGTCCCATTCCCCACCTAATGCAGAAGGGAAGGGAGACCTAAACCAGCCCCTATGAATGGATCAATGAGGCTCTGTGCCCCCGCAATAGCACAACACCTACAACCTCTTCTGGTACAAATAAACCTGGCCTAGGTCTCGCCACAGGAGAGGGGGTCTCCAACTTCCCCTGACACATCAAATCCTCTGAACAATTGAGGTAAGAGCCAATAAAAGAAGGCCACTGAAGGGGCAACAGAGTGAGACACACAGGGAGCGAGAGAGACCCGCAGACAAAATGACAGAAGGAGAAACAGGGAGAAGGAATGGGAGGGGGAGCATAGCATCCAAGACCCAGAGCTTGACAGCCATGGGATGGCCACTCACCCTGGGAAACACTCTGAGACAGTCACACCGAGGCTGTGTTGAGGTGGAATCTTACACATTGGAGTGTGGTCGTGCCGGGGACTGGTGTCCTGTGAGGAGACGGTGCCCTGTCGGTGGCAATCACGGTGGTGACTAAGTGCATGCCGCCAGGGTCCCAGCAGTGAGATGGTGCTCGGAGCCTCACCCAGATTTCCTCCTTGGGGCGACAAGTTGTAGTAGCAGGTACTCTCTGTGCGTGGGTCACTTGCCTCTGAGCTTTTCCCATAGAGGTCTTCTTTCCTGCAGTCAGAGGCCTCACACGACTCACAAGGGTGTTGGTGTTTTTCTCCATAGTTGAGTCTGCTGTTTTGGTCCGGCTCTTTTCCCCTGTGTGATGGGAGTCCTAGGTAGGATGGAGGATTACCGTGCATTGGGGGAGATTGCGAACGAGGGGCACAGCAGCGAAGACAGGGGCCTTCGTTAGGGTGGGTCATGTGATACATCCCTTGGTCCTTGGTCCAGCAACAGACAGCGTGGGTGACTCAATGCACACTTGCAGGGAGACAGACGGTTTTCCTTGAGTCCTTGGTCTGCGGTGCCAAGGACGTGCATTGCCCTGAGTGGAGAAAGCCGCCGTGAGGTGTATTGTGATCAGTAAGAATGGGGGATTGTGATCAGGAAACTAGGGGAATTGTGATCAGGAAGCCAGAGGAATTGTGATCAGGAAGCAAAGGGCATTGTGATCAGTAGGCAAGGGGTATTGTGATCAGGTACCGTGATGCGTAAGACGGGGCATTCTGATAAGCAAACAGGGGGCAATGTGATCAGGTAGAAAGGGGCAGTGGGATCAGCAAGCAGGGAGAATTTTAATCACTAATCAGGGGGTATTGTGATCACAAACAAGGGTCATTATGATCAAGAGCAAGGGGCATTGTGATCACAAAGTATGGGGCATTGTGATCACTAAGAATGGGGATTGTGATGAGCAAGCAAGGGGAATTGTAATCATGAAGCAAAGGGCATTGTAATCATTAGGCAAGGGGTATTGTGATCAGGTAACAAGGAGTAGTTTGATGTGTAAACAGGGGGCAATGTGAAAAAGAAAAAAGGGGCATTTTGACCAGTTACCAGGGAGCATTGTATCACTAATTAGGTGGTATTGTGATCAATAACAGCGGTCATTATGATTAAGAACAAAGGGCATTGTAATCACAGAGCAATGGGCATTGTGATCAGTAACAGGGAGCATTGTGATCACTAAGGATGGGGGATAGTGATCAGGAAGCAAGGGGAATGGTGATCAAGAAGCAAAGGGCCTTGTGATCAGTAGGAAAGGGGTATTGTGATCAGGTACCGTGATGTGAAAAGACGGGGAATTCTGATAAGCAAGCAGGGGGCAATGTGATCAGGAAGAAAGTGTAATTGTGATCACTCGCAGGGAGCATTTTATTCACTAATCAGGGGGTATTGTGATCAGAAACAGGGGTCATTATGATTGAGAAGAAGCGGCATTCTGACCAGTATACAAGGGGCATTGTGATCACAAAGCAGGGGTCATTGTGATCGCTAACTGGGGTATTGTGATCAGAAAAGATGGGGGATTGTGATCAGGAAGCAAGGGGAATTGTGATCAGGAAGCAAGAGGTATTGTGATCAGGAAGCAAAGGGCATTGTGATCAGTAGGAAAGGGGTATTATGATCGGTGAACAAGGGGCAATGTGATCACAAAGCAGTGGGCATTGCGATCAGTAATGGGGGCATTGTGATCACTAAGGATGGGGGAATGTGATCAGGAAGCAAAGGGCATTGTTATCAGTATGCAAGAGGTATTGTTTACAGTGAAAAAAGGGTACTCTGATGTGTAAATAGGGGGTATTCTGAGAAGTAAGCAGGGGCATTTTGATCAAGAAGAAAGGGGCATTGTGATCAGTAATGGGGGTATGGTGATCAGGAAGAATGGGGAATTGTGATCAGGAAGCAAGGGGAATTGTGATCAGGACGCAAGAGTTATTGTGATCAGGAAGCAAAGGGCATTGTGAGCAGTAGGCAAGGGGTATTGTGATCAAAGAACAAGGGGTACTGTGATGTGTAAACAGGGGGCATTCTGATAAGTAAGCAGGGGCATTGTGATCAGGAGAAAATGGGCATTTTGACAATTAAGCAGGGAGCATTGTAATTACTCTTCAGGGTTCATTGTGACCACAAACAAGGGTCATTATGATCAAGAGAAAGGGGCATTGTGATAACAAAGCAGGGGGCATTGTAATCAGTAAAGATGTGGAATTGTGATCAGGAAGTAAGGGGATTTGTGATCAGGAAGCAAGGGGCATTGTGATCAGTAGGCAAGGGGTATTGTGATCAGTGAACAACGGGTACTGTGATGTGTAAACAGGGTGCATTCTGAAAAGTAAGCAGGGGGCGTTGTGATCAGGAAGAAAGGGTCATTGTGATCAGTAAGCAGGGAGCATTGTAATCACTAATCAGGGGTATTGTGATCAGAAACAGGGGTGTTCATGATCAAGAGCAAGGGGCACTGTGATCACAATGCAGTGGGCATTGTGATCAGTAAAGATGGGAGATTGTGATCAGGAAGCAAGGGGAATTGTGATCAGGAAGCAAGAGGGATTGTGATCAGGAAGCAAAGGCATTGTGATCAGTAGCCAAGGGGTATTGTGATCAGTGAACAAGGGGTACTGTGATGTGTAAACAGGGGGCATTCTGAAAAGTAAGCAGTGGGCATTGTGATCAGGAAAAAAGGGGCATTGTGATCAGTAACTGGGTTATAGTGATCAATAAGAATGTGGAGTTGTGATCAGGAAACAAAGGAGATTGTAATCAGTAGGCAAGGGGTATAGTGATAGGTGAACAAGGGGTACTGTGATGTGTAAACTGGGGGCATTCTGATAAGTCAGCAGGGGTCATTGTGATCTGGAAGAAAGGGGCATTGTGATCAGTATGCAGGGAGCATTGTAATCAATAATGAGGGGGTATTCTGATCACAAACAAGGGTCATTATGATCAAGAGCAAGGGGCTTTGTGATCACAAAGCAGGGGGTATTGTGCTCAGTTAGGATGTGGAATTGTGATCAGGAAGTAGAGGAATTGTGATCAGGAAGCAAGAGGTATTGTGATCAGGAAGCAAAGGGCATTGTGATCAGTAGGCAAAGGGTTTTGTGATCGGTGAACAAGGGGTACTGTGACGTGTAAACAGGGGATATTCTGAAAACTAAGCCGGGAGCATTGTAATCGCTAATCAGGGGGTATTGTGATCAGAAACAGGGGTCATTATGATCAAGTACAAGCGACATTGTGATCAGTAAAGACGGGGCATTGTGATCACAATGCAGGGGCATTGTTATCATTCACGGGGGTACTGTGATCAGTAAGGATGGGGGATTGTGATCAGGAAATAAGGGGAATAGTAATCAGGAAGCAAGAGGCATTGTGATCAGGAACCAAAGGGCATTGTGAGCAGTAAGCACGGAATATTGTAATCATTAAACATGAGGTATTGTGATCAGAAACAGGGGTCATTATGATCAAGAACAAGCGGCATTTTGATCAGTAAAGAAGGGGCATTGTGATCACAAAGCAGGGGGCATTGTGATCAGTAAAAGGGGGCAGTGTGATCCGGAACAAAGGGGCATTTTGACCAGTAAGCAGGGAGCATTGTAATCACTAATCAGAGGGTATCGTGACCACAAACAAGGGTCATTATTATCAAGAGCAAGGGGCATTGCGATCAGGAAGAATGGGGGATTGTGATCAGGAACCCATGGAATTGTGATCAGGAAGCAAGATATATTGTGATCAGGAAGCAAAGGGCATTGTGATCATTAGGCAAGGGCTATCGTGATCAGTGAACAAGAGGTATGTGATGTGTAAACAGGGCGTATTCTGAAAATTAAACAGGGGGCACTGAGATCAGTATCGGGGGTATTGTGATCAGTAAGGATGGGGGATTGTGATCAGGACGCAAGGGCAATTGTGATCAGGAAGCCACAGTTATGGTGATCAGGAAACAAAGGGCATTGTGATCAGTAGGCAAGGGGTATTTTGATCAGTGAACAACGCGTACTGTGATGTGTAAACAGGGGGCAATGAGATCAGGAAGAAAGGGCCATTGTGATCAGTAAGCAGGGAGCATTTTAATCACTCATCAGGGGGTATTGTTATCAGAAACAGTGGTCATTATGATTAAGAACAAGGGGCATTGTGATCACAAAGCAGGGGGTATTGTGATCAGTAACACGGGGCATTGTGATCACTAAAGATGGGGGATTGTGATCAGGAAGCAAGGGGAATTGTGATCAGGAAGCAAGAGGCACTGTGATCAGGAAGCAAAGGGCATTGTGAGAAGTAGGCAAGGGATATTGTGATCAGTGAACAAGGGGTACTGTGATGTGTAACAGGGGGCATTCTGAAAAGTAAGCAGGGGGCATTGTGGTCAGTAAAAGGGGGCATTTTGATCAGGTAGAATGGGGCATTGTGATCAGTAAGCAGGGAGCATTCTAATCACTAATCAGGGGGTATTGTGATCAGAAACATGGGGCATTATGTAAAGAACAAGGGGCATTGTATCAAAAAACAAGGGGAATTGTGATCACAAAGCAGGGGTCACTGTGATCAGTAATGGGGTATTGTGATCAGTAAGAATGGGGGATTTTGATCAGGAAGTAAGGGGAATTGTGATCAGGAAGCAAGAGTCATTGTGATCAGGAAGCAAAGAGCATTGTGAGCAGTAGCAAGGGGTATTGTGATAATTGATCAAGGGTACTGTGATGTGTAAACAGGGGGCATTCTGATAAGTAAGCAGGGGCATTGTGATCAGGAAGAAAGCGGCATTGTGATCAGTAAGCACGGAATATTGTAATCACTATACAGGAGGCATTGTGATCAGAAACAGGGGTCATTATGATCAAGAACAAGCGGCAATGTGATCAGTAAAGAAGGGGTATTGTGATCACAAAGCAGGGGGCATTGTGATCAGGAAAAAAGGGGCATTTTGAGCAGAAAGCAGGGAGCATTGTAATCACTAATGAAGGGGTTTGTGATCACAACAAGTGTCATTATGATCAAGAGCAAGTGGCATTGTGATCACAAAGCAGGGGGCATTGTGATCAGTAAGGATGGGGAATTGTGAACAGGAAATAGCGGAATTGTGATCACGAAGCAAGAGGTATTGTGATCAGGAAGTAAAGGGCATTGTGATCAATACGCAAGGGTATTGTGATCAACGAAGAACGCGTACTGCATGTGTAAACAGGGGGCAATGTGATCAGGAAGAAAGGGACATTGTGAGTAGTAAGCAGGGAGCATTGTAATCATTCATCAGGGGGTATTGTGATCAGAAACAGGGGTCATTATGATCAAGTACAAGCGACATTGTGATCAGTAAAGACGGGGCATTGTGATCACAATGCAGGGGCATTGTTATCATTCACGGGGGTACTGTGATCAGTAAGGATGGGGGATTGTGATCAGGAAATAAGGGGAATAGTAATCAGGAAGCAAGAGGCATTGTGATCAGGAACCAAAGGGCATTGTGAGCAGTAAGCACGGAATATTGTAATCATTAAACATGAGGTATTGTGATCAGAAACAGGGGTCATTATGATCAAGAACAAGCGGCATTTTGATCAGTAAAGAAGGGGCATTGTGATCACAAAGCAGGGGGCATTGTGATCAGTAAAAGGGGGCAGTGTGATCCGGAACAAAGGGGCATTTTGACCAGTAAGCAGGGAGCATTGTAATCACTAATCAGAGGGTATCGTGACCACAAACAAGGGTCATTATTATCAAGAGCAAGGGGCATTGCGATCAGGAAGAATGGGGGATTGTGATCAGGAACCCATGGAATTGTGATCAGGAAGCAAGATATATTGTGATCAGGAAGCAAAGGGCATTGTGATCATTAGGCAAGGGCTATCGTGATCAGTGAACAAGAGGTATGTGATGTGTAAACAGGGCGTATTCTGAAAATTAAACAGGGGGCACTGAGATCAGTATCGGGGGTATTGTGATCAGTAAGGATGGGGGATTGTGATCAGGACGCAAGGGCAATTGTGATCAGGAAGCCACAGTTATGGTGATCAGGAAACAAAGGGCATTGTGATCAGTAGGCAAGGGGTATTTTGATCAGTGAACAACGCGTACTGTGATGTGTAAACAGGGGGCAATGAGATCAGGAAGAAAGGGCCATTGTGATCAGTAAGCAGGGAGCATTTTAATCACTCATCAGGGGGTATTGTTATCAGAAACAGTGGTCATTATGATTAAGAACAAGGGGCATTGTGATCACAAAGCAGGGGGTATTGTGATCAGTAACACGGGGCATTGTGATCACTAAAGATGGGGGATTGTGATCAGGAAGCAAGGGGAATTGTGATCAGGAAGCAAGAGGCACTGTGATCAGGAAGCAAAGGGCATTGTGAGAAGTAGGCAAGGGATATTGTGATCAGTGAACAAGGGGTACTGTGATGTGTAACAGGGGGCATTCTGAAAAGTAAGCAGGGGGCATTGTGGTCAGTAAAAGGGGGCATTTTGATCAGGTAGAATGGGGCATTGTGATCAGTAAGCAGGGAGCATTCTAATCACTAATCAGGGGGTATTGTGATCAGAAACATGGGGCATTATGTAAAGAACAAGGGGCATTGTGATCAAAAAACAAGGGGAATTGTGATCACAAAGCAGGGGTCACTGTGATCAGTAATGGGGTATTGTGATCAGTAAGAATGGGGGATTTTGATCAGGAAGTAAGGGGAATTGTGATCAGGAAGCAAGAGTCATTGTGATCAGGAAGCAAAGAGCATTGTGAGCAGTAGCAAGGGGTATTGTGATAATTGATCAAGGGTACTGTGATGTGTAAACAGGGGGCATTCTGATAAGTAAGCAGGGGCATTGTGATCAGGAAGAAAGCGGCATTGTGATCAGTAAGCACGGAATATTGTAATCACTATACAGGAGGCATTGTGATCAGAAACAGGGGTCATTATGATCAAGAACAAGCGGCAATGTGATCAGTAAAGAAGGGGTATTGTGATCACAAAGCAGGGGGCATTGTGATCAGGAAAAAAGGGGCATTTTGAGCAGAAAGCAGGGAGCATTGTAATCACTAATGAAGGGGTTTGTGATCACAACAAGTGTCATTATGATCAAGAGCAAGTGGCATTGTGATCACAAAGCAGGGGGCATTGTGATCAGTAAGGATGGGGAATTGTGAACAGGAAATAGCGGAATTGTGATCACGAAGCAAGAGGTATTGTGATCAGGAAGTAAAGGGCATTGTGATCAATACGCAAGGGTATTGTGATCAACGAAGAACGCGTACTGCATGTGTAAACAGGGGGCAATGTGATCAGGAAGAAAGGGACATTGTGAGTAGTAAGCAGGGAGCATTGTAATCATTCATCAGGGGGTATTGTGATCAGAAACAGGGTTCATTATGATCAAGAACAAGCGGCATTGTGATCAGTAAAGAAGGGTCATTGTGATCACAAAGCAGGGGTATTGTGATCAGTAACAGGGGTATTGTGATCAGGAAGCAAGGGTAATTGTGATCAGGAAGCAATACTTATAGATTTCAGGAAGAAAAGGGCATTGTGATCAGTAGGCAAGGGGAATTTTGATCAGGAAGCTGAGGTAATGTGATCAGGAAGCTAAGGGCATTGTTATCACTTGGGAAGGGATATTGTGATCAGTCAACAAGGGGTACTGTGATGTGTAAACAGGGGGCATTCTGAAAAGTCACCAGGCGCATTGTGATCAGAAAGAAAGGGGCATTTTGACCAGTTACCAGGGAGCATTGTAATCACTAATTAGGTGGTATTTTGATCACAAACAGAGGTCATTATGATTAAGAACAAGGGGCATTGTAATCACAAAGCAAGGGGCATTGTGATCAGTAACAGTGGGTGTTGTGAACAGTAAGGATGGGGGATTGTGATCAGGAAGTAAGGGGAATTGAGACCAGGAAGCAAGAGGTATTGTGCTCAGGAGCAAAAGGCATTGTGTTCAGTAGGCAAGGGGTATTGTGATGTGTAAACGGGACATTCTGAAAAGTAAGCAGGTTTCATTGTGATTATTAAAAGGGGGAATTTTGATCAGGAATAAAGGGGCATTTTGACCAGTAAGCAGGGAGCATTGTAATCACTAATTGGGTGGTATTGTGATCACAAACATGGGCCATTATGATTCAGAACAAGGGGCATTGTGATCACAAAGCAGGGGGCATTGTCATCAGTAACAGGGGGCATTGTGATCACTAAGGATGGGGGATTGTGATCAGGAAGCAAGGGGAATTTTGATCAGGAAGCAAAGGGCATTGTGACCAGTAGGCAAGGCGTATTGCGATCAGGGAACACGGAGTAACGTGATGTGTAAAGATGGGGCATTCTGATAAGCATGCAGGGGGCAATGTGATCAGGAAGAAAGGTGAATTGTGATCAGGAAGCAAGGGGAATAGTGATCAGGAAGCAAGAGTTACTGTGATCAGGAAGCAAAGGGCATTGTGTGCAGTAGGCAAGGGGTATTGTGATCAGAGAACAAGGGGTACTGTGATGTGTAAACAGGGGGCATTCTGATAAGAAAGCAGGGGCATTGTGATCAGGAGATAAGGGTCATTTTGACCATTAAGCAGGGAGCATTGTAATTACTATTCAGGGTGCATTGTGACCACAAACAAGGGTCATTATGATCAAGAGCAAGGGGCATTGTGATCACAAAGTAGGGGGCATTGTGATCAGTAAAGATGGGGAATTGTGATCAGGAAGTAAGGGGATTTGTGATCATGAAGCAAGAGGGATTGTGATCAGGAAGCACGGGGCATTGTGATCAGTAGGCAAGGGGTATTGTGATCAGTGAACAACGGGTACTGTGATGTGTAAACAGGGTGCATTCTGAAAAGTAAGCAGGGGGTGTTGTGATCAGGAAGATAGGGTCATTGTGATCAGTAAGCAGGGAGCATTGTAATCACCAATCAGGGGTATTGTGATCAGAAACAGGGGTCTTCATGATCAAGAGCAAGGGGCACTGTGATCACAATGCAGAGGGAATTGTGATCAGTAAAGATGGGAGATTGTGATCAGGAAGCAAGTGGAATTGTGATCAGGAAGCAAGAGGGATTGTGATCAGGAAGAAAAGGCATTGTGACCAGTAGGCAAGGGGTATTGTGATCAGTGAACAAGGGGTAATGTGATGTGTAAACAGGGGGCATTCTGAAAAGTAAGCAGTGGGCATTGTGATCAGGAAAAAAGGGGCATTGTGATCAGTAAGCACGGAATATTGTAATCACTATACAGGAGGTATTGTGATCAGAAACAGGGGTCATTATGATCAAGAACAAACGGCAATGTGATCAGTAAAATAGGGGTATTTTGATCACAAAGCAGGGGGCATTGTGATCAGGAAGAAAGCGGCATTGTGATCAGTAAGCACGGAATATTGTAATCACCATACAGGAGGTATTGTGATCAGAAACAGGGGTCATTATGATAAAGAACAAGCAGCAATGTGATCAGTAAAGAAGGGGTATTGTGATGACAAAGCAGGGGGCATTGTGATCAGGAAAAAAGGGGCATTTTGAGCAGAAAGAAGGGAGCATTGTAATCACTAATGAAGGGGTTCGTGATCACAACAAGTGTCATTATGATCAAGAGCAAGTGGCATTGTGATCACAAAGCAGGGGGCATTGTGATCAGTAAGGATGGGGAATTGTGAACAGGAAATAGCGGAATTGTGATCACGAAGCAAGAGGTATTGTGATCAGGAAGCAAAGGGCATTGTGATCAGTTCGCAAGGGGTATTGTGATCAATGAAGAACGCGTACTGCATGTGTAAACAGGGGACAATGTGATCAGGAAGAAAGGGACATTGTGAGTAGTAAGCAGGGAGCATTGTAATCATTCATCAGGGGGTATTGTGATCAGAAACAGGGTTCATTATGATCAAGAACAAGCGGCATTGTGATCAGTAAAGAAGGGTCTTTGTGATCACAAAGCAGGGACATTGTGATCAGTAACAGGGGTATTGTGATCAGGAAGCAAGGGTAATTGTGATCAGGAAGCAATAGTTATTGTTTTCAGGAAGCAAAGGGCATTGTGATCAGTAGGCAAGGGGAATTTTGATCAGGAAGCTGAGGTAATGTGATCAGGAAGCTAAGGGCATTGTGATCACTTGGGAAGGGATATTGTGATCAGTCAACAAGGGGTACTGTGATGTGTAAACAGGGGGCATTCTGAAAAGTCACCAGGCGCATTGTGATCAGAAAGAAAGGGGCATTTTGACCAGTTACCAGGGAGCATTGTAATCACTAATTAGGTGGTATTTTGATCACAAACAGGGGTCATTATGATTAAGAACAAGGGGCATTGTAATCACAAAGCAAGGGGCATTGTGATCAGTAACAGGGGGTATTGTGAACAGTAAGGATGGGGCATTGTGATCAGGAAGTAAGGGGAATTGAGATCAGGAAGCAGGAGGTATTGTGCTCAGGAGCAAAAGGCATTGTGTTCAGTAGGCAAGGGGTATTGTGATGTGTAACCAGGGGACATTCTGAAAAGTAAGCAGGGGTCATTGTGATCATTAAAAGGGGGAATTTTGATCAGGAATAAAGGGGCATTTTGACCAGTAAGCAGGGAGCATTGTAAACACCAATTGGGTGGTATTGTGATCACAAACATGGGCCATTATGATTCAGAACAAGGGGCATTGTGATCACAAAGAAGGGGGCATTGTCATCAGTAACAGGGGGCATTGTGATCACTAAGGATGGGGGATTGTGATCAGGAAGCAAGGGGAATTTTGATCAGGAAGCAAAGGGCATTGTGACCAGTAGGCAAGGCGTATTGCGATCAGGGAACAAGGGGTAACATGATGTGTAAAGACGGGGCATTCTGATAAGCATGCAGGGGGCAATGTGATCATGAAGAAAGGTGAATTGTGATCAGGAAGCAAGGGGAATAGTGATCAGGATGCAAGAGTTACTGTGAGCAGTAGGCAAGGGGTATTGTGATCAAGGAACAAGGGGTACTGTGATGTGTAAACAGGGGGCATTCTGATAAGTAAGCAGGGGCATTGTGATCAGGAGAAAAAGGGCATTTTGACCATTAAGCAGGGAGCATTGTAATTACTATTCAGGGTGCATTGTGACCACAAACAAGGGTCATTATGATCAAGAGCAAGGGGCATTGTGATAACAAAGCAGGGGGCATTGTAATCAGTAAAGATGGGGAATTGTGATCAGGAAGTAAGGGGATTTGTGATCAGGAAGCAATAGTTATTGTTTTCAGGAAGCAAAGGGCATTGTGATCAGTAGGCAAGGGGAATTTTGATCAGGAAGCTGAGGTAATGTGATCAGGAAGCTAAGGGCATTGTGATCACTTGGGAAGGGATATTGTGATCAGTCAACAAGGGGTACTGTGATGTGTAAACAGGGGGCATTCTGAAAAGTCACCAGGCGCATTGTGATCAGAAAGAAAGGGGCATTTTGACCAGTTACCAGGGAGCATTGTAATCACTAATTAGGTGGTATTTTGATCACAAACAGGGGTCATTATGATTAAGAACAAGGGGCATTGTAATCACAAAGCAAGGGGCATTGTGATCAGTAACAGGGGGTATTGTGAACAGTAAGGATGGGGGATTGTGATCAGGAAGTAAGGGGAATTGAGATCAGGAAGCAGGAGGTATTGTGCTCAGGAGCAAAAGGCATTGTGTTCAGTAGGCAAGGGGTATTGTGATGTGTAACCAGGGGACATTCTGAAAAGTAAGCAGGGGTCATTGTGATCATTAAAAGGGGGAATTTTGATCATGAATAAAGGGGCATTTTGACCAGTAAGCAGGGAGCATTGTAAACACTAATTGGGTGGTATTGTGATCACAAACATGGGCCATTATGATTCAGAACAAGGGGCATTGTGATCACAAAGCAGGGGGCATTGTCATCAGTAACAGGGGGCATTGTGATCACTAAGGATGGGGGATTGTGATCAGGAAGCAAGGGGAATTTTGATCAGGAAGCAAAGGGCATTGTGACCAGTAGGCAAGGCGTATTGCGATCAGGGAACAAGGGGTAACATGATGTGTAAAGACGGGGCATTCTGATAAGCATGCAGGGGGCAATGTGATCAGGAAGAAAGGTGATTTGTGATCAGGAAGCAAGGGGAATTGTGATCAGGAAGCAAGAGTTATTGTGATCAGGATGCAAAGGTCATTGTGAGCAGTAGGCAAGGGGTATTGTGATCAGAGAACAAGGGGTACTGTGATGTGTAAACAGGGGGCATTCTGATAAGTAAGCAGGAGTATTGTGATCAGGAGAAAAAGGGCATTTTGACCATTAAGCAGGGAGCATTGTAATTACTATTCAGAGTGCATTGTGACCACAAACAAGGGTCATTATGATCAAGAGCAAGGGGCATTGTGATAACAAAGCAGGGGGCATTGTAATCAGTAAAGATGGGGAATTGTGATCAGGAAGTAAGGGGATTTGTGATCAGGAAGCAAGGGGCATTGTGATCAGTAGGCAAGGGGTATTGTGATCAGTGAACAACGGGTACTGTGATGTGTAAACAGGGTGCATTCTGAAAAGTAAGCAGGGGGCGTTGTGATCAGGAAGAAAGGGTCATTGTGATCAGTAAGCAGGGAGCATTTTAATCACTAATCAGGGGTATTGTGATCAGAAACAGGGGTCTTCATGATCAAGAGCAAGGGGCACTGTGATCACAATGCAGTGGGCATTGTGATCAGTAAAGATGGGAGATTGTGATCAGGAAGCAAGGGGAATTGTTATCAGGAAGCAAGAGGTATTGTGATCAGGAAGCAAAGGGCATTGTGATCAGTAGGCAAAGTGTTTTGTGATCGGTGAACAAGGGGTACTGTGACGTGTAAACAGGGGATATTCTGAAAACTAAGCAGGCAGCATTGTGATCAGTAAAGGGGGCACTGTGATCAGGAACAAACTGGCATTTTGACCAGTAACCCGGGAGCATTGTAATCACTAATCAGGGGGTATTGTGATCAGAAACAGGGGTCATTATGATCAAGTACAAGCGACATTGTGATCAGTAAAGACGGGGCATTGTGATCACAATGCAGGGGCATTGTTATCATTAACGGGGGTACTGTGATCAGTAAGGATGGGGGATTGTGATCAGGAAATAAGGGGAATTGTGATCAGGAAGCAAGAGGCATTGTGATCAGGAACCAAAGGGCATTGTGAGCAGTAAGCACGGAATATTGTAATCACTAAACATGAGGTATTGTGATCAGAAACAGGGGTCATTATGATCAAGAACAAGCGGCATTGTGATCAGTAAAGAAGGGGAATTGTGAACACAAAGCAGGGGGCATTGTGATCAGTAAAAGGGGGCAGTGTGATCCGGAACAAAGGGGCATTTTGACCAGTAAGCAGGGAGCATTGTAATCACTAATCAGAGGGTATCGTGACCACAAACAAGGGTCATTATTATCAAGAGCAAGGGGCATTGCGATCAGGAAGAATGGGGGATTGTGATCAGGAACCCATGGAATTGTGATCAGGAAGCAATATATATTGTGATCAGGAAGCAAAGGGCATTGTGATCATTAGGCAATGGCTATCGTGATCAGTGAACAAGAGGTATGTGATGTGTAAACAGGGCGTATTCTGAAAATTAAACAGGGGGCACTGAGATCAGTATCGGGGGTATTGTGATCAGTAAGGATGGGGGATTGTGATCAGGACGCAAGGGCAATTGTGATCAGGAAGCCAAAGTTATTGTGATCAGGAAACAAAGGGCATTGTGATCAGTAGGCAAAGGGTATTTTGATCAGTGAACAACGCGTACTGTGATGTGTAAACAGGGGGCAATGAGATCAGGAAGAAAGGGCCATTGTGATCAGTAAGCAGGGAGCATTTTAATCACTCATCAGGGGGTATTGTTATCAGAAACAGTGGTCATTATGATTAAGAACAAGGGGCATTGTGATCACTAAAGATGGGCGATTGTGATCAGGAAGCAAGGGGAATTGTGATCAGGAAGCAAGAGGCATTGTGATCAGGAAGCAAAGGGCATTGTGAGAAGTACGCAAGGGGTATTGTGATCAGTGAACAAGGGGTACTGTGATGTGTAACAGGGGGCATTCTGAAAAGTAAGCAGGGGGCATTGTGGTCAGTAAAAGGGGGCATTTTGATCAGGAAGAATGGGGCATTGTGATCAGTAAGCAGGGAGCATTCTAATCACTAATCAGGGGGTATTGTGATCAGAAACAAGGGGCATTATGTCAAGAACAAGGGGCATTGTGATAAAAAAACAAGGGGCATTGTGATCACAAAGCAGGGGTCACTGTGATCAGTAAGGGGGTATTGTGATCAGTAAGAATGGGGGATTTTGATCAGGAAATAAGGGGAATTGTGATCAGAAGCAAGAGTCATTGTGATTAAGAAGCAAAGAGCATTGTGAGCAGTAGGCAAGGGGTATTGTGATAATTGATCAAGGGTACTGTGATGTGTAAACAGGGGGCATTCTGATAAGTAAGCAGGGGCATTGTGATCAGGAAGAAAGCGGCATTGTGATCAGTAAGCACGGAATATTGTAATCACTATACAGGAGGTATTGTGATCAGAAACAGGGGTCATTATGATCAAGAACAAGCGGCAATGTGATCAGTAAAGAAGGGGTATTGTGATCACAAAGCAGGGGGCATTGTGATCAGGAAAAAAGGGGCATTTTGAGCAGAAAGCAGGGAGCATTGTAATCACTAATGAAGGGGTTTGTGATCACAACAAGTGTCATTATGATCAAGAGCAAGTGGCATTGTGATCACAAAGCAGGGGGCATTATGATCAGTAAGGATGGGGAATTGTGAACAGGAAATTGGGGAATTGTGATCACGAAGCAAGAGGTATTGTGATCAGGAAGTAAAGGGCATTGTGATCAATACGCAAGGGTATTGTGATCAACGAAGAACGCGTACTGCATGTGTAAACAGGGGGCAATGTGATCAGGAAGAAAGGGACACTGTGAGTAGTAAGCAGGGAGCATTGTAATCATTCATCAGGGGGTATTGTGATCAGAAACAGGATTCATTATGATCAAGAACAAGCGGCGTTGTGATCAGTAAAGAAGGGTCATTGTGATCACAAAGCAGGGGCATTGTGATCAGTAACAGGGGTATTGTGATCAGGAAGCAAGGGTAATTGTGATCAGGAAGCAATAGTTATTGTTTTCAGGAAGCAAAGGGCATTGTGATCAGTAGGCAAGGGGAACTTTGATCAGTAAGCTGAGGTAATGTGATCAGGAAGCTAAGGGCATTGTGATCACTTGGGAAGGGATATTGTGATCAGTCAACAAGGGGTACTGTGATGTGTAAACAGGGGGCATTCTGCAAAGTCACCAGGCGCATTGTGATCAGAAAGAAAGGGGCATTTTGACCAGTTACCAGGGAGCATTGTAATCACTAATTAGGTGGTATTTTGATCACAAACAGAGGTCATTATGATTAAGAACAAGGGGCATTGTAATCACAAAGCAAGGGGCATTGTGATCAGTAACAGTGGGTGTTGTGAACAGTAAGGATGAGGGATTGTGATCAGGAAGTAAGGGGAATTGAGATCAGGAAGCAATAGGTATTGTGCTCAGGAGCAAAAGGCATTGTGTTCAGTAGGCATGGGGTATTGTGATGTGTAATCAGGGGACATTCTGAAAAGTAAGCAGGTTTCATTGTGATCATTAACAGGGGGATTTTGATCAGGAATAAAGGGGCATTTTGACCAGTAAGCAGGGAGCATTGTAATCACTAATTGGGTGGTATTGTGATCACAAACATGGGCCATTATGATTCAGAACAAGGGGCATTGTGATCACAAAGCAGGGGGCATTGTCATCAGTAACAGGGGGCATTGTGATCACTAAGGATGGGGGATTGTGATCAGGAAGCAAGGGGAATTTTGATCAGGAAGGAAAGGGCATTGTGACCAGTAGGCAAGGCGTATTGCGATCAGGTAACAAGGGGTAACGTGATGTGTAAAGATGGGGCATTCTGATAAGCATGCAGGGGGCAATGTGATCAGGAAGAAAGGTGAATTGTGATCAGGAAGCAAGGGGAATTTTGATCAGGAAGCAAGAGTTATCGTGATCAGGAAGCAAAGGGCATTGTGAGCAGTAGGCAAGGGGTATTGTGATCAGAGAACAAGGGGTACTGTGATGTGTAAACAGGGGGCATTCTGATAGGTAAGCAGGGGCATTGTGATCAGGAGAAAAGGGGAATTTTGACCATTAAGCAGGGAGCATTGTAATTACTATGCAGGGTGCATTGTGACTTCAAACAAGGGTCATTATGATCAAGAGCAAGGGGCATTGTTATCACAAATCAGGGGGCATTGTGATCAGTAATGATGGGGAATTGTGATCAGGAAGTAAGGGGATTTGTGATCAGGAAGCAAGAGGGATTGTGATCAGGAAGCAAGGGGCATTGTGATCAGTAGGCAAGGGGTATTGTGATCAGTGAACAACGGGTACTGTGATGTGTAAACAGGGTGCATTCTGAAAAGTAAGCAGGGGGTGTTGTGATCAGGAAGATAGGGTCATTGTGATCAGTAAGCAGGGAGCAATGTAATCACCAATCAGGGGTATTGTGATCAGAAACAGGGGTCTTCATGATCAAGAGCAAGGGGCACTGTGATCACAATGCAGAGGGAATTGTGATCAGTAAAGATGGGAGATTGTGATCAGGAAGCAAGGGGAATTGTGATCAGGAAGCAAGAGGGATTGTGATCAGGAAGAAAAACCATTGTGACCAGTAGGCAAGGGGTATTGTGATCAGTGAACAAGGGGTAATGTGATGTGTAAACAGGGGGCATTCTGAAAAGTAAGCAGTGGGCATTGTGATCAGGAAAAAAGGGGCATTGTGATCAGTAACTGAGTTATTGTGATCAATAAGAATGTGGAGTTGTGATCAGGAAACAAAGGACATTGTGATCAGTAGGCAAGGGGTATAGTGATAGGTGAACAAGGGGTACTGTGATGTGTAAACTGGGGGCATTCTGATAAGTAAGCAGGGGTCATTGTGATCAGGAAGAAAGGGGCATTGTGATCACAAAGCAGGGGGCATTGTGTTCAGTAAAAGGGGGCATTGTTATCCAGAACAAAGGGGCATTTTGACCAGTAAGCAGCGAGCATTGTAACCACTAATCAGGGGGTATTGTGATCAGAAACAGGGGTCATTATGATCAAGAACAAGTAGCATTGTGATCAGTAAAGAACGGGCATTGTGATCACAAAGCAGGCGCTTTGTGATCATTAACGGGGGTATTGTGATCAGGAAGGAAGGGGAATTGTGATCAGAAAGCCAGAGGTATTGTGATCAGGAATCAATGGGCATTGTGATCAGTTGGCAAGGGGTATTGTGATCAGTGAACAAGGGGTACTGTGATGTGTAAACAGGGGGCATTCTGAAAAGTAAGCAGTGGGCATTGTGATCAGTAAAAGGGGGCATTGTGATCAGGAACAAAGGGGCATTTTGACCAGTAAGCAGGGAGCATTATAATCACTAATTTGGGGGGATTGTGATCAAAAACAGGGGTCATTATGATTAAGAACAAGGGGCATTGTGATCACAAAGCAGGGGCATTGTGATCAGTAACAGGGGGCATAGTGATCCTTAAGGATGGGGGATTGTGATGAGGAAGCAAAGGGCATTGGCATCAGTAGGCAAGGGGTATTGTGATCGGTGAATAAGGGGTACTGTGGTCTGTAAACAGGGGATATTCTATAAAGTATGCAGGATGCATAGTGATCAGAAAAGGTGGCAATGTGATCAGGAACAAATGGGCATTTTGACCAGTAAGCAGGGAGCATTGTAATCACTAATCAGGGGGAATTGTGATCAGAAACAGGGGTCATTATGATCAAGTACAAGCGACATTGTGATCAGTAAAGACGGGGCATTGTGATCACAATGCAGGGGCATTGTTATCATTAACGGGGGTATTGTGATCAGTAAGGATGGGGGATTGTGATCAGGAAATAAGGGGAATTGTGATCAGGAAGCAAGAGGCATTGTGATCAGGAACCAAAGGGCATTGTGAGCAGTAAGCACGGAATATTGTAATCACTAAACATGAGGTATTGTGATCAGAAACAGGGGTCATTATGATCAAGAACAAGCGGCATTGTGATCAGTAAAGAAGGGGCATTGTGATCACAAAGCAGGGGGCATTGTGATCAGTAAAAGGGGGCAGTGTGATCCGGAACAAAGGGGCATTTTGACCAGTAAGCAGGGAGCATTGTAATCACTAATCAGAGGGTATCGTGACCACAAACAAGGGTCATTATTATCAAGAACAAGGGGCATTGCGATCAGGAAGAATGGGGATTTGTGATCAGGAACCCAGGGAATTGTGATCAGGAAGCAAGATATATTGTGATCAGGAAGCAAAGGGCATTGTGATCATTACCAAGGGCTATCGTGATCAGTTTATAAGAGGTATGTGATGTGTAAACAGGGCGTATTCTGAAAATTAAGCAGGGGGCACTGAGATCAGTATCGGGGGTATTGTGATCAGTAAGGATGGGGGATTGTGATCAGGTCGCAAGGGCAATTGTGATCAGGAAGCCACAGTTATTGTGATCAGGAAACAAAGGGCATTGTGATCAGTAGGCAAGGGGTATTTTGATCAGTGAACAATGCGTACTGTGATGTGTAAACAGGGGGCAATGTGATCAGGAAGAAAGGGCCATTGTGATCAGTAAGCAGGGAGCATTTTAATCACTCATCAGGGGGTATTGTTATCAGAAACAGTGGTCTTTATGATTAAGAACAAGGGGCATTGTGATCACAAAGCAGGGGGTATTGTGATCAGTAACACGGGGCATTGTGATCACTAAAGATGGGGGATTGTGATCAGGAAGCAAGGGGAATTGTGATCAGGAAGCAAGAGGCATTGTGATCAGGAAGCAAAGGGCATTGTGAGAAGTAGGCAAGGGGTATTGTGATCAGCGAACAAGAAGTACTGTGATGTGTAACAGGGGGCATTTTGAAAAGTAAGCAGGGGGCATTGTGGACAGTAAAAGGGGGCATTTTGATCAGGAAGAATGGGGTTTTGTGATCAGTAAGCAGGGAGCATTCTAATCACAAATCAGGGGGTATTGTGATCAGAAACAAGGGGCATTATGGTCAAGAACAAGGGGCATTGTGATAAAAAAACAAGGGGCATTGTGATCACAATGCAGGGGGCATTGGGATCAGTAACGGGGTATTGTGATCAGTAAGAATGGGGGATTTTGATCAGGAAGTAAGGGGAATTGTGATCAGGAAGCAAAGAGCATTGTGAGCAGTAGGCAAGGGGTATTGTGATAATTGATCAAGAGTACTGTGATGTGTAAACAGGGGGCATTCTGATAAGTAAGCAAGGGCATTGTGATCAGGAAGAAAGCGGCATTGTGATCAGTAAGCACGGAATATTGTAATCACTATACAGGAGGTATTGTGATCAGAAACAGGGGTCATTATGATCAAGAACAAGCGGCAATGTGATCAGTAAAGAAGGGGTATTGTGATCACAAAGCAGGGGGCATTGTGATCAGGAAAAAAGGGGCATTTTGAGCAGAAAGAAGGGAGCATTGTAATCACTAATGAAGGGGTTTGTGATCACAACAAGTGTCATTATGATCAAGAGCAAGTGGCATTGTGATCACAAAGCAGGGGGCATTGTGATCAGTAAGGATGGGGAATTGTGAACAGGAAATAGCGGAATTGTGATCACGAAGCAAGAGGTATTGTGATCAGGAAGCAAAGGGCATTGTGATCAGTACGCAAGGGGTATTGTGATCAATGAAGAACGCGTACTGCATGTGTAAACAGGGGACAATGTGATCAGGAAGAAAGGGACATTGTGAGTAGTAAGCAGGGAGCATTGTAATCATTCATCAGGGGGTATTGTGATCAGAAACAGGGTTCATTATGATCAAGAACAAGCGGTATTGTGATCAGTAAAGAAGGGTCATTGTGATCACAAAGCAGGGGCATTGTGATCAGTAACAGGGGTATTGTGATCAGGAAGCAAGGGTAATTGTGATCAGGAAGCAATAGTTATTGTTTCCAGGAAGCAAAGGGCATTGTGATCAGTAGGCAAGGGGAATTTTGATCAGGAAGCTGAGGTAATGTGATCAGGAAGCTAAGGGCATTGTGATCACTTGGGAAGGGATATTGTGATCAGTCAACAAGGGGTACTGTGATGTGTAAACAGGGGGCATTCTGAAAAGTCACCAGGCGCATTGTGATCAGAAAGAAAGGGGCATTTTGACCAGTTACCAGGGAGCATTGTAATCACTAATTAGGTGGTATTTTGATCACAAACAGGGGTCATTATGATTAAGAACAAGGGGCATTGTAATCACAAAGCAAGGGGCATTGTGATCAGTAACAGGGGGTATTGTGAACAGTAAGGATGGGGAATTGTGATCAGGAAGTAAGGGGAATTGAGATCAGGAAGCAGGAGGTATTGTGCTCAGGAGCAAAAGGCATTGTGTTCAGTAGGCAAGGGGTATTGTGATGTGTAACCAGGGGACATTCTGAAAAGTAAGCAGGGGTCATTGTGATCATTAAAAGGGGGACTTTTGATCAGGAATAAAGGGGCATTTTGACCAGTAAGCAGGGAGCATTGTAAACAGTAATTGGGTGGTATTGTGATCACAAACATGGGCCATTATGATTCAGAACAAGGGGCATTGTGATCACAAAGAAGGGGGCATTGTCATCAGTAACAGGGGGCATTGTGATCACTAAGGATGGGGGATTGTGATCAGGAAGCAAGGGGAATTTTGATCAGGAAGCAAAGGGCATTGTGACCAGTAGGCAAGGCGTATTGCGATCAGGGAACAAGGGGTAACATGATGTGTAAAGACGGGGCATTCTGATAAGCATGCACGGGGCAATGTGATCAGGAAGAAAGGTGATTTGTGATCAGGAAGCAAGGGGAATTGTGATCAGGAAGCAAGAGTTATTGTGATCAGGATGCAAAGGTCATTGTGAGCAGTAGGCAAGGGGTATTGTGATCAGAGAACAAGGGGTACTGTGATGTGTAAACAGGGGGCATTCTGATAAGTAAGCATGGGCATTGTGATCAGGAGAAAAAGGGCATTTTGACCATTAAGCAGGGAGCATTGTAATTACTATTCAGGGTGCATTGTGACCACAAACAAGGGTCATTATGATCAAGAGCAAGGGGCATTGTGATAACAAAGCAGGGGGCATTGTAATCAGTAAAGATGGGGAATTGTGATCAGGAAGTAAGGGGATTTGTGATCAGGAAGCAAGGGGCATTGTGATCAGTAGGCAAGGGGTATTGTGATCAGTGAACAACGGGTGCTGTGATGTGTAAACAGTGTGCATTCTGAAAAGTAAGCAGGGGGCGTTGTGATCAGGAAGAAAGGGTCATTGTGATCAGTAAGCAGGGAGCATTGTAATCACTAATCAGGGGTATTGTGATCAGAAACAGGGGTCTTCATGATCAAGAGCAAGGGGCACTGTGATCACAATGCAGTGGGCATTGTGATCAGTAAAGATGGGAGATTGTGATCAGGAAGCAAGGGGAATTGTGATCAGGAAGCAAGAGGGATTGTGATCAGGAAGCAAAGGCATTGTGATCAGTAGCCAAGGGGTATTGTGATCAGTGAACAAGGGGTACTGTGATGTGTAAACAGGGGGCATTCTGAAAAGTAAGCAGTGGGCATTGTGATCAGGAAAAAAGGGGCATTGTGATCAGTAACTGCGTTATTGTGATCAATAAGAATGTGGAGTTGTGATCAGGAAACAAAGGACATTGTATTCAGTAGGCAAGGATTATACTGATAGGTGAACAAGGGGTACTGTGATGTGTAAACTGGGGGCATTCTGATAAGTAAGCAGGGGTCATTGTGATCAGGAAGAAAGGGGCATTTTGACCAGTAAGCAGGGAGCATTGTAATCACTAATTGGGTGGTATTGTGATCACAAACATGGGCCATTATGATTCAGAACAAGGGGCATTGTGATCACAAAGCAGGGGGCATTGTCATCAGTAACAGGGGGCATTGTGATCACTAAGGATGGGGGATTGTGATCAGGAAGCAAGGGGAATTTTGATCAGGAAGCAAAGGGCATTGTGACCAGTAGGCAAGGCGTATTGCGATCAGGGAACAAGGGGTAACGTGATGTGTAAAGATGGGGCATTCTGATAAGCATGCAGGGTGCAATGTGATCAGGAAGAAAGGTGAATTGTGATCAGGAAGCAAGGGGAATTTTGATCAGGAAGCAAGAGTTATCGTGATCAGGAAGCAAAGGGCATTGTGAGCAGTAGGCAAGGGGTATTGTGATCAGTGAACAAGGGGTACTGTGATGTGTAAACAGGGGGCATTCTGATAAGTAAGCAGGGGCATTGTGATCAGGAGAAAAGGGGAATTTTGACCTTTAAGCAGGGAGCATTGTAATTACTATGCAGGGTGCATTGTGACTTCAAACAAGGGTCATTATGATCAAGAGCAAGGGGCATTGTGATCACAAAGCAGCGGGCATTGTGATCAGTAATGATGGGGAATTGTGATCAGGAAGTAAGGGGATTTGTGATCAGGAAGCAAGAGGGATTGTGATCAGGAAGCAAGGGGCATTGTGATCAGTAGGCAAGGGGTATTGTGATCAGTGAACAACGGGTACTGTGATGTGTAAACAGGGTGCATTCTGAAAAGTAAGCAGGGGGTGTTGTGATCAGGAAGATAGGGTCATTGTGATCAGTAAGCAGGGAGCAATGTAATCACCAATCAGGGGTATTGTGATCAGAAACAGGGGTCTTCATGATCAAGAGCAAGGGGCACTGTGATCACAATGCAGAGGGAATTGTGATCAGTAAAGATGGGAGATTGTGATCAGGAAGCAAGGGGAATTGTGATCAGGAAGCAAGAGGGATTGTGATCAGGAAGAAAAGACATTGTGACCAGTAGGCAAGGGGTATTGTGATCAGTGAACAAGGGGTAATGTGATGTGTAAACAGGGGGCATTCTGAAAAGTAAGCAGTGGGCATTGTGATCAGGAAAAAAGGGGCATTGTGATCAGTAACTGAGTTATTGTGATCAATAAGAATGTGGAGTTGTGATCAGGAAACAAAGGACATTGTGATCAGTAGGCAAGGGGTATACTGATAGGTGAACAAGGGGTAGTGTGATGTGTAAACTGGGGGCATTCTGATAAGTAAGCAGGGGTCATTGTGATCAGGAAGAAAGGGGCATTGTGATCACAAAGCAGGGGTCATTGTGTTCAGTAAAAGGGGGCATTGTTATCCAGAACAAAGGGGCATTTTGACCAGTAAGCAGCGAGCATTGTAACCACTAATCAGGGGGTATTGTGATCAGAAACAGGGGTCATTATGATCAAGAACAAGTAGCATTGTGATCAGTAAAGAACGGGCATTGTGATCACAAAGCAGGCGCTTTGTGATCATTAACGGGGGTATTGTGATCAGGAAGGAAGGGGAATTGTGATCAGAAAGCCAGAGGTATTGTGATCAGGAAGCAAGGGGCATTGTGATCAGTAGGCAACGGGTATTGTGATCAGTGAACAACGGGTACTGCGATGTGTAAACAGGGGGCATTCTGAAAAGTAAGCAGTGGGCATTGTGATCAGTAAAAGGGGGCATTGTGATCAGGAACAAAGGGACATTTTGACCAGTAAGCAGGGAGCATTATAATCACTAATTTGGGGGGATTGTGATCAAAAACAGGGGTCATTATGATTAAGAACAAGGGCCATTGTGATCACAAAGCAGGGGCATTGTGATCAGTAACAGGGGGCATAGTGATCCTTAAGGATGGGGGATTGTGATGAGGAAGCAAAGGGCATTGGCATCAGTAGGCAAGGGGTATTGTGATCGGTGAATAAGGGGTACTGTGGTCTGTAAACAGGGGATATTCTATAAAGTATGCAGGATGCATAGTGATCAGAAAAGGTGGCAATGTGATCAGGAACAAATGGGCATTTTGACCAGTAAGCAGGGAGCATTGTAATCACTAATCAGGGGGAATTGTGATCAGAAACAGGGGTCATTATGATCAAGTACAAGCGACATTGTGATCAGTAAAGACGGGGCATTGTGATCACAATGCAGGGGCATTGTTATCATTAACGGGGGTATTGTGATCAGTAAGGATGGGGGATTGTGATCAGGAAATAAGGGGAATTGTGATCAGGAAGCAAGAGGCATTGTGATCAGGAACCAAAGGGCATTGTGAGCAGTAAGCACGGAATATTGTAATCACTAAACATGAGGTATTGTGATCAGAAACAGGGGTCATTATGATCAAGTACAAGCGACATTGTGATCAGTAAAGAGGGGGCATTGTGATCACAAAGCAGGGGGCATTGTGATCAGTAAAAGGGGGCAGTGTGATCCGGAACAAAGGGGCATTTTGACCAGTAAGCAGGGAGCATTGTAATCACTAATCAGAGGGTATCGTGACCACAAACAAGGGTCATTATTATCAAGAACAAGGGGCATTGCGATCAGGAAGAATGGGGATTTGTGATCAGGATCCCAGGGAATTGTGATCAGGAAGCAAGATATATTGTGATCAGGAAGCAAAGGGCATTGTGATCATTACCAAGGGCTATCGTGATCAGTTTACAAGAGGTATGTGATGTGTAAACAGGGCGTATTCTGAAAATTAAGCAGGGGTCACTGAGATCAGTATCGGGGGTATTGTGATCAGTAAGGATGGGGGATTGTGATCAGGAGGCAAGGGCAATTGTGATCAGGAAGCCACAGTTATTGTGATCAGGAAACAAAGGGCATTGTGATCAGTAGGCAAGGGGTATTTTGATCAGTGAACAATGCGTACTGTGATGTGTAAACAGGGGGCAATGTGATCAGGAAGAAGGGGCCATTGTGATCAGTAAGCAGGGAGCATTTTAATCACTCATCAGGGGGTATTGTTATCAGAAACAGTGGTCTTTATGATTAAGAACAAGGGGCATTGTGATCACAAAGCAGGGGGTATTGTGATCAGTAACACGGGGCATTGTGATCACTAAAGATGGGGGATTGTGATCAGGAAGCAAGGGGAATTGTGATCAGGAAGCAAGAGGCATTGTGATCAGGAAGCAAAGGGCATTGTGAGAAGTAGGCAAGGGGTATTGTGATCAGCGAACAAGAAGTACCGTGATGTGTAACAGGGGGCATTTTGAAAAGTAAGCAGGGGGCATTGTGGACAGTAAAAGGGGGCATTTTGATCAGGAAGAATGGTGTATTGTGATCAGTAAGCAGGGAGCATTCTAATCACCAATCAGGGGGTATTGTGATCAGAAACAAGGGGCATTATGGTCAAGAACAAGGGGCATTGTGATAAAAAAACAAGGGGCATTGTGATCACAATGCAGGGGGCATTGGGATCAGTAACGGGGTATTGTGATCAGTAAGAATGGGGGATTTTGATCAGGAAGTAAGGGGAATTGTGATCAGGAAGCAAAGAGCATTGTGAGCAGTAGGCAAGGGGTATTGTGATAATTGATCAAGAGTACTGTGATGTGTAAACAGGGGGCATTCTGATAAGTAAGCAAGGGCATTGTGATCAGGAAGAAAGCGGCATTGTGATCAGTAAGCACGGAATATTGTAATCACTATACAGGAGGTATTGTGATCAGAAACAGGGGTCATTATGATCAAGAACAAGCGGCAATGTGATCAGTAAAGAAGGGGTATTGTGATCACAAAGCAGGGGGCATTGTGATCAGGAAAAAAGGGGCATTTTGAGCAGAAAGAAGGGAGCATTGTAATCACTAATGAAGGGGTTTGTGATCACAACAAGTGTCATTATGATCAAGAGCAAGTGGCATTGTGATCACAAAGCAGGGGGCATTGTGATCAGTAAGGATGGGGAATTGTGAACAGGAAATAGCGGAATTGTGATCACGAAGCAAGAGGTATTGTGATCAGGAAGCAAAGGGCATTGTGATCAGTACGCAAGGGGTATTGTGATCAATGAAGAACGCGTACTGCATGTGTAAACAGGGGTCAATGTGATCAGGAAGAAGGGGACATTGTGAGTAGTAAGCAGGGAGCATTGTAATCATTCATCAGGGGGTATTGTGATCAGAAACAGGGTTCATTATGATCAAGAACAAGCGGCATTGTGATCAGTAAAGAAGGGTCATTGTGATCACAAAGCAGGGGCATTGTGATCAGTAACAGGGGTATTGTGATCAGGAAGCAAGGGTAATTGTGATCAGGAAGTAATAGTTATTGTTTCCAGGAAGCAAAGGGCATTGTGATCAGTAGGCAAGGGGAATTTTGATCAGGAAGCTGAGGTAATGTGATCAGGAAGCTAAGGGCATTGTGATCACTTGGGAAGGGATATTGTGATCAGTCAACAAGGGGTACTGTGATGTGTAAACAGGGGGCATTCTGAAAAGTCACCAGGCGCATTGTGATCAGAAAGAAAGGGGCATTTTGACCAGTTACCAGGGAGCATTGTAATCACTAATTAGGTGGTATTTTGATCACAAACAGGGGTCATTATGATTAAGAACAAGGGGCATTGTAATCACAAAGCAAGGGGCATTGTGATCAGTAACAGGGGGTATTGAGAACAGTAAGGATGGGGGATTGTGATCAGGAAGTAAGGGGAATTGAGATCAGGAAGCAGCAGGTATTGTGCTCAGGAGCAAAAGGCATTGTGTTCAGTAGGCAAGGGGTATTGTGATGTGTAACCAGGGGACATTCTGAAAAGTAAGCAGGGGTCATTGTGATCATTAAAAGGGGGAATTTTGATCAGGAATAAAGGGGCATTTTGACCAGTAAGCAGGGAGCATTGTAAACAGTAATTGGGTGGTATTGTGATCACAAACATGGGCCATTATGATTCAGAACAAGGGGCATTGTGATCACAAAGAAGGGGGCATTGTCATCAGTAACAGGGGGCATTGTGATCACTAAGGATGGGGGATTGTGATCAGGAAGCAAGGGGAATTTTGATCAGGAAGCAAAGGGCATTGTGACCAGTAGGCAAGGCGTATTGCGATCAGAGAACAAGGGGTAACATGATGTGTAAAGACGGGGCATTCTGATAAGCATGCAGGGGGCAATGTGATCAGGAAGAAAGGTGATTTGTGATCAGGAAGCAAGGGGAATTGTGATCAGGAAGCAAGAGTTATTGTGATCAGGATGCAAAGGTCATTGTGAGCAGTAGGCAAGGGGTATTGTGATCAGAGAACAAGGGGTACTGTGATGTGTAAACAGGGGGCATTCTGATAAGTAAGCGTGGGCATTGTGATCAGGAGAAAAAGGGCATTTTGACCATTAAGCAGGGAGCATTGTAATTACTATTCAGGGTGCATTGTGACCACAAACAAGGGTCATTATGATCAAGAGCAAGGGGCATTGTGATAACAAAGCAGGGGGCATTGTAATCAGTAAAGATGGGGAATTGTGATCAGGAAGTAAGGGGATTTGTGATCAGGAAGCAAGGGGCATTGTGATCAGTAGGCAAGGGGTATTGTGATCAGTGAACAACGGGTGCTGTGATGTGTAAACAGTGAGCATTCTGAAAAGTAAGCAGGGGGCGTTGTGATCAGGAAGAAAGGGTCATTGTAATCAGTAAGCAGGGAGCATTGTAATCACTAATCAGGGGTATTGTGATCAGAAACAGGGGTGTTCATGATCAAGAGCAAGGGGCACTGTGATCACAATGCAGTGGGCATTGTGATCAGTAAAGATGGGAGATTGTGATCAGGAAGCAAGGGGAATTGTGATCAGGAAGCAAGAGGGATTGTGATCAGGAAGCAAAGGCATTGTGATCAGTAGCCAAGGGGTATTGTGATCAGTGAACAAGGGGTACTGTGATGTGTAAACAGGGGGCATTCTGATAAGTAAGCAGAGGTCATTGTGATCAGGAAGAAAGGGGCATTGTGATCAGTATGCAGGGAGCATTGTAAAAACTAATGAGGGGGTATTGTGATCACAAACAAGGGTCATTATGATCAAGAGCAAGGGGCTTTGAGATAACAAAGCAGGGGGTATTGTGCTCAGTTAGGATGTAGAATTGTGATCAGGAAGTAGAGGAATTGTGATCAGGAAGCAAGAGGTATTGTGATCAGGAAGCAAAGGGCATTGTGATCAGTAGGCAAAGGGTTTTGTGATCGGTGAACAAGGGGTACTGTGACGTGTAAACAGGGGATATTCTGAAAACTAAGCAGGCAGCATTTTGATCAGTAAAAGGGGGCACTGTGATCAGGAACAAACTGGCATTTTGACCAGTAAGCCGGGAGCATTGTAATCACTAATCAGGGGTTATTGTGATCAGAAACAGGGGTCATTATGATCAAGTACAAGCGACATTGTGATCAGTAAAGACGGGGCATTGTGATCACAATGCAGGGGCATTGTTATCATTAACGGGGGTACTCTGATCAGTAAGGATGGGGGATTGTGATCAAGAAATAAGGGGAATTGTGATCAGGCAGCAAGAGGCATTGTGATCAGGAACCAAAGGGCATTGTGAGCAGTAAGCACGGAATATTGTAATCACTAAACATGAGGTATTGTGATCAGAAACAGGGGTCATTATGATCAAGAACAAGCGGCATTGTGATCAGTAAAGAAGGGGCATTGTGATCACAAAGCAGGGGGCATTGTGATCAGTAAAAGGGGGCAGTGTGATCCAGAACAAAGGGGCATTTTGACCAGTAAGCAGGGAGCATTGTAATCACTAATCAGAGGGTATCGTGACCACAAACAAGGGTCATTATTATCAAGAGCAAGGGGCATTGAGATCAGGAAGAATGGGGGATTGTGATCAGGAACCCATGGAATTGTGATCAGGAAGCAAGGTATATTGTGATCAGGAAGCAAAGGGCATTGTGATCATTAGGCATGGGCTATCGTGATCAGTGAACAAGAGGTATGTGATGTGTAAACAGGGCGTATTCTGAAAATTAAACAGGGGGCACTGAGATCAGTATCGGGGGTATTGTGATCAGTAAGGATGGGGGATTTTGATCAGGACGCAAGGGCAATTGTGATCAGGAAGCCACAGTTATTGTGATCAGGTAACAAATGGCATTGTGATCAGTAGGCAAGGGGTATTTTGATCAGTGAACAACGCGTACTGTGATGTGTAAACAGGGGGCAATGAGATCAGGAAGAAAGGGCCATTGTGATCAGTAAGCAGGGAGCATTTTAATCACTCATCAGGGGGTATTGTTATCAGAAACAGTGGTCATTATGATTAAGAACAAGGGGCATTGTGATCACAAAGCAGGGGGTATTGTGATCAGTAACACGGGGCATTGTGATCACTAAAGATGGGGATTGTGATCAGGAAGCAAGGGGAATTGTGATCAGGAAGCAAGAGGCATTGTGATCAGGAAGCAAAGGGCATTGTGAGAAGTAGGCAAGGGGTATTGTGATCAGTGAAAAAGGGTTACTGTGATGTGCAACAGGGGACATTCTGAAAAGTAAGCAGGGGGCATTGTGGTCAGTAAAAGGGGGCATTTTGATCAGGTAGAATGGGGCATTGTGATCAGTAAGCAGGGAGCATTCTAATCACTAATCAGGGGGTATTGTGATCAGAAACAAGGGGCATTATGTCAAGAACAAGGGGCATTGTGATCAAAAAACAAGGGGCATTGTGATCACAAAGCAGGGGTCACTGTGATCAGTAACGGGGTATTGTGATCAGTAAGAATGGGGAATTTTGATCAGGAAGTAAGGGGAATTGTGATCAGGAAGCAAGAGTCATTGTGATTAGGAAGCAAAGAGCATTGTGAGCAGTAGGCAAGGGGTATTGTGATAATTGATCAAGGGTACTGTGATGTGTAAACAGGGGGCATTCTGATAAGTAAGCAGGGGCATTGTGATCAGGAAGAAAGCGGCATTGTGATCAGTAAGCACGGAATATTGTAATCACTATACAGGAGGTATTGTGATCAGAAACAGGGGTCATTATGATCAAGAACAAGCGGCAATGTGATCAGTAAAGAAGGGGTATTGTGATCACAAAGCAGGGGGCATTGTGATCAGGAAAAAAGGGGCATTTTGAGCAGAAAGCAGGGAGCATTGTAATCACTAATGAAGGGGTTTGTGATCACAACAAGTGTCATTATGATCAAGAGCAAGTGGCATTGTGATCACAAAGCAGGGGGCATTGTGATCAGTAAGGATGGGGAATTGTGAACAGGAAATAGCGGAATTGTGATCACGAAGCAAGAGGTATTGTGATCAGGAAGTAAAGGCCATTGTGATCAATACGCAAGGGTATTGTGATCAACGAAGAACGCGTACTGCATGTGTAAACAGGGGGCAATGTGATCAGGAAGAAGGGGACATTGTGAGTAGTAACCAGGGAGCATTGTCATCATTCATCAGTGGGTATTGTGGTCAGAAACAGGGTTCATTATGATCAAGAACAAGCGGCATTGTGATCAGTAAAGAAGGGTCACTGTGATCACAAAGCAGGGGCATTGTGATCAGTAACAGGGGTATTGTGATCAGGAAGCAAGGGTAATTGTGATCAGGAAGCAATAGTTATTGTTTTCAGGAAGCAAAGGGCATTGTGATCAGTAGGCAAGGGGAATTTTGATCAGGAAGCTGAGGTAATGTGATCAGGAAGCTAAGGGCATTGTGATCACTTGGGAAGGGATATTGTGATCAGTCAACAAGGGGTACTGTGATGTGTAAACAGGGGGCATTCTGAAAAGTCACCAGGCGCATTGTGATCAGAAAGAAAGGGCATTTTGACCAGTCACCAGGGAGCATTGTAATCACTAATTAGGTGGTATTTTGATCACAAACAGAGGTCATTATGATTAAGAACAAGGGGCATTGTAATCACAAAGCAAGGGGCATTGTGATCAGTAACAGTGGGTGTTGTGAACAGTAAGGATGGGGGATTGTGATCAGGAAGTAAGGGGAATTGAGATCAGGAAGCAAGATGTTTTGTGCTCAGGAGCAAAAGGCATTGTGTTCAGTAGGCAAGGGGTATTGTGATGTGTAAACAGGGGACATTCTGAAAAGTAAGCAGGGGTCATTGTGATCATTAAAAGGGGGAATTTTGATCAGGAATAAAGGGGCATTTTGACCAGTAAGCAGGGAGCATTGTAATCACTAATTGGGTGGTATTGTGATCAAAAACATGGGCCATTATGATTCAGAACAAGGGGCATTGTGATCACAAAGCAGGGGGCATTGTGATCAGTAAGGATGGGGAATTGTGAACAGGAAATAGCGGAATTGTGATCACGAAGCAAGAGGTATTGTGATCAGGAAGTAAAGGGCATTGTGATCAATACGCAAGGGTATTGTGATCAACGAAGAACGCGTACTGCATGTGTAAACAGGGGGCAATGTGATCAGGAAGAAAGGGACATTGTGAGTAGTAAGCAGGGAGCATTGTAATCATTCATCAGGGGGTATTGTGATCAGAAACAGGGTTCATTATGATCAAGAACAAGCGGCATTGTGATCAGTAAAGAAGGGTCATTGTGATCACAAAGCAGGGGCATTCTGATCAGTAACAGGGGTATTGTGATCAGGAAGCAAGGGTAATTGTGATCAGGAAGCAATAGTTATTGTTTTCAGGAAGCAAAGGGCATTGTGATCACTTATGAAGCATATTGTGATCAGTCAACAAGGGGTACTGTGATGTGTAAACAGGGGGCATTCTGAAAAGTCACCAGGCGCATTGTGATCAGAAAGAAAGGGGCATTTTGACCAGTTACCAGTGAGCATTGTAATCACTAATTAGTTGGTATTTTGATCACAAACAGGGGTCATTATGATTAAGAACAAGGGGCATTGTAATCACAAAGCAAGGGGCATTGTGATCAGTAACAGGGGGTATTGTGAACAGTAAGGATGGGGGATTGTGATCAGGAAGTAAGGGGAATTGAGATCAGGAAGCAATAGTTATTGTTTTCAGGAAGCAAAGGGCATTGTGATCAGTAGGCAAGGGGAATTTTGATCAGTAAGCTGAGGTAATGTGATCAGGAAGCTAAGGGCATTGTGATCACTTGGGAAGGGATATTGTGATCAGTCAACAAGGGGTACTGTGATGTGTAAACAGGGGGCATTCTGAAAAGTCACCAGGCGCATTGTGATCAGAAAGAAAGGGGCATTTTGACCAGTTACCAGGGAGCATTGTAATCACTAATTAGGTGGTACTTTGATCACAAAAAGAGGTCATTATGATTAAGAGCAAGGGGCATTGTAATCACAAAGCAAGGGGCATTGTGATCAGTAACAGTGGGTGTTGTGAACAGTAAGGATGGGGGATTGTGATCAGGAAGTAAGGGGAATTGAGATCAGGAAGCAAGAGGTATTGTGCTCAGGAGCAAAAGGCATTGTGTTCAGTAGGCAAGGGGTATTGTGATGTGTAAACGGGACATTCTGAAAAGTAAGCAGGTTTCATTGTGATTATTAAAAGGGGGAATTTTGATCAGGAATAAAGGGGCATTTTGACCAGTAAGCAGGGAGCATTGTAATCACTAATTGGGTGGTATTGTGATCACAAACATGGGCCATTATGATTCAGAACAAGGGGCATTGTGATCACAAAGCAGGGGGCATTGTCATCAGTAACAGGGGGCATTGTGATCACTAAGGATGGGGGATTCTGATCAGGAAGCAAGGGGAATTTTGATCAGGAAGCAAAGGGCATTGTGACCAGTAGGCAAGGCGTATTGCGATCAGGGAACACGGGGTAACGTGATGTGTAAAGATGGGGCATTCTGATAAGCATGCAGGGGGCAATGTGATCAGGAAGAAAGGTGAATTGTGATCAGGAAGCAAGGGGAATTTTGATCAGGAAGCAAGAGTTATCGTGATCAGGAAGCAAAGGGCATTGTGAGCAGTAGGCAAGGGGTATTGTGATAATTGATCAAAGGTACTGTGATGTGTAAACAGGGGGCATTCTGATAAGTAAGCAGGGGCATTGAGATCAGGAAGAAAGCGGCATTGTGATCAGTAATCTCAGAATATTGTAATCACTATACAGGAGGTATTGTGATCAGAAACAGGGGTCATTATGATCAAGAACAAGCGTCAATGTGATCAGTAAAGAAGGGGTATTGTGATCACAAAGCAGGGGGCATTGTGATCAGGAAAAAAGAAGCATTTTGAGCAGAAAGCATGAGAATAGTAATCACTAATGAAGGGGTTTGTGATCACAACAAGTGTCATTATGATCAAGAGCAAGTGGCATTGTGATCACAAAGCAGGGGGCATTGTGATCAGTAAGGATGGGGAATTGTGAACAGGAAATAGCGGAATTGTGATCACGAAGCAAGAGGTATTGTGGTCAGGAAGCAAAGGGCATTGTGATCAGTACGCAAGGGGTATTGTGGTCAATGAAGAACGCGTACTGCATGTGTAAACAGGGGGCAATGTGATCAGGAAGAAAGGGACATTGTGAGTAGTAAGCAGGGAGCATTGTAATCATTCATCAGGGGGTATTGTGATCAGAAACAGGGTTCATTATGATCAAGAACAAGCGGCATTGTGATCAGTAAAGAAGGGTCATTGTGATCACAAAGCAGGGGCATTCTGATCAGTAACAGGGGTATTGTGATCAGGAAGCAAGGGTAATTGTGATCAGGAAGCAATAGTTATTGTTTTCAGGAAGCAAAGGGCATTGTGATCACTTATGAAGCATATTGTGATCAGTCAACAAGGGGTACTGTGATGTGTAAACAGGGGGCATTCTGAAAAGTCACCAGGCGCATTGTGATCAGAAAGAAAGGGGCATTTTGACCAGTTACCAGTGAGCATTGTAATCACTAATTAGTTGGTATTTTGATCACAAACAGGGGTCATTATGATTAAGAACAAGGGGCATTGTAATCACAAAGCAAGGGGCATTGTGATCAGTAACAGGGGGTATTGTGAACAGTAAGGATGGGGGATTGTGATCAGGAAGTAAGGGGAATTGAGATCAGGAAGCAAGAGGTATTGTGCTCAGGAGCAAAAGGCATTGTGTTCAGTAGGCAAGGGGTATTGTGATGTGTAAACAGGGGACATTCTGAAAAGTAAGCAGGGGTCATTGTGATCATTAAAAGGGGGAATTTTGATCAGGAATAAAGGGGCATTTTGACCAGTAAGCAGGGAGCATTGTAATCACTAATTGGGTGGTATTGTGATCACAAACATGGGCCATTATGATTCAGAACAAGGGGCATTGTGATCACAAAGCAGGGGGCATTGTCATCAGTAACAGGGGGCATTGTGATCACTAAGGATGGGGGATTGTGATCAGGAAGCAAGGGGAATTTTGATCAGGAAGCAAAGGGCATTGTGACCAGTAGGCAAGGCGTATTGCGATCAGGGAACAAGGGGTAACGTGATGTGTAAAGACGGGGCATTCTGATAAGCATGCAGGGTGCAATGTGATCAGGAAGAAAGGTGAATTGTGATCAGGAAGCAAGGGGAATTGTGATCAGGAAGCAAGAGTTATTGTGATCAGGAAGCAAAAGGCATTGTGAGCAGTAGGCAAGGGGTATTGTGATCAGAGAACAAGGGGTACTGTGATGTGTAAACAGGGGGCATTCTGATAAGTCAGCAGGGGCATTGTGATCAGGAGAAAAGGGGCATTTTGACCATTAAGCAGGGAGCATTGTAATTAATATTCAGGGTGCATTGTGACCACAAACAAGGGTCATTATGATCAAGAGCAAGGGGCATTGTGATCACAAAGCAGGGGGCATTGTGATCAGTAAAGATGGGGAATTGTGATCAGGAAGTAAGGGGATTTGTGATCAGGAAGCAAGAGGATTTGTGATCAGGAAGCAAGGGGCATTGTGATCAGTAGGCAACGGGTATTGTGATCAGTGAACAACGGGTACTGTGATGTGTAAACAGGGTGCATTCTGAAAAGTAAGCAGGGGGCGTTGTGATCAGGAAGAAAGGGTCATTGTGATCAGTAAGCAGGGAGCATTGTAATCACTAATCAGGGGTATTGTGATCAGAAACAGGGGTCTTCATGATCAAGAGCAAGGGACACTGTGATCACAATGCAGTGGGCAATGTGATCAGTAAAGATGGGAGATTGTGATCAGGAAGCAAGGGGAATTGTGATCAGGAAGCAAGAGGGATTGTGATCAGGAAGAAAAGGCATTGTGATCAGTAGGCAAGGGGTATTGTGATCAGTGAACAAGGGGTTCTGTGATGTGTAAACAGGGGGCATTCTGAAAAGTAAGCAGTGGGCATTGTGATCAGGAAAAAAGGGGCATTGTGATCAGTAACTGGGTTATTGTGATCAATAAGAATGTGGAGTTGTGATTAGGAAACAAAGGACATTGTGATCAGTAGGCAAGGGGTATAGTGATAGGTGAACAAGGGGTACTGTGATGTGTAAACTGGAGGCATTCTGATAAGTAAGCAGGGGTCATTGTGATCAGGAGGAAAGGGGCACTGTGAGCAGTATGCAGGGAGCATTGTAATCAGTAATCAGGGGTTATTGTGATCACAAACAAGGGTCATTATGATCAAGAGCAAGGGACTTTGTGATCACAAAGCAGGGGGCATTGTGCTCAGTTAGGATGTGGAATTGTGATCAGGAAGTAGGGGAATTGTGATCAGGAAAGAAGAGGTATTGTGATCAGGAAGCAAAGGGCATTGTGATCAGTAGGCATTGGGTATTGTAATCAGTGAACAGCGGGTATTGTGATGTGTAAACAGGCGATATTCTGAAAACTAAGCAGGCAGCATTGTGATCAGTAAAAGGGGGCACTGTGATCAGGAACAAACTGTCATTTTGACCAGTAAGCCGGGAGCATTGTAATCACTAATCAGGGGGTATTGTGATCAGAAACAGGGGTCATTATGATCAAGAACAAGCAGCATTGTGATCAGTAAAGAACGGGCATTGTGATCACAAAGCAGGCGCTTTGTTATCATTAACGGGGGTATTGTGATCAGGAAGGAAGGGGAATTGTGATCAGGATTCCAGAGGTATTGCGATCAGGAAGCAAAGGGCATTGTGATCATTTGGCAAGGGATATTGTGATCAGTGAACAAGGGGTACTGTGATGTGTAAACAGGGGGCATTCTGAAAAGTAAGCAGTGGGCATTGTGATCAGTAAAAGGGGCATTGTGATCAGGAACAAAGGGGCATTTTGACCAGTAAGCAGGGAGCATTATAATCACTAATTTGGGGGGATTGTGATCAAAAACAGGGGTCATTATGATTAAGAACAAGGGGCATTGTGATCACAAAGCAGGGGCATTGTGATCAGTAATAGGGGGCATAGTGATCCTTAATGATGGGGGATTGTGATGAGGAAGCAAAGGGCATTGGCATCAGTAGGCAAGGGGTATTGTGATCGGTGAATAAGTGGTACTGTGTTCTGTAAACTGGGGATATTCTGAGAAGTATGCAGGATGCATTGAGATCAGAAAAGGGGGCATTGTGATCAGGAACAAATGGGCATTTTGACCAGTAAGCAGGGAGCATTGTAATCACTAATCAGGGGGAATTGTGATCAGAAACAGGGGTCATTATGATCAAGAACAAGCGGCATTTTGATCAGTAAACAATGGGCATTTTGATCACAAAGAAGGGGGCATTGTGATCAGTAACTGGGGTATTGTGATACGTAAGGATGGGGGATTGTGATCAGGAACCCAGGGGAATTGTGATCAGGAAGCAAGTGATATTGTTATCAGGAAGCAAAGGGCATTGTGACCAGTAGTCAAGGGGTATTGTGATCAGTGACCAAGGGGTACTGTCATGTGTAAACAGGGGGCATTCTGAAAAGTAAGCAGGGGGCATTATGATCACTAAAAGGGGCATTGTGATTAGGAACAAAGGGGCATTATTACCAGTAAGCAACTAGCATTGTAATCACTACTCAGGGGTATTCTGATCACAAACAGTGGTCATTATCATCAACAGAAAGGGGCACTGTGATCACAAAGGAGGGGGCATTGTGATCAGTAAGGATGGGGGATTGTGATCACTGAACAACGGGTACTGTGATATGTAAACAGGGGGCATTTTGATCAGGAAGAAAGGGCCATTCTGATCAATAAGCAGGGAGCATGTTAATCACTCATCAGGGGGTATTGTGATCAGAAACAGTGGTCATTATGATTAACAACAAGGGGAAGTGTGATCACAAAGCCCGGGGCATTGTCATCAGTAACAGGGGGCATTGTGATCACTAAGTATAGGGGGGTTGTGATCAGGAAGCAAAGGGCATTGTGATTAATAGGCAAGGGGTATAGCGATCAGTGACCAAGGGGTACTGTGATGTGTAAACAGGGGGCATTGTAATTACAAATCAGGGGGTATTGTGATCAGAAACAGGGGTCATTATGATCAAGAACAAGCGGCATTGTGATCCGTAAACAAGGGGCATTGTGATCACAAAGAAGGGGGCATTGTGATGAGTAACTGCGGTATTGTGATAAGTAAGGATGGGGAATTGTGATCAGAAAGCAAGGGGAATTGTGATCATGAAGCAAAGGGCATTGTGATCAGTAGGCAAGGGGTATTGTGTTCAGTGAAATAGGGGTACTGTGATGTGTATATAGGGGCAATCTGATAAGTAAGCAGGGGGCATTGTGATCAGGAAGAAATGGGAATTGTGATCATCAGCAGAGAGCATTGTAATCCCTAATCTGGGGGTATTGTGATCAGAAACATGGGTCAGTATTTTCGAGAACAAGCGGCATTGTGATCAGTAAACAAGGGGCAGTGTGATCACAATGCAGGTGGCTTGGTGATCACTAACTGGGGTATTGTGATCAGTAATGATGGGGGATTGTGATCAGGAAGCAAGGGGAATTGTGATCAGGAAGGAAGAGTTATTGTGATCAAGAAAAAGGCATTGTGATCAGTAGGCAAGGGCTATTGTGATCGGTGAACAAGGGGTACTGTGAGGTGTAACAGGGAACATTCTGAAAAGTAAGGAGGAAGCATTGTGATCAGTAAAAGGGGGAATTGTGATCAAGAACAAAGGGACATTTCTCCAGTAAGCAGGGAGCATTGTAATCACTCATCAGGGGTATTGTGACCACAAACAAATGTCATTATGATCAAGAGCAAGGAGCATTGTCATCACAAAGCAGGGGGCATTGTGATCAGTAAGCAGGGACATTGTGATCAGGAAGAAAGGGGCATTGTGATCAGTAAGCAGGGTGCATTTTAATCACTAATCAGGGGGTATTGTGATAAGAAACAGGGGGCATTATGATCAAGAAAAAGGGGCATTGTAATCAATAAACAAGGCGCATTGTGATCATAAAGCAGGGGGCATTGTGACCACTAACTAGGGTATTGTGATGAGTAATGATGTGGGATTGTGATCAGGAAGAAAGTGAATTGTGATCAGGCAGCAAGAGGTATTGTGATCAGGAAGCAAAGGGCATTGTGATCAGTAAAAGGGGGCATTGTGATCTGGAACAAAGTGCCAATTTGACCAGTTACCAGGGAGTGTTGTAATCACTAATTACATGGTATTGTGATGAAAAACAGGGGTCATTATGATTAAGGACAAGGGGCATTGTAATCACAAAGCAGGGCGCTTTGTGATCAGTAACAGGGGGATTGTGATCACAAAGGATGGGGGATAGTGATTAGGAAGCAAGGGGAATTGTGATCATGAAGCAAAAGGCATTTTGATCACTAGGGAAGGGGTATTGTGATCTGTGAACAAGGGGTACTGTGATGTGTAAACAGGGTGCATTCTGAAAAGTAAGCAGGGGACATTGTGATCAGGAAAAAAGGGCCAATGTGATCAGTAAGCAGGGAGCATTTTAATCACTTATCAGGGGTATTGTTATCAGAAACAGTTGTCATTATGATTAAGAACAAGGGGCACTGCGATCACAAAGCAGGGGGCATTTTGATCAGTATCAGGGGGCATTGTGATCACTAAGGATGGGGAATGTGATCACGAAGCAAGGGGAATTGTGATCAGGAAACAAGATGTATTGTGCTCAGGAAGCAAAGGGAATTGTGATCCGTAGGCAAGGGGTATTGTGATCGGTGAACAGGGGGTACTGTGATGTGTAAACAGGAGACATTCTGAAAAGTAAGCAGGAGGCATTGTGATCAGTAAAGGCGGACATTGTCATCAGGAACAAAGGGGCATTTTCACCAGTAAGTTGGGAGCATTGTAATCACTAATCAGGAGGAATTGTGATCACAAACAAGGGTCATTAAGATCAAGACCAAGGGACATTGTGATCACAAAGCAGGGAGCATTGTGATCAGTAACGATGGGGAATTGTGATCAGGAAGTAAGGGAATCGTGATCGTGAAGCAAGAGGTGTTGTGATCAGGAAGCATAGGGCATTGTGATCAGTAGGCAAGGGGTATTGTGATCAGTGAACAACGGGTACCTTGATGTGTAAACAGGGGGCAAAGTGATCAGGAAGAAACGGCATTGTGATCACTAAGCAGGGAGCATTTTTATCACTCATCAGGGGGTAATGTTATCAGAAACAAAGGTCATTATGATTAATAACAAAGGGCATTTTGATCACAAAGCACGGGGCATTGTGATCAGTAGCACCGGGCATTGTGATCACTAAGGATGGGAAATGTGATCAGGAAGCAAGGGCAATTGTGATCAGGAAGCAAAGGGCATTGTGACCAGTAGGCAAGGGGTATTGTGATCAGTGAACAAGGGGTATTGTGATGTGTAAATAGGGGGAATTCTGATAAGAAAGCAGGGGGCATTGTGATCAGGAAGAAAGTGGCATTGTGATCAGTAACGGGGGTATTGTGATCACTAAGAATGGGGAATTGTGATCAGGAAGCAAGCGGAATTGTGATCAGGAAGCAAAGGGCACTGTGGTCACTAGGGAAGGGGTATTGTGATCATGGAGCAAGGGGTACTGTGATGTGTAAACAGGGGGCATTGTGATCAGGAGTCAAAGGGCATTGTGATCAGTAAGCAAGGGTTATTGTGATCCGTGACCAAGGGGTACTGTGATGTCTAAACAGGGGGCATTGTAGTCACTAATCAGGGAATATTGTGAACAGAAACAGGGGTCATTATGATCAAGAACAAGCGGCATTGTGATCAGTAAACAATGAGCATTGTGATCACAAAGAAGGGGGCATTGTGATGAGTAACTGGGGTATTGTGATAAGTAAGGATGGGGGATTGTGATCAGGAAGTAGGGGAATTGTGATCAGGAAGCAAGAGGTGTTGTGATCAGGAAGCAAAAGGCATTGTAATCTGTAGGCAAGGGTTATAGATATCAGTGAACAAAGGGTAATGCAATGTGTAAACAGAAGGCATTCTGAAAAGTAAGCAGGGGGCACTCTAGTCAGTAAGCAGGGTGCATTGTAATCACTACTCAGGGGGTATTGTGATCACAAACATGGGTCATTATGATCAAGAGCAAGGGGCATTGTGATCACAAAGCAGGGGCATTGTGATCAGTACCGATGTGGGATTGTGATCAGGAAGAAGAGGTATTGTGATCAGTAAGCAAAGGGTATTGTGATCAGTAGGCAAGGGGTATTGTTATCAGTAAACAACGGGTACTCTCATGTGTAAACTTGGGGCATTCTTAAAAGTAAGCAGGGATCATTTTGATCAGGGAAAAAGGGCCATTGTGATCAGTAAGCAGGGAGCATTTTAATCACTTATCAGGGGTATTGTTATCAGAAAAAGTTGTCATTATGATTAAGAACAAGGGGCATTGCGATCACAAAGCAGAAGGCATTTTGAGCAGTAACAGGGGGCGTTGTGATCACTATGGATGGGGGACCATGATCACGAAGCAAGGGGAATTGTGATCAGGAAGCAAGATGTATTGTGCTCAGGAAGCAAAGGGCATTGTGATCAGTAGGCAACGGGTATTGTGATCGGTGAACAAGTGGTACTGTGATGTGTAAACAGAGGACATTCTGAAAAGTAAGCAGGAGGCATTGTGATCAGTAAAGGGGGACATTGTCATCAGGAACAAAGGGGCATTTTGACCAGTAAGCAGGGAGCATTGTAATCACTAATCAGGAGGTATTGTGATCACAAACAAGGGTCATTAAGATCAAGAGCAAGGGACATTGTGATCACAAAGCAGGGGGCATTGTGATCAGTAAGGATGGGGAATTGTGATCAGGAAGTAGGGGAATTATGATCAGGAAGCAAGAGTTGTTGTGATCAGGGAGCATAGGGCATTGTGATCAGTAGGCAAGGGGTATTGTGATCAGTGAACAACGGGTACTGTGATGTGTAAATAGGGGGCAAAGTGATCAGGAAGAAACGGCCATTGTGATCAGTAAGCAGGGAGCATTTTTATCACTCATCAGGGGGTATTGTTATCAGAAACAAAGGTCATTATGATTAATAACAAGGGGCATTGTGATCACAAAGCACGGGGCATTGTGATCAGTAACACGGGGCATTGTGATCACTATGGATGGGAAATGTGATCAGGAGGCAAGGGCAATTGTGATCAGGAAGCAAAGGGCATTGTGACCAGTAGGCAAGGGGTATTGTGATCAGTGAACAAGGGGTATTGTGATGTGTAAATAGGGGTCATTCTGATAAGAAAGCAGGGGGCATTGTGATCAGGAAGAAAGTGGCATTGTGATCAGTAACGGGGGTATTGTGATCAGTAAGAATGGGGAATTGTGATCAGGAAGCAAGCGGAATTGTGATCAGGAAGCAAAGGGCACTGTGGTCACCAGAGAAGGGGTATTGTGATCATGGAGCAAGGGGTACTGTGATGTGTAAACAGGGGGCATTGTGATCAGGAGGCAAAGGGCATTGTGATCAGTAGGCAAGGGGTATTGTGATCCGTGACCAAGGGGTACTGTGATGTCTAAACAGGGGGCATTGTAATCACTAATCAGGGGGTATTGTGATCAGAAACAGGGGTCATTATGATCAAGAACAAGCGGCATTGTGATCAGTCAACAATGGGCATTGTGATCACAAAGAAGGGGGCATTGTGATGAGTAACTGGGGTATTGGGATAAGTAAGGATGGGGGATTGTGATCAGGAAGTAGGGGAATTGTGATCAGGAAGCAAGAGGTGTTGTGATCAGGACTCAAAAGGCAATGCAATCAGTAGGCAAGGGTTATAGATATCAGTGAACAAAAGGTACTGCAATGTGTAAACAGCAGGCATTCTGTAAAGTAAGCACGGGGCACTGTAGTCAGTAAGCAGGGTGCATTGTAATCACTACTCAGGGGGTATTGTGATCACAAACATGGGTCATTTTGATCAAGAGCAAGGGGCATTGTGATAACAAAGCAGGGGGCATTTTGGTCAGTATAGACGGGGGATTGTGATCCGGAAGTAAGAGGTATTGTGATCAGTAAGCAAAGGGTATTGTGATCAGTTGAAAGGCGTATTGTTATCAGTGAACAACGGGTACTGCGATGTGTAAACAGGGGGCATTCTGAAAAGTTAGCAGGGGTCATTGTGATGAGGAACAAAGGGCCATTGTGATCAGTAAGCAGGGAGCATTTTAATCACAGATCAGGGGTATTGTTATCAGAAACAGTGGTCATTATGATTAAGAACAAGGGGCATTGTGATCACAAAGCAGGGGGAATTGTGATCAGTTAGAATGGGGGATTGTGATCAGGAACCCAGGGGAATTGTGATCATGAAGCAAGAGATATTGTGATCAGGAAGCAAAGGGCATTGTGATCAGTAGGCAAGGAGTATCGTGATCAGTGAACAAGGGGTACTGTGATGTGTAAACAGGGGGCAAAGTGATCAGGAAGAAACGGCCATTGTGGTCAGTAAGCAGGGAGCATTTTTATCACTCATCAGGGGGTATTGTTATCAGAAACAAAGGTCATTATGATTAATAACAAGGGGCATTGCGATCACAAAGCAGGGGACATTTTGAGTTAGGTTTAGCGACAGTGTTAGTGTTAGGGTTAGGGTTAGGTTAGGGTTAGAGAGACATTAAGGGTCAGAGTTAGGTTTAGCGACAGTGTTAGGGGTAGGGTTAGTATTAGTGGCAGAGTTAGGGTTAAGGTTAGCGTTATGGTTAGAAACAGATTAGGTTGTGTGATAGTGTTAGTATTAGTGACAGGCTTAATGTTAGGGTTAGGGTTAGGGTTAGGGTTTCGGGTTTCGGGTTAGGGTTAGGGTTAGGGTTAGGGACACGATTCGGGTTTGGGACATGGTTAGGTTTAGTGTTAGGGTTATAGTGAAGTTTAGGTTTTGGCTGATGGTTAAGGTTAGGTTCCGGAACAGGGTTAATGACAGGGTGAGGGTTAGAATTAAGGTTAGAGAGATGGTAAGTGTCAGAGTTAGGTTTAGTGACAGTGTTAGGGTTAGGGTTAGGGTTAGGTTAGGGTTAGGGTTTAGGGATAGGTTTAGGGTTAGGGTTAGGGTTTAAGGTAAGGTTAGGGTTAGGGTTAGGGTTTAGGATTTAGGATTAGGGTTATGGTTAGGGTTAGGTTTAGGGTTAGGGACACGATTCGGGTTTGGGACATGCTTAAGATCAGTGTTAGCGTTATAGTTAAGTTTAGGTTTTGGCTGATGGTTAAGGTTAGGGTTAGGGACAGGATTAGTGACATGGTGAGGGTTAGAGTTAAGTTTAGAGAGACAGTAAGGATCAGAGTTAGGTTTAGCGACAGTGTTATGGTTAGGGTTAGGGTTATGTTAGGGTTAGGGTTAGGGTTAGAGTTAGGGTTTAGGTTTAGGGTTAGGGTTTAGGATTAGGGTTAGGGTTAGCGTTAGCGTTAGGGTTAAGGTTAGGGTTAGTGTTCAGGGTTTAGGGTTAGGGTTAGGTACAGGATTAGGGTTTGAGACATGGTTAGGTTTTGTGTTAGGGTTAGTTTTAGGGTTAGGGTTAGGGTTAGGGTTAGGTTTAGGGTTAGGTTTTAGGGATAGGGTTATGGTTAGGGTTAGGGTTTAGGTTTAGGGTTAGGGTTAAGGTTAGGGTTTAGGGTTTAGGGTTATGGTTAGGGTTAGGGTTAGCGTTAGGTTTAGGGTTAGGGACAGGATTAAGGTTTGGGACATGGTTAGGTTTAGTGTTAGGGTTATAGTTAAGTTTAGGTTTTGTCTGATGCTTAAGTTTAGGTTTAGGGACAGGGTTACTGACAGGGTGAGGGTTAGAGTTAAGGGTGGAGAGACGGAAAGGGTCAGAGTTAGGTTTAGCGACAGTGTTAGGGTTAGGGTTAATATTAGAGTCAGGGTTAAGGTTAAGGTTAGCGTTATGGTTAGAAGCAGAATAGGTTAAGTGATAGTGTTAGTATTATAGACAGCCTTAGTGTTAGTATTAGCGTTAGGGTTTGGGACAGTGTTAGGGTTAGGTTTGGAGTTGAGTTTAGTGTTAGGTTTCAGTTTAGGGCTAGGGTTAGTGTTAGAGGCAGGGTGGCCTTCGGATTAGGGTAGGGATAGGGTCAGGCACAGGGATAGGGATATGGTTATGGTTAGGGTTGGGATTAGAAACAGGCTTAAAGTTAGGGTCAGGGTTAGAGACAGGTATGGTTAGGGTTAGGGTCAAGGTATAGGTAAGATTTAGGCTAAGATTAGGGATAGTTTACAGTTAGGTTTAGGGTTAGGAACTAGATTAGGGCTAGGGTTGAGGTGTATGTTAGTGTCAGGGTTAGGTCTGAAGTAGGATTAGAGTTAGGGTTAGAATTAGAGTTAGGGGAACGGTTAGGATTAAGGATAGGTTTAGGGTTAACGTTACGGACAGGAATAGGGTTAGTGTTAGGGTTATGATTAGGGATAGGTACAGAGTTAGGTTGAAGAGTACGAACAGGCTTATGGATTATTAGGGTTAGGGTTTATGACACAATTAGGGTCACGGTTAGAGTTACACTTAGCTTTTCCGACATGGTTAGCTTTAGGGTTACTGTGAGCGTTAAGTTTAGGGACAGGTTAAGGGTTAGTGTTAGAATTAGGGTCAGGGCTAGGGTTAGGTTTCTGGTTCGATTTACATTTAGGGTTATGGTTAAAGACAAGCTAGTGCTCAGGTTAGGATTAGGGTTTCCGTTAAAATTAGGGACACAGTTAAGGTTAGTGTAAGGTTTAGGGTTAGTGATAAAGACACGGTTTGTTTTAGGGTATGGGTTCGGGGGAGATTCAGTGTTAAGGACAGGTTAGGGTAGGATTAGTGTTAGGGGTACAGGCAGTTTTCGGGTTAGAGTTACAAAATTGGTTATGAGTAAGTGTAAAAACAGGGTTAGGGTTAGTGAAGTCGTTAGGGTTAGGGTTAGGGTTAGCTGCAGGGTTAGGTTTAGGGAGATGGTTAGGTTTGGGGTTTGTGTGAAGTTTAGAATAAGGGTTATTTTCAGAGTTCGGTTTAGGAAAAGGGTTACAATAACAGGGTTTGGATTAAGAAGAGTATGCATGGTAGGCACACGGATGGCTTAGGGTTCGCATGAGGGTGAGTAATACAATTGGGGTTTTCATTTGACATAGGGGAGGTCTTAGGGTTAGAGACAAGGTTAAGGTTAGGGACAGCATTAGGGTTAGAGACAAGATTAAGGTTAGGGACACTGTCAGGGTTAGTGTTAAGTTTAAGTTTAGGGTTACAGTTAGGGTTAGGGACAAAATTAGGTTTAGGGTCATGGACAGTGTTAGGTTTAGTGTTAAAGTTAGGGTCAGCGCTCAAGTTAAGTTTAACATTAAGGTTAGGGATAGGTTTAGGGGTAGGGTTAGAAACAAGGTTAGACTTACGGTTAGTATTAGAGGCACGGTTATTTTTAAATTAGGGTTCAAAACAGTGTTAAGGGTAGTGTTAGGGGTAGGAATACTTTTTAGGGTTAGGGTTTGGTTTAGGGTTTGTTTTAGGGTCCGGGTCAGAGTTAGGGTTAGGAACATTGTTAGTGTTCGGTTTAGGGTTAAGCTTAGGGACAGAGTTAGGGTTACAGTTAGGGTTAAGGACAGGGTTATGATTAGGGTCAGGGTTAGTGTTCAGGACAGTGTCAGGGCAGGCCAAGGTTTGCTGTAGGATTAGGGTAGGGTTTAGGTTCAGGTTAGGATATGGTAAGGTTAGGGTTAGGTGCATAGCTAGGGTTGAGGGCAGAGTTAGTGTTACTGATAGGAATATGGCTAAGGTTAGGGTTCATGTTAGGGACCGTTTCAGGGTTACGTTTAGTGTTAAGGGTTGGGTTAGAATGGAGGACACGGTTAGGGTTAGTGTTAGGGTATCTCTTCTCACGTGACATCGGCTGGGGAACTACAGTTAGATGGCCAAGAGTTAAGAAACTCCAGAGCCAAAAATAGAGTTTCTGTGGGCCAGTGTTCTCATCTCTGAGGCCCAAGCCTTAATACTGTGGGCGCATAGCTTTTCTTTACAACTGCCACCAAGAAGTCAATTTGAATATCTATACACAGGGAGTTGATTCTATTTGTCTGGCAGCTGCTTCGCCAAAACTCATTGTGATCAAACACAAGTTTTGCTTTCACATGTACGCATGATCCCCCGGATGGACTCAGCATTCCGAGACCACCGGATAAGGAAGTTGTACTGAGATCATTCCCTCGGGTCTTAGCATTCGGAGACACTTCCTTATGACGTCAAAGGCTCAGTGCACAGGAGCATTCGAATCGGCAGCTCCAAGGTGACATTAGGTTTAGGTTTATAAACAGGATGAAGTTAGGTTTAGGGTTAGGGTTACCGACAGAGTTTGCTTTAGGGTAAGGGACAGGATTAGAACTAGGATTAGGTTTAGAGACACGGTTAGAATTAGGGTTAGTTTTAGGTTTAGTGTTGAAGGACAGAGTTAGGGTTTGGGTTAGCGTTAGGGTTAGGGTTCGTGTTAGGATTAGGGTTAGGGACAGAGTTGGGAAGAGTGTTAGGGCTCCATTTAGAGTTAGGGGTAGGGATACGTTTAGATTTAGGTTTTGGGTTAGGAAAAGGTTTAGCTACAGGGGCAGGGATAGGGTAGGGACACAGTGAGTGTTAGAGTTAGGATTAGGGTTAGATTTAAGGTTAGGGTTTGGGTTAGGGTTAGGGTTTCGGGTTAGGGTTAGAGTTAGGGTTAGGGTTAGGGTTTAGGGTTTAGGGTTTAGGGTTAGGGTTAGCGTTAGGGTTAGGGTTTAGGGTTTAGGGTTAGGGACAGGGTTAGGGTTAGGGTTCAGGGTTAGGGTTAGGGTTAGGGGCACGATTAGGGTTTGGGACATGGTTAGGTTTAGTGTTAGGGTTATAGTTAAGTTTCGGTTTTGGCTGATGGTTAAGTTTAGTTTTAGGGACAGGTTTAGTGACAGGGTGAGGGTTACAGTTAAGGTTAGAGAGACGGTAAGGGTCAGAGTTAGGTTTAGCGACAGTGTTAGGGTTAGGGATCGGGTTAGGTTAGGGTTTAGGGTTAGGGTTAGGGTTAGGGTTAGGAATAGGTGATGGTTAGTGTTTAGATTTTAGGGTTAGGGTTTAGGGATAGGGTTAGGGATAGGGTTAGGGTTAGGGTTAGGTTGTAGGCTTTAGGGTTAGGGTTAGGGTTAGGTTTAAGGTTTAGGGTTAGGTTTAGGGTTGGGTTTGGGTTAGGGTTTAGTGTTTAGGGTTAGGGTTAGCGTTAGGGTTAGGGTTTTGATTTAGGGTTTAGGTTTAGTGTTAGGATTAGGGTTAGGGTTTCGGGTTTAGGGTTAGGGTCAGGGTTAGGGTTAGGGTCAAGGTTAGGTTTAGGGTTAGGTACACGATTCCCGTTTGAGACATGGTTATGTTTAGTGTTAGGGTTATAGTTAAGTTTAGGTTTTGGCTGATGGTTAAGGTTAGGTTTAGGGACAGGGTTAGTTATAGGGTGAGGGTTAGAGTTAAAGTTAGAGTGACGGTAAGGGTCAGAGTTAGGTTTAGAGACAGTATTAGGTTTAGGGTTAAGGTTAGGTTAGGATTAGGGTTAGGGTTAGGGTTTAGGGTTAGGGTTAGGGTTTTGAGATAGCGTTAGGATTAGGGTTTAGGGTTAGGGTTAGGGTTAAAATTAGGGTTTAGGGATAGGTTTAGGGTTAGATTTAGTGTTTAAGATAGGGTTAGTGTTAGGGTTATGGTTTAGGATTTAGGGTTAGGGTTATGGTTAGGATTAGGTTTAGGGTTAGGGACACGATTCGGGTTTGGGACATGGTTAAATTCAGTGTTAGGGTTATAGTTAAGTTTATGTTTTGCCTGATGTTTAAGGTTAGGGTTAGGGATAGGATTAGTGAAAGGGTGAGGGTTAGAGTTAAGGTTAGAGAGACAGTAAGGTTCAGAGTTAGGTTTAGCGACAGTGTTAGGGTTAGGGTTAATATTAGAAGCAGAGTTAGGGTTAAGGTTAGCGTTTTGGTTAGAAACAGATTAGGTTGTGTGATAGTGTTAGTATTAGTGACAGGCTTAGTGTTAGGGTTAAGGTTAGGTTTAGAGACAGTGTTAGGGTTAGGTTTGGAGTTGAGTTTATTGTTAGGTTTCAGTTTAGGGCTACGGTTAGTGTTCGAGTCAGGGTGGCCTTCGGATTAGGGTAGGGATAGGGTCAGGCACAGGGATAGGGATATGGTTATGGTTAGGGTTGGGATTAGAGTCAGGTTTAAGGTTAGGGTCAGGGTTAGAGACAGGTATGGTTAGGGTTAGGGTCAAGGTATAGGTAAGATTTAGGTTAAGATTAGGGACAGGTTACAGTTAGGTTTAAGGTTAGGAACAAGATTAGGGCTAGGTTTGAGGTGTATGTTAGTGTCAGGGTTAGGTCTGAAGTAGGATTAGAGTTAGGGTTAGAATTAGAGTTAGGGGAACGTTAAGGATTAAGAATAGGTTTAGGGTTAACGTTAGGGACAGGAACAGGGTCAGTGTTAGGGTTAAATTAGGGATAGGTACAGAGTTAGGTTTAAGAGTAGGAACAGGCTTATGGATTGGATTAGGGTTAGGGTTTATGACACAATTAGGGTCACGGTTAGAGATACGCTTAGCTTTACCGACATGGTTAGATTTAGGGTTACTCTTAGCGTTAAGTTTAGGGACAGGTTAATGGTTAGTGTTAGTGTTAGGGTCAGGGCTAAGGTTAGGTTTACAGTTCGATTTACATTTAGGGTTATGGTTAAAGACAGGCTAGTGTTCTGGTTAGGATTAGGGTTTCCGTTAAAATTAGGGACACAGTTAAGCTTAGTGTAAGGTTTAGGGGTAGTGATAAAGACACGGTTTGGTTTAGCGTATGGGTTTGGCTGAGATTCAGTGTTAGGGACAGGTTAGGGTAGGATTAGTGTTAGGGGTAGAGACAGGTTTCGGGTTAGAGTTACAAAATTGGTTATGAGTAACTGTAAAAACAGGGTTAGGGTTAGTGAAGTTGTTAGGGTTATGGTTAGGGTTAGCTACAGGGTTAAGTTTAGGGAGAAGGTTAGTTTTGGAGTTTGTGTGAAGTTTAGAAAAAGGGTTATTTTCAGATTTCGGTTTAGGAAAAGGGTTACGATAACAGGGTTTGTATTAAGAACCGTATGCATGGTAGGCACACGGATGGCTTAGGGTTCGCATGAGGGTGAGGAATACAATTGGGGTTTTCATTTGACATAGGGGAGGTCTTAGAGTTAGAGACAAGGTTAAGGTTAAGGACAGGATTAGGGTTAGAGACAAGATGAAGTTAAGGGACACTGTCAGGGTTAGTGTTAAGTTTAAGTTTAGGGTTACATTTATGGTTAGGGACAAAATTAGGGTTAGGTTTATGGACAGTGTTAGGTTTAGGGTTAAAGTTAGGGTCAGCGCTCAAGTTAAGGTTAACATTAAGGTTAGGGATAGGTTTAGGGGTAGGGTTAGAAACAAGGTTAGAGTTACGGTTAGGATGAGAGGCATGGTTATATTTAAATTAGGGTTCAAAACAGAGTTAACGGTAGTGTTAGGTTTAGGAATACTTTTTAGGGTTAGGGTTTGGTTTAGGGTTTGTTTTAGGGTTCGGGACAGAGTTAGGGTTACGAACATAGTTAGTGTTAGGTTTAGGGTTAAGCTTAGGGACAGAGTTAGGGTTACATTTAGGGTTAAGGACAGGGTTATGATTAGGTCAGGGTTAGTGTTCAGGACAGAGTCAGGGCAGGACAAGGTTTGCTGTAGGATTATGGTAGGGTTTGGGTTCAGGTTAGGATATGTTAGGGTTAGGGTTAGGGGCATAGCTAGGGTTGAGGGCAGAGTTAGTGTTACAGTTAGGAACATGGCTAACGTTACGGTTCATGTAAGGGACAGTTTCAGGGGTTACGTTTAGTGTTAAGGGTTGGGTTAGAATGGAGGACACGTTTAATGTTAGTGTTAGGGTATCATGCCTGACGTGACATCGACTGGGGAACTTCAGTTACATGGCAAAGAGTTAAGAAACACCAGAGCCAAAAATAGTGTTTCTGTGGGCCAGTGTTCTCGTCTCTGAGGCCCAAGCCTTAATACTGTGGGCGCATAGCTTTTCTTTACAACTGCCACCAAGAAGTCAATTTGAATATCTATACACAGGGAGTTGATTCTATTTGTCTGGCAGCTGCTTCGCCAAAACTCATTGTGATCAAACACAAGTTTTGCTTTCACATGTACGCATGATCCCCCGGATGGACTCAGCATTCCGAGACCACCGGATAAGGAAATTTTACTGCGATCATTCCCTCGGGTCTTAGCATTCCGAGACATTTCCTCATGACTTGAAAGGCTCAGTGCACAGGAGCATTCGAATCGGCAGCTCCAAGATGACATTAGGGTTAGGTTTATAAACAGGATGAAGTTAGGGGTAGGGTTAGGGTTACCGACAGAGTTTGCTTTAAGGTAAGGGACAGGATTAGAACTAGGATTAGGTTTAGAGACACAGTTAGAATTAGGGGTTAGTTTTAGGTTTAGTGTTGAAGGACAGAGTTAGGGTTTGGGTTAGCATTAGGGTTAGGGTTCGTGTTAGGATTAGGGTTAGGGACAGAGTTGGGAAGAGTGTTAGGGCTCCATTTAGAGTTAGGGCTAGGGATACGTTTAGGTTTAGGTTTTGGGGTAGGGAAAGGTTTAGCTACAGGGGCAGGGATTGCGTAGGGACACAGTGAGTGTTAGAGTTAGGATTAGGGTTAGGGTTAGGGCTAGGGTTTGGGTTAGGGTTAGGTTTTAGGGATAGGGTTAGGGTTAGGGTTAGGGTTAGGGTTAGAGTTTACGGTTTAGGGTTAGGGGTAGCGTTAGGGTTAGGGTTAGGGTTAGGGTTAGGGTTACAGTTAGGGGCACGATTAGGGTTTGGGACATGGTTAAGTTTAGTGTTAGGGTTATAGTTAAGTTTTGGTTTTGGCTGATGGTTAAGTTTAGTTTTAGGGACAGGTTGAGTGACAGGGTGAGGGTTAGAGTTAAGGTTAGAGAGTCGGTAAGGTTCAGAGTTTGGTTTAGCGACAGTGTTAGGGTTAGGGATCGGGTTATGTTAGGGTTTAGGGTTAGGGTTAGGGTTAGGGTTAGGGTTAGGGTTAGGGTTAGCATTAGGGTTAGGGTTCGTGTTAGGATTAGGGTTAGGGACAGAGTTGGGAAGAGTGTCAGGGCTCCATTTAGAGTTAGCGCTAGGGATACGTTTAGGTTTACGTTTTGGGGTAGGAAAAGGTTTAGCTACAGGGGCAGGGATTGTGTAGGGACACAGTGAGTGTTAGAGATGGATTAGGGTTAGGGTTAGGGCTAGGGTTTGGGTTAGGGTTAGGTTTTAGGGATAGGGTTAGGGTTAGGGTTAGAGTTTACGGTTTAGGGTTAGGGGTAGCGTTAGGGTTAGGGTTAGGGTTACAGTTAGGGGCACGATTAGGGTTTGGGACATGGTTAAGTTTAGTGTTATGGTTATAGTTAAGTTTTGGTTTTGGCTGATGGTTAAGTTTAGTTTTAGGGACAGGTTGAGTGACCGGGTGAGGGTTAGAGTTAAGGTTAGAGAGTCGGTAAGGTTCAGAATTAGGTTTAGCGACAGTGTTAGTGTAAGGGATCAGGTTAGGTTAGGGTTTAGGGTTAGAATTAGGAATAGGTGAGGGTTAGTGTTTAGATTTTAGGGTTAGGGTTTCGGGATAGGGTTAGGGTTAGGGTTAGGGTAAGGGTTAGAGTTAGGGTTTAGGCTTTAGGGTTAGGGTTAGTGTTAGGGTTTAGGGTTTAGGGTTAGGGTTAGGGTTAGGGTTAGGGTTTAGTGTTTATGGTTAGGGTTAGCGTTAGGGTTAGGGTTTGGGTTTAGGGTTTAGGTTTAGGGTTAGGGTTAGTGTTACGGTTTCGGGTTTAGTGTTAGGGTTAAGGTAAGGGTTAGGTACACGTTTCGGGTTTGAGACATGGTTAGGTTTAGTGTTAGGGTTACAGTTAAGTTTAGGTTTTGGCTGATGGTTAAGGTTAGGTTTAGGGACAGGGTTAGTTACACAGTGAGGGTTAGAATTAAAGATAGAGAGACGGTAAGGGTCAGAGTTAGGTTTAGCGACAGTGTTAGGGTTAGGGTTAGGGTTAGGTTAGGGTTAGGGTTAGGGTTAGGGTTAGGGTTAGGTTTTAGGGATACGGTTAGGGTTAGGGTTACGGTTTAGGTTTAGGGTTAGGGTTAAGGTTAGGGTTTAGGGTTTAGGGTTAGGGTTAGGGTTAGGGTTATCATTAGGTTTAGGGTTAGGGACAGGATTAGGGTTTGGGATATGGTTAGGTTTACTGTTAGGGTTATATTAAGTTTAGGTTTTGTCTGATGCTTAAGTTTAGGTTTAGGGACAGGGTTAGTGACAGGGTAAGGGTTAGAGTTAAGGTTGGAGAGACGGTAAGGGTCAGAGTTAGGTTTAGCGACAGTGTTAGGGTTAGGGATCAGGTTAGGTTAGGGTTTAGGGTTAGGGTTAGGGTTAGGGTTAGGAATAGGGGAGGGTTAGTGTTTACATTTTAGGGTTAGGGTTTAGGGATAGGGTTAGGGTTAGGGTTAGGGTTAGGGTTAGAGTTAGGATTTAGGCTTTAGGGTTAGGTTTAGGGTTAGAGTTAGGGCTTACGGTTTAGGGTTAGGGTTAGGGTTAGGGTTAGGGTTTCGGGTTTCGAGTTAGGGTTAAGTTTAGGGTTAGGGTTAGGTACACGATTCGGGTTTGAGACATGTTTAGGTTTAGTGTTAGGGTTATGGTTAAGTTTAGTTTTGGCTGATGGTTAAGGTTAGGTTTAGGGACAGGGTTAGTTACAGGGTGAGGGTTAGAGTTAAAGTTAGAGAGACGCTAAGGTACAGAGTTAGGTTTAGCGACAGTGTTAGGGTTACGGTTAGGGTTAGGTTAGGGTTAGGGTTTGGGTTATGTTTAGGGTTAGGTTTTAGGGATAGGGTTAGGGTTAAGGTTAGGGTTTAGGGTTTAGGGTTAGGGTTAGGGTTAGAGTTAGGGTTTAGGCTTTAGGGTTAGGGTTAGTGTTAGGGTTTAGGGTTTCGGGTTAGGGTTAGGGTTAGGGTTAGGGTTAGGGTTAGGGTTAGGTTTTAGGGATAGGGTTAGGGTTAGGGTTACAGTTTAGGTTTAGGGTTAGGGTTAAGGTTAGGGTTTAGGGTTTAGGGTTATGGTTCGGGTTAGAGTTATGGTTTAGGCTATAGGGTTAGGGTTAGTGTTAGGGTTTAGGGTTTAGGGTTAGGGTTAGGGTTACAGTTAGGGGCACGATTAGGGTTTGGGACATGGTTAAGTTTAGTGTTATGGTTATAGTTAAGTTTTGGTTTTGGCTGATGGTTAAGTTTAGTTTTAGGGACAGGTTGAGTGACCGGGTGAGGGTTAGAGTTAAGGTTAGAGAGTCGGTAAGGTTCAGAATTAGGTTTCGCGACAGTGTTAGTGTAAGGGATCAGGTTAGGTTAGGGTTTAGGGTTAGAATTAGGAATAGGTGAGGGTTAGTGTTTAGATTTTAGGGTTAGGGTTTCGGGATAGGGTTAGGGTTAGGGTTAGGGTAAGGGTTAGAGTTAGGGTTTAGGCTTTAGGGTTAGGGTTAGTGTTAGGGTTTAGGGTTTAGGGTTAGGGTTAGGGTTAGGGTTAGGGTTTAGTGTTTATGGTTAGGGTTAGCGTTAGGGTTAGGGTTTGGGTTTAGGGTTTAGGTTTAGGGTTAGGGTTAGTGTTACGGTTTCGGGTTTAGTGTTAGGGTTAAGGTAAGGGTTAGGTACACGTTTCGGGTTTGAGACATGGTTAGGTTTAGTGTTAGGGTTACAGTTAAGTTTAGGTTTTGGCTGATGGTTAAGGTTAGGTTTAGGGACAGGGTTAGTTACACAGTGAGGGTTAGAATTAAAGATAGAGAGACGGTAAGGGTCAGAGTTAGGTTTAGCGACAGTGTTAGGGTTAGGGTTAGGGTTAGGTTAGGGTTAGGGTTAGGGTTAGGGTTAGGGTTAGGTTTTAGGGATACGGTTAGGGTTAGGGTTACGGTTTAGGTTTAGGGTTAGGGTTAAGGTTAGGGTTTAGGGTTTAGGGTTAGGGTTAGGGTTAGGGTTATCATTAGGTTTAGGGTTAGGGACAGGATTAGGGTTTGGGATATGGTTAGGTTTACTGTTAGGGTTATATTAAGTTTAGGTTTTGTCTGATGCTTAAGTTTAGGTTTAGGGACAGGGTTAGTGACAGGGTAAGGGTTAGAGTTAAGGTTGGAGAGACGGTAAGGGTCAGAGTTAGGTTTAGCGACAGTGTTAGGGTTAGGGATCAGGTTAGGTTAGGGTTTAGGGTTAGGGTTAGGGTTAGGGTTAGGAATAGGGGAGGGTTAGTGTTTACATTTTAGGGTTAGGGTTTAGGGATAGGGTTAGGGTTAGGGTTAGGGTTAGGGTTAGAGTTAGGATTTAGGCTTTAGGGTTAGGTTTAGGGTTAGAGTTAGGGCTTACGGTTTAGGGTTAGGGTTAGGGTTAGGGTTAGGGTTTCGGGTTTCGAGTTAGGGTTAAGTTTAGGGTTAGGGTTAGGTACACGATTCGGGTTTGAGACATGTTTAGGTTTAGTGTTAGGGTTATGGTTAAGTTTAGTTTTGGCTGATGGTTAAGGTTAGGTTTAGGGACAGGGTTAGTTACAGGGTGAGGGTTAGAGTTAAAGTTAGAGAGACGCTAAGGTACAGAGTTAGGTTTAGCGACAGTGTTAGGGTTACGGTTAGGGTTAGGTTAGGGTTAGGGTTTGGGTTATGTTTAGGGTTAGGTTTTAGGGATAGGGTTAGGGTTAAGGTTAGGGTTTAGGGTTTAGGGTTAGGGTTAGGGTTAGAGTTAGGGTTTAGGCTTTAGGGTTAGGGTTAGTGTTAGGGTTTAGGGTTTCGGGTTAGGGTTAGGGTTAGGGTTAGGGTTAGGGTTAGGGTTAGGTTTTAGGGATAGGGTTAGGGTTAGGGTTACAGTTTAGGTTTAGGGTTAGGGTTAAGGTTAGGGTTTAGGGTTTAGGGTTATGGTTCGGGTTAGAGTTATGGTTTAGGCTATAGGGTTAGGGTTAGTGTTAGGGTTTAGGGTTTAGGGTTAGGGTTAGGGTTAGGGTTAGGGTTTAGTGTTTATGGTTAGGGTTAGTGTTAGGGTTAGGGTTTGGGTTTAGGGTTTAGGTTTAGGGTTAGGGTTAGTGTTAGGGTTTCGGGTTTAGTGTTAGGGTTAAGGTTAGGGTCAGGGTTAGGTACACGTTTTGGGTTTGAGACATGGTTAGGTTTAGTGTTAGGGTTATAGTTAAGTTTAGGTTTTGGCTGATGGTTAAGGTTAGGTTTAGGGACAGGGTTAGTTACAGTGTGAGGGTTAGAGTTAAAGATAGAGAGACGGTAAGGGTCAGAGTTAGGTTTAGCGACAGTGTTAGGGTTAGGGTTAGGGTTAGGTTATGGTTAGGTTAGGGTTAGGGTTAGGGTTAGGGTTAGGGTTAGGTTTTAGGGATAGGGTTAGAGTTAGGGTTATGGTTTAGGTTTAGGGTTAGGGTTAAGGTTAGGGTTTAGGGTTTAGGGTTAGGGTTAGGGTTTGGGTTAGCATTAGGTTTAGGGTTAGGGACAGGATTAGGGTTTGGGACATGGTTAGGTTTACTGTTAGGGTTATATTAAGTTTAGGTTTTGTCTGATGCTTAAGTTTAGGTTTAGGGACAGGGTTAGTGACAGGGTGAGGGTTAGAGTTAAGGTTGGAGAGACGAATAAGGGTCAGAGTTAGGTTTAGCGACAGTGTTAGGGTTAGGGATCAGGTTAGGTTAGGGTTTAGGGTTAGGATTAGGGTTAGGGTTAGGAATAGGGGAGGGTTAGTGTTTACATTTTAGGGTTAGGGTTTAGGGATAGGGTTAGGGTTAGGGTTAGGGTTAGGGTTAGAGTTAGGATTTAGGCTTTAGGGATAGGGTTAGGGTTAGAGTTAGGGCTTACGGTTTAGGGTTAGGGTTAGGGTTAGGGTTAGGGTTTCGGGTTTAGGGTTAGGGTTAGCATTAGGTTTAGGTTTAGGGACAGGATTAGGGTTTGGGACATGGTTAGGTTTACTGTTAGGGTTATATTAAGTTTAGGTTTTGTCTGATGCTTAAGTTTAGGTTTAGGGACAGGGTTAGTGACAGGGTGAGGGTTAGAGTTCAGATTGGAGAGACGGGAAGGGTCAGAGTTAGGTTTAGCGACAGTGTTAGGGTTAGGGATCAGGTTAGGTTAGGGTTTAGGGTTAGGGTTAGGGTTAGGGTTAGGAATAGGGGAGGGTTAGTGTTTACATTTTAGGGTTAGGGTTTAGGGATAGGGTTAGGTTTAGGGTTAGGGTTAGAGTTAGGGTTAGGGTTAGGGTTAGGTTTAGGTTTTAGGGATAGGGTTAGGGTTAGGGTTACGGTTTAGGTTTAGGGTTAGGGTTAAGGTTAGGGTTTAGGGTTTAGGGTTAAGGTTAGGGTTAGGGTTAGGGTTAGAGTTAGGATTTAGGCTTTAGGGATAGGGTTAGGGTTAGAGTTAGGGCTTACGGTTTAGGGTTAGGGTTAAGGTTAGGATTTAGTGTTTAGGGTTAGGGTTAGGGTTAGCATTAGGTTTAGGGTTAGGGACAGGATTAGGGTTTGGGACATGGTTAGGTTTACTGTTAGGGTTATATTAAGTTTAGGTTTTGTCTGATGCTTAAGTTTAGGTTTAGGGACAGGGTTAGTGACAGGGTGAGGGTTAGAGTTAAGCTTGGAGAGACGGTAAGGGTCAGAGTTAGGTTTAGCGACAGTGTTAGGGTTAGGGATCAGGTTAGGTTAGGGTTTAGGGTTAGGGTTAGGGTTAGGGTTAGGAATAGGGGAGGGTTAGTGTTTACATTTTAGGGTTAGGGTTTAGGGATAGGGTTAGGTTTAGGGTTAGGGTTAGGGTTAGAGTTAGGATTTAGGCTTTAGGGATAGGGTTAGGGTTAGAGTTAGGGCTTACGGTTTAGGGTTAGGGTTAGGGTTAGGGTTAGGGTTTCGGGTTTAGGGTTAGGGTTAAGTTTAGGGTTAGGGTTAGGTACAAGATTCGGGTTTGAGACATGTTTAGGTTTAGTGTTAGGGTTATGGTTAAGTTTAGGTTTTGGCTGATGGTTAAGGTTAGGTTTAGGGACAGGGTTAGTTACAGGGGGAGGGTTAGAGTTAAAGTTAGAGAGACGGTAAGGTACAGAGTTAGGTTTAGCGACAGTGTTAGGGTTAGGGTTAGGGTTAGGTTTTAGGGATAGGGTTAGGGTTAGGGTTAGCATTAGGTTTAGGGTTAGGGACAGGATTAGGGTTTGGGACATGGTTAGGTTTACTGTCAGGGTTATATTAAGTTTAGGTTTTGTCTGATGCTTAAGTTTAGGTTTAGGAACAGGGTTAGTGACAGGGTGAGGGTTTGAGTTAAGGTTGGAGAGACGGTAAGGGTCAGAGTTAGGTTTAGCGACAGTGTTAGGGTTAGGGATCAGGTTAGGTTAGGGTTTAGGGTTAGGGTTAGGGTTAGGGTTAGGAATAGGGGAGGGTTAGTGTTTACATTTTAGGGTTAGGGTTTAGGGATAGGGTTAGGGTTAGGGTTAGGGTTAGAGTTAGGGTTAGGGTTAGGGTTAGGTTTTAGGGATAGGGTTAGGGTTAGGGTTACGGTTTAGGTTTAGGGTTAGGGTTAAGGTTAGGGTTTAGGGTTTAGGGTTAAGGTTAGGTTTAGAGTTAGGGTTTAGGCTTTAGGGTTAGGGTTAGTGTTAGGGTTTAGGGTTTAGTGTTAGGGTTAGGGTTAGGGTTAGGGTTAGGGTTTAGTGTTTATGGTTAGGGTTAGCGTTAGGGTTAGGGTTTGGGTTTAGGGTTTAGGTTTAGGGTTAGGGTTAGTGTTAGGGTTTCGGGTTTAGTGTTAGTATTACGGTTAGGGTTAGGGTTAGGTACACGTTTCGGGTTTGAGACATGGTTAGGTTTAGTGTTAGGGTTATAGTTAAGTTTAGGTTTTGGCTGATGGTTAAGGTTAGGTTTAGGGACAGGGTTAGTTACAGGGTGAGTGTTAGACTTAAAGATAGAGAGACGGTAAGGGTCAGAGTTAGGTTTAGCGACAGTGTTAGGGTTAGGGTTATGGTTAGGTTAGGGTTAGGGTTAGAGTTAGGGTTTAGGATTTAGGGTTATGGTTATGGTTAGGGTTAGGGTTAGGGTTAGAGGCAGGATTAGGGTTTGGGACATGGTTAGGTTTACTGTTAGGGTTATATTAAGCTTAGGTTTTGTCTAATGCTTAAGTTTAGGTTTAGGGACAGGGTTAGTGACAGGGTGAAGGTTAGAGTTAAGGTTGGAGAGACGGTAAGGGTCAGAGTTAGGTTTAGCGACAGTGTTAGTGTTAGGGATCAGGTTAGGTTAGGGTTTAGGGTTATGGTTAGGGTTAGGGTTAGGAATAGGGGAGGGTTAGTGTTTACATTTTAGGGTTAGGGTTTAGGGATAGGGTTAGGGTTAGGGTTAGGGTTAGGGTTACAGTTAGGATTTAGGCTTTAGGGTTAGGGTTAGAGTTAGAGTTAGGGCTTCTGGTTTATGGTTAGGGTTAGGGTTAGGGTTAGAGTTGGTTAGGGTTAGGGTTAGGGTTAGGTTTTAGGGATAGGGTTAGGGTTAGGGTTACGGTTTAGGTTTAGGGTTAGGGTTAAGGTTAGGACTTAGGGTTTAGGGTTAAGGTTAGTGTTAGAGTTAGGGTTTAGGCTTTAGGGTTAGGGTTAGTGTTAGGGTTTAGGGTTTAGGGTTAGGTTTAGGGATAGGGTTAGGGTTAGGGTTTAGTGTTTATGGTTAGGGTTAGCGTTAGGGTTACGGTTTGGGTTTAGTGTTTAGGTTTAGTGTTAGGGTTAGTGTTAGGGTTTCGAGTTTAGTGTTAGGGTTAAGGTTAGGGTTAGGGTTAGGTACACGTTTCGGGTTTGAGACATGGTTAGGTTTAGTGTTAGGGTTATAGTTAAGTTTAGGTTTTGGCTAATGGTTAAGGTTAGGTTTAGGGACAGGGTTAGTTACAGGGTGAAGGTTAGAATTAAAGATAGAGAGACGGTAAGGGTCAGAGTTAGGTTTAGCGACAGTGTTAGGGTTAGGCTTAGGGTTAGGTTAGGGTTAGGGTTAGGGTTAGGGTTAGGGTTAGGGTTAGAGTTAGAATTTAGGCTTTAGGGTTAGGTTTAGGGTTAGAGTTAGGGCTTACGGTTTAGGGTTAGGGTTAGGGTTAGGGTTAGGGTTTCGGGTTTCGGGTTAGGGTTAAGTTTAGGGTTAGGGTTAGGTACACGATTCGGGTTTGAGACATGTTTAGGTTTACTGTTAGGGTTATGGTTAAGTTTAGGTTTTGGCTGATGGTTAGGTTAGGTTTAGGGAAAGGGTTAGTTACAGGGTGAGGGTTAGAGTTAAAGTTAGAGAGACGGTAAGGTACAGAGTTAGGTTTAGCGACAGTGTTAGGGTTAGGGTTAGGGTTAGGTTAGGGTTAGGGTTTGGGTTAGGGTTAGGGTTAGGTTTTAGGGATAGGGTTAGGGTTAGGGTTACGGTTTAGGTTTAGAGTTAGGGTTAAGGTTAGGGTTTAGGGTTTAGGGTTAGGGTTAGGGTTAGAGTTAGGGTTTAGGCTTTAGGGTTAGGGTTAGTGTTAGGGATTAGGGTTTCGGGTTAGGGTTAGGGTTAGGGTTAGGCTTAGGGTTAGGGTTAGGTTTTAGGGATAGGGTTAGAGTTAAGGTTACAGTTTAGGTTTAGGGTTAGGGTTAAGGTTAGGGTTTAGGGTTTAGGGTTAGGGTTAGGGTTAGAGTTATGGTTTAGGCTTTAGGGTTAGGGTTATTGTTAGGGTTTAGGGTTTAGGGTTAGGGTTAGGGTTAGGGTTAGGGTTTAGTGTTTATGGTTAGGGTTAGCGTTAGGGTTAGGGTGTGGGTTTAGGGTTTAGGTTTAGGGTTAGGGTTAGTGTTAGGGTTTCGGGTTTAGTGTTAGGGTTAAGGTTAGGGTTAGGGTTAGGTACACGTTTTGGGTTTGAGACATGGTTAGGTTTAGTGTTAGGGTTATAGTTAAATTTAGGTTTTGGCTGATGGTTAAGGTTAGGTTTAGGGACAGGGTTAGTTACAGGGTGAGGGTTAGAGTTAAAGATAGAGAGACGGAAAGGGTCAGAGTTAGGTTTAGCGACAGTGAATGGGTTAGGGTTAGGGTTAGGTTAGGGTTAGGGTTAGGGTTAGGGTTAGGGTTAGGTTTTAGGGATAGGGTTAGAGTTAGGGTTATGGTTTAGGTTTAGGGTTAGGGTTAAGGTTAGGATTTAGGGTTTAGGGTTAGGGTTAGGGTTAGCATTAGGTTTAGGGTTAGGGACAGGATTAGGGTTTGGGACATGGTTAGGTTTACTGTTAGGGTTACATTAAGTTTAGGTTTTGTCTGATGCTTAAGTTTAGGTTTAGGGACAGGGTTAGTGACAGGGTGAGGGTTAGAGTTAAGGTTGGAGAGACGGTAAGGGTCAGAGTTAGGTTTAGCGACAGTGTTAGGGTTAGGGATCAGGTTAGGTTAGGGTTTAGGGTTAGGGTTAGGGTTAGGGTTAGGAATAGGGGAGGGTTAGTGTTTACATTTTAGGGTTAGGGTTTAGGGATAGGGTTAGTTTTAGGGTTAGGGTTAGGGTTAGAGTTAGGATTTAGGCTTTAAGGATAGGGTTAGGGTTAGAGTTAGGGCTTACGGTTTAGGGTTAGGGTTAGGGTTAGGGTTAGGGTTTCGGGTTTCGGGTTAGGGTTAAGTTTAGGGTTAGGGTTAGGTACACGATTCGGGTTTGAGACATGTTTAGGTTTAGTGTTAGGGTTATGGTTAAGTTTAGGTTTTGGCTGATGGTTAAGGTTAGGTTTAGGGACAGGGTTAGTTACAGGGGGAGGGTTAGAGTTAAAGTTAGAGAGACGGTAAGGTACAGAGTTAGGTTTAGCGACAGTGTTAGGGTTAGGGTTAGGGTTAGGTTTTAGGGATAGGGTTAGGGTTAGGGTTACGGCTTAGGTTTAGGGTTAGGGTTAAGGTTAGGGTTTAGGGTTTAGGGTTAGGGTTAGGGTTAGGGTTAGCATTAGGTTTAGGGTTAGGGACAGGATTAGGGTTTGGGACATGGTTAGGTTTACTGTCAGGGTTATATTAAGTTTAGGTTTTGTCTGATGCTTAAGTTTAGGTTTAGGAACAGGGTTAGTGACAGGGTGAGGGTTTGAGTTAAGGTTGGAGAGACGGTAAGGGTCAGAGTTAGGTTTAGCGACAGTGTTAGGGTTAGGGATCAGGTTAGGTTAGGGTTTAGGTTTAGGGTTAGGGTTAGTGTTAGGGTTTCGGGTTTAGTGTTAGGATTACGGTTAGGGTTAGGGTTAGGTACACGTTTCGGGTTTGAGACATGGTTAGGTTTAGTGTTAGGGTTATAGTTAAGTTTAGGTTTTGGCTGATGGTTAAGGTTAGGTTTAGGGACAGGGTTAGTTACAGGGTGAGTGTTAGAGTTAAAGATAGAGAGACGGTAAGGGTCAGAGTTAGGTTTAGCGACAGTGTTAGGGTTAGGGTTACGGTTAGGTTAGGGTTAGGGTTACAGTTAGGGTTTAGGGTTAGGTTTAGGGTTAGGGTTTAGGATTTAGGGTTATGGTTATGGTTAGGGTTAGGGTTAGGGTTAGGGGCAGGATTAGGGTTTGGGACATGGTTAGGTTTACTGTTAGGGTTATATTAAGCTTAGGTTTTGTCTGATGCTTAAGTTTAGGTTTAGGGACAGGGTTAGTTACAGGGTGAAGGTTAGAGTTAAGGTTGGAGAGACGGTAAGGGTCAGAGTTAGGTTTAGCGACAGTGTTAGTGTTAGGGATCACGTTAGGTTAGGGTTTAGGGTTAGGGTTAGGGTTAGGGTTAGGATTAGGGGAGGGTTAGTGTTTACATTTTAGGGTTAGGGTTTAGGGATAGGGTTAGGGTTAGGGTTAGGGTTAGGGTTACAGTTAGGATTTAGGCTTTAGGGTTAGGGTTAGAGTTAGAGTTAGGGCTTCTGGTTTATGGTTAGGGTTAGGGTTAGGGTTAGAGTTAGGGTTAGGGTTAGGGTTAGGGTTAGGTTTTAGGGATAGGGTTAGGGTTAGGGTTACGGTTTAGGTTTAGGGTTAGGGTTAAGGTTAGGACTTAGGGTTTAGGGTTAAGGTTAGTGTTAGAGTTAGGGTATAGGCTTTAGGGTTAGGGTTAGTGTTAGGGTTTAGGGTTTAGGGTTAGGTTTAGGGATAGGGTTAGGGTTAGGGTTTAGTGTTTATGGTTAGGGTTAGCGTTAGGGTTAGGGTTTGGGTTTAGTGTTTAGGTTTAGGGTTAGGGTTAGTGTTAGGGTTTCGAGTTTAGTGTTAGGGTTAAGGTTAGGGTTAGGGTTAGGTACACGTTTCGGGTTTGAGACATGGTTAGGTTTAGTGTTAGGGTTATAGTTAAGTTTAGGTTTTGGCTGATGGTTAAGGTTAGGTTTAGGGACAGGGTTAGTTACAGGGTGAGGGTTAGAATTAAAGATAGAGAGACGGTAAGGGTCAGAGTTAGGTTTAGCGACAGTGTTAGGGTTAGGGTTAGGGTTAGGTTAGGGTTAGGGTTAGGGTTAGGGTTAGGGTTACGGTTAGGGTTAGAGTTAGAATTTAGGCTTTAGGGTTAGGTTTAGGGTTAGAGTTAGGGCTTACGGTTTAGGGTTAGGGTTAGGGTTAGGGTTAAGGTTTCGGGTTTCGGGTTAGGGTTAAGTTTAGGGTTAGTGTTAGGTACACGATTCGGGTTTGAGACATGTTTAGGTTTAGTGTTAGGGTTATGGTTAAGTTTAGGTTTTGGCTGATGGTTAAGGTTAGGTTTAGGGAAAGGGTTAGTTACAGGGTGAGGGTTAGAGTTAAAGTTAGAGAGACGGTAAGGTACAGAGTTAGGTTTAGCGACAGTGTTAGGGTTAGGGTTAGGGTTAGGTTAGGGTTAGGGTTTGGGTTAGGGTTAGGGTTAGGTTTTAGGGATAGGGTTAGGGTTAGGGTTACGGTGTAGGTTTAGAGTTAGGGTTAAGGTTAGGGTTTAGGGTTTAGGGTTAGGGTTAGGGTTAGAGTTAGGGTTTAGGCTTTAGGGTTAGGGTTAGTGTTAGGGTTTAGGGTTTCGGGTTAGGGTTAGGGTTAGGGTTAGGGTTAGGGTTAGGGTTAGGTTTTAGGGATAGGGTTAGGGTTAGGGTTACAGTTTAGGTTTAGGGTTAGGGTTAAGGTTAGGGTTTAGGGTTTAGGGTTAGGGTTAGGGTTAGAGTTATGGTTTAGGCTTTAGGGTTAGGGTTAGTGTTAGGGTTTAGGGTTTAGGGTTAGGGTTAGGGTTAGGGTTAGGGTTTAGTGTTTATGGTTAGGGTTAGCGTTAGGGTTAGGGTGTGGGTTTAGGGTTTAGGTTTAGGGTTAGGGTTAGTGTTAGGGTTAGGGTTAGGTTTTAGGGATAGGGTTAGGGTTAGGGTTACAGTTTAGGTTTAGGGTTAGGGTTAAGGTTAGGGTTTAGGGTTTAGGGTTAGGGTTAGGGTTAGAGTTATGGTTTAGGCTTTAGGGTTAGGGTTAGTGTTAGGGTTTAGGGTTTAGGGTTAGGGTTAGGGTTAGGGTTAGGGTTTAGTGTTTATGGTTAGGGTTAGCGTTAGGGTTAGGGTGTGGGTTTAGGGTTTAGGTTTAGGGTTAGGGTTAGTGTTAGGGTTTCGGGTTTAGTGTTAGGGTTAAGGTTAGGGTTAGGGTTAGGTACACGTTTTGGGTTTGAGACATGGTTAGGTTTAGTGTTAGGGTTATAGTTAAATTTAGGTTTTGGCTGATGGTTAAGGTTAGGTTTAGGGACAGGGTTAGTTACAGGGTGAGGGTTAGAGTTAAAGATAGAGAGACGGTAAGTGTCAGAGTTAGGTTTAGCGACAGTGAATGGGTTAGGGTTAGGGTTAGGTTAGGGTTAGGGTTAGGGTTAGGGTTAGGGTTAGGTTTTAGGGATAGGGTTAGAGTTAGGGTTATGGTTTAGGTTTAGGGTTAGGGTTAAGGTTAGGATTTAGGGTTTAGGGTTAGGGTTCGGGTTAGGGTTATCATTAGGTTTAGGGTTAGGGACAGGATTTGGGTTTGGGACATGGTTAGGTTTACTGTTAGGGTTATATTAAGTTTAGGTTTTGTCTGATGCTTAAGTTTAGGTTTAGGGACAGGGTTAGTGACAGGGTGAGGGTTAGAGTTAAGGTTGGAGAGACGGTAAGGGTCAGAGTTAGGTTTAGCGACAGTGTTAGGGTTAGGGATCAGGTTAGGTTAGGGTTTAGGGTTAGGGTTAGGGTTAGGGTTAGGAATAGGGGAGGGTTAGTGTTTACATTTTAGGGTTAGGGTTTAGGGATAGGGTTAGGTTTAGGGTTAGGGTTAGGGTTAGAGTTAGGATTTAGGCTTTAGGGATAGGGTTAGGGTTAGAGTTAGGGCTTACGGTTTAGGGTTAGGGTTAGGGTTAGGGTTTCGGGTTTAGGGTTAGGGTTAAGTTTAGGGTTAGGGTTAGGTACACGATTCGGGTTTGAGACATGTTTAGGTTTAGTGTTAGGGTTATGGTTAAGTTTAGGTTTTGGCTGATGGTTAAGGTTAGGTTTAGGGACAGGGTTAGTTACAGGGGGAGGGTTAGAGTTAAAGTTAGAGAGACGGTAAGGTACAGAGTTAGGTTTAGCGACAGTGTTAGGGTTAGGGTTAGGGTTGGGTTTTAGGGATAGGGTTAGGGTTAGGGTTACGGCTTAGGTTTAGGGTTAGGGTTAAGGTTAGGGTTTAGGGTTTAGTGTTAGGGTTAGGGTTAGGGTTAGCATTAGGTTTAGGGTTAGGGACAGGATTAGGGTTTGGGACATGGTTAGGTTTACTGTCAGGGTTATATTAAGTTTAGGTTTTGTCTGATGCTTAAGTTTAGGTTTAGGAACAGGGGTAGTGACAGGGTGAGGGTTAGAGTTAAGGTTGGAGAGACGGTAAGGGTCAGAGTTAGGTTTAGCGACAGTGTTAGTGTTAGGGATCACGTTAGGTTAGGGTTTAGGGTTAGGGTTAGGGTTAGGGTTAGGATTAGGGGAGGGTTAGTGTTTACATTTTAGGGTTAGGGTTTAGGGATAGGGTTAGGGTTAGGGTTAGGGTTAGGGTTACAGTTAGGATTTAGGCTTTAGGGTTAGGGTTAGAGTTAGAGTTAGGGCTTCTGGTTTATGGTTAGGGTTAGGGTTAGGGTTAGAGTTAGGGTTAGGGTTAGGGTTAGGGTTAGGTTTTAGGGATAGGGTTAGGGTTAGGGTTACGGTTTAGGTTTAGGGTTAGGGTTAAGGTTAGGACTTAGGGTTTAGGGTTAAGGTTAGTGTTAGAGTTAGGGTATAGGCTTTAGGGTTAGGGTTAGTGTTAGGGTTTAGGGTTTAGGGTTAGGTTTAGGGATAGGGTTAGGGTTAGGGTTTAGTGTTTATGGTTAGGGTTAGCGTTAGGGTTAGGGTTTGGGTTTAGTGTTTAGGTTTAGGGTTAGGGTTAGTGTTAGGGTTTCGAGTTTAGTGTTAGGGTTAAGGTTAGGGTTAGGGTTAGGTACACGTTTCGGGTTTGAGACATGGTTAGGTTTAGTGTTAGGGTTATAGTTAAGTTTAGGTTTTGGCTGATGGTTAAGGTTAGGTTTAGGGACAGGGTTAGTTACAGGGTGAGGGTTAGAATTAAAGATAGAGAGACGGTAAGGGTCAGAGTTAGGTTTAGCGACAGTGTTAGGGTTAGGGTTAGGGTTAGGTTAGGGTTAGGGTTAGGGTTAGGGTTAGGGTTACGGTTAGGGTTAGAGTTAGAATTTAGGCTTTAGGGTTAGGTTTAGGGTTAGAGTTAGGGCTTACGGTTTAGGGTTAGGGTTAGGGTTAGGGTTAAGGTTTCGGGTTTCGGGTTAGGGTTAAGTTTAGGGTTAGTGTTAGGTACACGATTCGGGTTTGAGACATGTTTAGGTTTAGTGTTAGGGTTATGGTTAAGTTTAGGTTTTGGCTGATGGTTAAGGTTAGGTTTAGGGAAAGGGTTAGTTACAGGGTGAGGGTTAGAGTTAAAGTTAGAGAGACGGTAAGGTACAGAGTTAGGTTTAGCGACAGTGTTAGGGTTAGGGTTAGGGTTAGGTTAGGGTTAGGGTTTGGGTTAGGGTTAGGGTTAGGTTTTAGGGATAGGGTTAGGGTTAGGGTTACGGTGTAGGTTTAGAGTTAGGGTTAAGGTTAGGGTTTAGGGTTTAGGGTTAGGGTTAGGGTTAGAGTTAGGGTTTAGGCTTTAGGGTTAGGGTTAGTGTTAGGGTTTAGGGTTTCGGGTTAGGGTTAGGGTTAGGGTTAGGGTTAGGTTTAGGGTTAGGTTTTAGGGATAGGGTTAGGGTTAGGGTTACAGTTTAGGTTTAGGGTTAGGGTTAAGGTTAGGGTTTAGGGTTTAGGGTTAGGGTTAGGGTTAGAGTTATGGTTTAGGCTTTAGGGTTAGGGTTAGTGTTAGGGTTTAGGGTTTAGGGTTAGGGTTAGGGTTAGGGTTAGGGTTTAGTGTTTATGGTTAGGGTTAGCGTTAGGGTTAGGGTGTGGGTTTAGGGTTTAGGTTTAGGGTTAGGGTTAGTGTTAGGGTTAGGGTTAGGTTTTAGGGATAGGGTTAGGGTTAGGGTTACAGTTTAGGTTTAGGGTTAGGGTTAAGGTTAGGGTTTAGGGTTTAGGGTTAGGGTTAGGGTTAGAGTTATGGTTTAGGCTTTAGGGTTAGGGTTAGTGTTAGGGTTTAGGGTTTAGGGTTAGGGTTAGGGTTAGGGTTAGGGTTTAGTGTTTATGGTTAGGGTTAGCGTTAGGGTTAGGGTGTGGGTTTAGGGTTTAGGTTTAGGGTTAGGGTTAGTGTTAGGGTTTCGGGTTTAGTGTTAGGGTTAAGGTTAGGGTTAGGGTTAGGTACACGTTTTGGGTTTGAGACATGGTTAGGTTTAGTGTTAGGGTTATAGTTAAATTTAGGTTTTGGCTGATGGTTAAGGTTAGGTTTAGGGACAGGGTTAGTTACAGGGTGAGGGTTAGAGTTAAAGATAGAGAGACGGTAAGTGTCAGAGTTAGGTTTAGCGACAGTGAATGGGTTAGGGTTAGGGTTAGGTTAGGGTTAGGGTTAGGGTTAGGGTTAGGGTTAGGTTTTAGGGATAGGGTTAGAGTTAGGGTTATGGTTTAGGTTTAGGGTTAGGGTTAAGGTTAGGATTTAGGGTTTAGGGTTAGGGTTCGGGTTAGGGTTATCATTAGGTTTAGGGTTAGGGACAGGATTTGGGTTTGGGACATGGTTAGGTTTACTGTTAGGGTTATATTAAGTTTAGGTTTTGTCTGATGCTTAAGTTTAGGTTTAGGGACAGGGTTAGTGACAGGGTGAGGGTTAGAGTTAAGGTTGGAGAGACGGTAAGGGTCAGAGTTAGGTTTAGCGACAGTGTTAGGGTTAGGGATCAGGTTAGGTTAGGGTTTAGGGTTAGGGTTAGGGTTAGGGTTAGGAATAGGGGAGGGTTAGTGTTTACATTTTAGGGTTAGGGTTTAGGGATAGGGTTAGGTTTAGGGTTAGGGTTAGGGTTAGAGTTAGGATTTAGGCTTTAGGGATAGGGTTAGGGTTAGAGTTAGGGCTTACGGTTTAGGGTTAGGGTTAGGGTTAGGGTTTCGGGTTTAGGGTTAGGGTTAAGTTTAGGGTTAGGGTTAGGTACACGATTCGGGTTTGAGACATGTTTAGGTTTAGTGTTAGGGTTATGGTTAAGTTTAGGTTTTGGCTGATGGTTAAGGTTAGGTTTAGGGACAGGGTTAGTTACAGGGGGAGGGTTAGAGTTAAAGTTAGAGAGACGGTAAGGTACAGAGTTAGGTTTAGCGACAGTGTTAGGGTTAGGGTTAGGGTTGGGTTTTAGGGATAGGGTTAGGGTTAGGGTTACGGCTTAGGTTTAGGGTTAGGGTTAAGGTTAGGGTTTAGGGTTTAGTGTTAGGGTTAGGGTTAGGGTTAGCATTAGGTTTAGGGTTAGGGACAGGATTAGGGTTTGGGACATGGTTAGGTTTACTGTCAGGGTTATATTAAGTTTAGGTTTTGTCTGATGCTTAAGTTTAGGTTTAGGAACAGGGTTAGTGACAGGGTGAGGGTTAGAGTTAAGGTTGGAGAGACGGTAAGGGTCAGAGTTAGGTTTAGCGACAGTGTTAGGGTTAGGGATCAGGTTAGGTTAGGGTTTAGGGTTAGGGTTAGGGTTAGGGTTAGGAATAGTGGAGGGTTAGTGTTTACATTTTAGGGTTAGGGTTTAGGGATAGGGTTAGGGTTAGGGTTAGGGTTAGAGTTAGGGTTAGGGTTAGGGTTAGGGTTAGGTTTTAGGGATAGGGTTAGGGTTAGGGTTACGGTTTAGGCTTAGGGTTAGGGTTAAGGTTAGGGTTTAGGGTTTAGGGTTAAGGTTAGGGTTAGAGTTAGGGTTTAGGCTTTAGGGTTAGGGTGAGTGTTAGGGTTTAGGGTTTAGGGTTAGGGTTAGGGTTAGCGTTAGGGTTTTGGGTTTAGTGTTAGGGTTACGGTTAGGGTTAGGGTTAGGTACACGTTTCGGGTTTGAGACATGGTTAAGTTTAGTGTTAGGGTTATAGTTAAGTTTAGGTTTTGGCTGATGGTTAAGGTTAGGTTTAGGGACAGGGTTAGTTACAGGGTGAGGGTTAGAGTTAAAGATAGAGAGACGGTAAGGGTCAGAGTTAGGTTTAGCGACAGTGTTAGGGTTAGGGTTACGGTTAGGTTAGGTTTAGGGTTAGAGTTAGGGTTTAGGGTTAGGGTTAGGGTTAGGGTTTAGGATTTAGGGTTAGGGTTATGGTTAGGGTTAGGGTTAGGGTTAGGGGCAGGATTAGGGTTAGGGACATGGTTAGGTTTACTGTTAGGGTTATATTAAGCTTAGGTTTTGTCTGATGCTTAAGTTTAGGTTTAGGGACAGGGTTAGTGACAGGGTGAGGGTTAGAGTTAAGTTTGGAGAGACGGTAAGGGTCAGAGTTAGGTTTAGCGACAGTGTTAGGGTTAGGGATCAGGTTAGGTTAGGGTTTAGGGTTAGCGTTAGGGTTAGGGTTAGGAATAGGGGAGGGTTAGTGTTTACATTTTAGTGTTAGGGTTTAGGGATAGGGTTAGGGTTAGGGTTAGGGTTAGAGTTAGGGTTAGGGTTAGGGTTAGGGTTAGGTTTTAGGGATAGGGCTAGGGTTAGGGTTACGGTTTAGGTTTAGGGTTAGGGTTAAGGTTAGGGTTTAGGGTTTAGGGTTAGGGTTATGGTTAGAGTTAGGGTTTAGGCTTTAGGGTTAGGGTTAGTGTTAGGGTTTAGGATTTCGGGTTAGGGTTAGGGTTAGGGTTAGGGTTAGGGTTAGGGTTAGGTTTTACGGATAGGGTTAGGTTTAGGGTTACAGTTTAGGTTTAGGGTTAGGGTTAAGGTTAGGGTTTAGGGTTTAGGGTTAGGGTTAGGGTTAGAGTTATGGTTTAGGCTTTAGGGTTAGGGTTAGTGTTAGGGTTTAGGGTTTAGGGTTAGGGTTAGGGTTAGGGTTAGGGTTTAGTGTTTATGGTTAGGGTTAGCGTTAGGGTTAGGGTTTCGTTTTAGGGTTTAGGTTTAGGGTTAGGGTTAGTGTTAGGGTTTCGGGTTTAGTGTTAGGGTTAAGGTTAGGGTTAGGGTTAGGTACACGTTTTGGGTTTGAGACATGGTTAAGTTTAGTGTTAGGGTTATAGTTAAGTTTAGGTTTTGGCTGATGGTTAAGGTTAGGTTTAGGGACAGGGTTAGTTACAGGGTGAGGGTTAGAGTTAAAGATAGAGAGACGGTAATGGTCAGAGTTAGGTTTAGCGACAGTGTTAGGGTTAGGGTTAGGGTTAGGTTAGGTTTAGGGTTAGGGTTAGGGTTAGGTTTTAGGGATAGGGTTAGAGTTAGGGTTATGGTTTAGGTTTAGGGTTAGGGTGAAGGTTAGGATTTAAGGTTTAGGGTTAGGGTTAGGGTTAGGGTTAGCATTAGGTTTAGGGTTAGGGACAGGATTAGGGTTTGGGACATGGTTAGGTTTACTGTTAGGGTTATATTAAGTTTAGGTTTTGTCTGATGCTTAAGTTTAGGTTTAGGGACAGGGTTAGTGACAGGGTGAGGGTTAGAGTTAAGGTTGGAGAGACGATAAGGGTCAGAGTTAGGTTTAGCGACAGTGTTAGGGTTAGGGATCAGGTTAGGTTAGGGTTTAGGGTTAGGGTTAGGGTTAGGGTTAGGAATAGGGGAGGGTTAGTGTTTACATTTTAGGGTTAGGGTTTAGGGATAGGGTTAGGGTTAGGGTTAGGGTTAGGGTTAGAGTTAGGATTTAGGCTTTAGGGATAGGGTTCGGGTTAGAGTTAGGGCTTACGGTTTAATGTTAGGGTTAGGGTTAGGGTTAGGGTTTCGGGTTTCGGGTTAGGGTTAAGTTTAGGGTTAGGGTTAGGTACACGATTCGGGTTTGAGACATGTTTAGGTTTAGTGTTAGGGTTATGGTTAAGTTTAGGTTTTGGCTGATGGTTAAGGTTAGGTTTAGGGAAAGGGTTAGTTACAGGGTGAGGGTTAGAGTTAAAGTTAGAGAGACGGTAAGGTACAGAGTTAGGTTTAGCGACAGTGTTAGGGTTAGGGTTAGGGTTAGGTTAGGGTTAGGGTTTGGGTTAGGGTTAGGGTTAGGTTTTAGGGATAGGGTTAGGGTTAGGGTTACGGTTTAGGTTTAGAGTTAGGGTTAAGGTTAGGGTTTAGGGTTTAGGGTTAGGGTTAGGGTTAGAGTTAGGGTTTAGGCTTTAGGGTTAGGGTTAGTGTTAGGGTTTAGGGTTTCGGGTTAGGGTTAGGGTTAGGGTTAGGGTTAGGGTTAGGGTTAGGTTTTAGGGATAGGGTTAGGGTTAGGGTTACAGTTTAGGTTTAGGGTTAGGGTTAAGGTTAGGGTTTAGGGTTTAGGGTTAGGGTTAGGGTTAGAGTTATGGTTTAGGCTTTAGGGTTAGGGTTAGTGTTAGGGTTTAGGGTTTAGGGTTAGGGTTAGGGTTAGGGTTAGGGTTTAGTGTTTATGGTTAGGGTTAGCGTTAGGGTTAGGGTGTGGGTTTAGGTTTTAGGTTTAGGGTTAGGGTTATTGTTAGGGTTTCGGGTTTAGTGTTAGGGTTAAGGTTAGGGTTAGGGTTAGGTACACGTTTTGGGTTTGAGACATGGTTAGGTTTAGTGTTAGGGTTATAGTTAAATTTAGGTTTTGGCTGATGGTTAAGGTTAGGTTTAGGGACAGGGTTAGTTACAGGGTGAGGGTTAGAGTTAAAGATAGAGAGACGGTAAGTGTCAGAGTTAGGTTTACCGACAGTGAATGGGTTAGGGTTAGGGTTAGGTTAGGGTTAGGGTTAGGGTTAGGGTTAGGGTTAGGTTTTAGGGATAGGGTTAGAGTTAGGGTTATGGTTTAGGTTTAGGGTTAGGGTTAAGGTTAGGATTTAGGGTTTAGGGTTAGGGTTAGGGTTAGGGTTAGGTTTTAGGGATAGGGTTAGTGTTAGGGTTATGGTTTAGGTTTAGGGTTAGGGTTAAGGTTAGGGTTTAGGGTTTAGGGTTAGGGTTAGGGTTAGAGTTAGGGTTTAGGCTTTAGGGTTAGGGTTAGTGTTAGGGTTTAGGGTTTAGGGTTAGGGTTAGGGTTAGGGTTAGGTACACGTTTCGGGTTTTAGACATGGTTAGGTTTAGTGTTAGGCTTATAGTTAAGTTTAGGTATTGGCTGATGGTTAAGGTTAGGTTTCAGGACAGGGTTAGTTACAGGGTGAGTGTTAGAGTTAAAGATAGAGAGACGGTAAGGGTCAGAGTTAGGTTTAGCGACAGTGTTAGGGTTAGGGTTAGGGTTAGAGTTAGGGTTTAGGGTTAGGGTTAGGGTTAGGGTTTAGGATTTAGGATTAGGGTTAGGGTTAGGGTTAGGGTTAGGGGCAGGATTAGGGTTTGGGACATGGTTAGGTTTACTGTTAGGGTTATATTAAGTTTAGGTTTTGTCTGATGCTTAAGTTTAGGTTTAGGGACAGGTTTAGTGACAGGGTGAGGGTTAGAGTTAAGGTTGGAGAGACGGTAAGGGTCAGAGTTAGGATTAACGACAGTGTTAGGGTTAGGGTTAGGGTTAGGTTAGGGTTAGGGTTTGGGTTAGGGTTAGGGTTAGGTTTTAGGGATAGGGTTAGGGTTAGGGTTACGGTGTAGGTTTAGAGTTAGGGTTAAGGTTAGGGTTTAGGGTTTAGGGTTAGGGTTAGGGTTAGAGTTAGGGTTTAGGCTTTAGGGTTAGGGTTAGTGTTAGGGTTTAGGGTTTCGGGTTAGGGTTAGGGTTAGGGTTAGGGTTAGGGTTAGGGTTAGGTTTTAGGGATAGGGTTAGGGTTAGGGTTACAGTTTAGGTTTAGGGTTAGGGTTAAGGTTAGGGTTTAGGGTTTAGGGTTAGGGTTAGGGTTAGAGTTATGGTTTAGGCTTTAGGGTTAGGGTTAGTGTTAGGGTTTAGGGTTTAGGGTTAGGGTTAGGGTTAGGGTTAGGGTTTAGTGTTTATGGTTAGGGTTAGCGTTAGGGTTAGGGTGTGGGTTTAGGGTTTAGGTTTAGGGTTAGGGTTAGTGTTAGGGTTAGGGTTAGGTTTTAGGGATAGGGTTAGGGTTAGGGTTACAGTTTAGGTTTAGGGTTAGGGTTAAGGTTAGGGTTTAGGGTTTAGGGTTAGGGTTAGGGTTAGAGTTATGGTTTAGGCTTTAGGGTTAGGGTTAGTGTTAGGGTTTAGGGTTTAGGGTTAGGGTTAGGGTTAGGGTTAGGGTTTAGTGTTTATGGTTAGGGTTAGCGTTAGGGTTAGGGTGTGGGTTTAGGGTTTAGGTTTAGGGTTAGGGTTAGTGTTAGGGTTTCGGGTTTAGTGTTAGGGTTAAGGTTAGGGTTAGGGTTAGGTACACGTTTTGGGTTTGAGACATGGTTAGGTTTAGTGTTAGGGTTATAGTTAAATTTAGGTTTTGGCTGATGGTTAAGGTTAGGTTTAGGGACAGGGTTAGTTACAGGGTGAGGGTTAGAGTTAAAGATAGAGAGACGGTAAGTGTCAGAGTTAGGTTTAGCGACAGTGAATGGGTTAGGGTTAGGGTTAGGTTAGGGTTAGGGTTAGGGTTAGGGTTAGGGTTAGGTTTTAGGGATAGGGTTAGAGTTAGGGTTATGGTTTAGGTTTAGGGTTAGGGTTAAGGTTAGGATTTAGGGTTTAGGGTTAGGGTTCGGGTTAGGGTTATCATTAGGTTTAGGGTTAGGGACAGGATTTGGGTTTGGGACATGGTTAGGTTTACTGTTAGGGTTATATTAAGTTTAGGTTTTGTCTGATGCTTAAGTTTAGGTTTAGGGACAGGGTTAGTGACAGGGTGAGGGTTAGAGTTAAGGTTGGAGAGACGGTAAGGGTCAGAGTTAGGTTTAGCGACAGTGTTAGGGTTAGGGATCAGGTTAGGTTAGGGTTTAGGGTTAGGGTTAGGGTTAGGGTTAGGAATAGGGGAGGGTTAGTGTTTACATTTTAGGGTTAGGGTTTAGGGATAGGGTTAGGTTTAGGGTTAGGGTTAGGGTTAGAGTTAGGATTTAGGCTTTAGGGATAGGGTTAGGGTTAGAGTTAGGGCTTACGGTTTAGGGTTAGGGTTAGGGTTAGGGTTTCGGGTTTAGGGTTAGGGTTAAGTTTAGGGTTAGGGTTAGGTACACGATTCGGGTTTGAGACATGTTTAGGTTTAGTGTTAGGGTTATGGTTAAGTTTAGGTTTTGGCTGATGGTTAAGGTTAGGTTTAGGGACAGGGTTAGTTACAGGGGGAGGGTTAGAGTTAAAGTTAGAGAGACGGTAAGGTACAGAGTTAGGTTTAGCGACAGTGTTAGGGTTAGGGTTAGGGTTGGGTTTTAGGGATAGGGTTAGGGTTAGGGTTACGGCTTAGGTTTAGGGTTAGGGTTAAGGTTAGGGTTTAGGGTTTAGTGTTAGGGTTAGGGTTAGGGTTAGCATTAGGTTTAGGGTTAGGGACAGGATTAGGGTTTGGGACATGGTTAGGTTTACTGTCAGGGTTATATTAAGTTTAGGTTTTGTCTGATGCTTAAGTTTAGGTTTAGGAACAGGGTTAGTGACAGGGTGAGGGTTAGAGTTAAGGTTGGAGAGACGGTAAGGGTCAGAGTTAGGTTTAGCGACAGTGTTAGTGTTAGGGATCACGTTAGGTTAGGGTTTAGGGTTAGGGTTAGGGTTAGGGTTAGGATTAGGGGAGGGTTAGTGTTTACATTTTAGGGTTAGGGTTTAGGGATAGGGTTAGGGTTAGGGTTAGGGTTAGGGTTACAGTTAGGATTTAGGCTTTAGGGTTAGGGTTAGAGTTAGAGTTAGGGCTTCTGGTTTATGGTTAGGGTTAGGGTTAGGGTTAGAGTTAGGGTTAGGGTTAGGGTTAGGGTTAGGTTTTAGGGATAGGGTTAGGGTTAGGGTTACGGTTTAGGTTTAGGGTTAGGGTTAAGGTTAGGACTTAGGGTTTAGGGTTAAGGTTAGTGTTAGAGTTAGGGTATAGGCTTTAGGGTTAGGGTTAGTGTTAGGGTTTAGGGTTTAGGGTTAGGTTTAGGGATAGGGTTAGGGTTAGGGTTTAGTGTTTATGGTTAGGGTTAGCGTTAGGGTTAGGGTTTGGGTTTAGTGTTTAGGTTTAGGGTTAGGGTTAGTGTTAGGGTTTCGAGTTTAGTGTTAGGGTTAAGGTTAGGGTTAGGGTTAGGTACACGTTTCGGGTTTGAGACATGGTTAGGTTTAGTGTTAGGGTTATAGTTAAGTTTAGGTTTTGGCTGATGGTTAAGGTTAGGTTTAGGGACAGGGTTAGTTACAGGGTGAGGGTTAGAATTAAAGATAGAGAGACGGTAAGGGTCAGAGTTAGGTTTAGCGACAGTGTTAGGGTTAGGGTTAGGGTTAGGTTAGGGTTAGGGTTAGGGTTAGGGTTAGGGTTACGGTTAGGGTTAGAGTTAGAATTTAGGCTTTAGGGTTAGGTTTAGGGTTAGAGTTAGGGCTTACGGTTTAGGGTTAGGGTTAGGGTTAGGGTTAAGGTTTCGGGTTTCGGGTTAGGGTTAAGTTTAGGGTTAGTGTTAGGTACACGATTCGGGTTTGAGACATGTTTAGGTTTAGTGTTAGGGTTATGGTTAAGTTTAGGTTTTGGCTGATGGTTAAGGTTAGGTTTAGGGAAAGGGTTAGTTACAGGGTGAGGGTTAGAGTTAAAGTTAGAGAGACGGTAAGGTACAGAGTTAGGTTTAGCGACAGTGTTAGGGTTAGGGTTAGGGTTAGGTTAGGGTTAGGGTTTGGGTTAGGGTTAGGGTTAGGTTTTAGGGATAGGGTTAGGGTTAGGGTTACGGTGTAGGTTTAGAGTTAGGGTTAAGGTTAGGGTTTAGGGTTTAGGGTTAGGGTTAGGGTTAGAGTTAGGGTTTAGGCTTTAGGGTTAGGGTTAGTGTTAGGGTTTAGGGTTTCGGGTTAGGGTTAGGGTTAGGGTTAGGGTTAGGGTTAGGGTTAGGTTTTAGGGATAGGGTTAGGGTTAGGGTTACAGTTTAGGTTTAGGGTTAGGGTTAAGGTTAGGGTTTAGGGTTTAGGGTTAGGGTTAGGGTTAGAGTTATGGTTTAGGCTTTAGGGTTAGGGTTAGTGTTAGGGTTTAGGGTTTAGGGTTAGGGTTAGGGTTAGGATTAGGGTTTAGTGTTTATGGTTAGGGTTAGCGTTAGGGTTAGGGTGTGGGTTTAGGGTTTAGGTTTAGGGTTAGGGTTAGTGTTAGGGTTAGGGTTAGGTTTTAGGGATAGGGTTAGGGTTAGGGTTACAGTTTAGGTTTAGGGTTAGGGTTAAGGTTAGGGTTTAGGGTTTAGGGTTAGGGTTAGGGTTAGAGTTATGGTTTAGGCTTTAGGGTTAGGGTTAGTGTTAGGGTTTAGGGTTTAGGGTTAGGGTTAGGGTTAGGGTTAGGGTTTAGTGTTTATGGTTAGGGTTAGCGTTAGGGTTAGGGTGTGGGTTTAGGGTTTAGGTTTAGGGTTAGGGTTAGTGTTAGGGTTTCGGGTTTAGTGTTAGGGTTAAGGTTAGGGTTAGGGTTAGGTACACGTTTTGGGTTTGAGACATGGTTAGGTTTAGTGTTAGGGTTATAGTTAAATTTAGGTTTTGGCTGATGGTTAAGGTTAGGTTTAGGGACAGGGTTAGTTACAGGGTGAGGGTTAGAGTTAAAGATAGAGAGACGGTAAGTGTCAGAGTTAGGTTTAGCGACAGTGAATGGGTTAGGGTTAGGGTTAGGTTAGGGTTAGGGTTAGGGTTAGGGTTAGGGTTAGGTTTTAGGGATAGGGTTAGAGTTAGGGTTATGGTTTAGGTTTAGGGTTAGGGTTAAGGTTAGGATTTAGGGTTTAGGGTTAGGGTTCGGGTTAGGGTTATCATTAGGTTTAGGGTTAGGGACAGGATTTGGGTTTGGGACATGGTTAGGTTTACTGTTAGGGTTATATTAAGTTTAGGTTTTGTCTGATGCTTAAGTTTAGGTTTAGGGACAGGGTTAGTGACAGGGTGAGGGTTAGAGTTAAGGTTGGAGAGACGGTAAGGGTCAGAGTTAGGTTTAGCGACAGTGTTAGGGTTAGGGATCAGGTTAGGTTAGGGTTTAGGGTTAGGGTTAGGGTTAGGGTTAGGAATAGGGGAGGGTTAGTGTTTACATTTTAGGGTTAGGGTTTAGGGATAGGGTTAGGTTTAGGGTTAGGGTTAGGGTTAGAGTTAGGATTTAGGCTTTAGGGATAGGGTTAGGGTTAGAGTTAGGGCTTACGGTTTAGGGTTAGGGTTAGGGTTAGGGTTTCGGGTTTAGGGTTAGGGTTAAGTTTAGGGTTAGGGTTAGGTACACGATTCGGGTTTGAGACATGTTTAGGTTTAGTGTTAGGGTTATGGTTAAGTTTAGGTTTTGGCTGATGGTTAAGGTTAGGTTTAGGGACAGGGTTAGTTACAGGGGGAGGGTTAGAGTTAAAGTTAGAGAGACGGTAAGGTACAGAGTTAGGTTTAGCGACAGTGTTAGGGTTAGGGTTAGGGTTGGGTTTTAGGGATAGGGTTAGGGTTAGGGTTACGGCTTAGGTTTAGGGTTAGGGTTAAGGTTAGGGTTTAGGGTTTAGTGTTAGGGTTAGGGTTAGGGTTAGCATTAGGTTTAGGGTTAGGGACAGGATTAGGGTTTGGGACATGGTTAGGTTTACTGTCAGGGTTATATTAAGTTTAGGTTTTGTCTGATGCTTAAGTTTAGGTTTAGGAACAGGGTTAGTGACAGGGTGAGGGTTAGAGTTAAGGTTGGAGAGACGGTAAGGGTCAGAGTTAGGTTTAGCGACAGTGTTAGGGTTAGGGATCAGGTTAGGTTAGGGTTTAGGGTTAGGGTTAGGGTTAGGGTTAGGAATAGTGGAGGGTTAGTGTTTACATTTTAGGGTTAGGGTTTAGGGATAGGGTTAGGGTTAGGGTTAGGGTTAGAGTTAGGGTTAGGGTTAGGGTTAGGGTTAGGTTTTAGGGATAGGGTTAGGGTTAGGGTTACGGTTTAGGCTTAGGGTTAGGGTTAAGGTTAGGGTTTAGGGTTTAGGGTTAAGGTTAGGGTTAGAGTTAGGGTTTAGGCTTTAGGGTTAGGGTGAGTGTTAGGGTTTAGGGTTTAGGGTTAGGGTTAGGGTTAGCGTTAGGGTTTTGGGTTTAGTGTTAGGGTTACGGTTAGGGTTAGGGTTAGGTACACGTTTCGGGTTTGAGACATGGTTAAGTTTAGTGTTAGGGTTATAGTTAAGTTTAGGTTTTGGCTGATGGTTAAGGTTAGGTTTAGGGACAGGGTTAGTTACAGGGTGAGGGTTAGAGTTAAAGATAGAGAGACGGTAAGGGTCAGAGTTAGGTTTAGCGACAGTGTTAGGGTTAGGGTTACGGTTAGGTTAGGTTTAGGGTTAGAGTTAGGGTTTAGGGTTAGGGTTAGGGTTAGGGTTTAGGATTTAGGGTTAGGGTTATGGTTAGGGTTAGGGTTAGGGTTAGGGGCAGGATTAGGGTTTGGGACATGGTTAGGTTTACTGTTAGGGTTATATTAAGCTTAGGTTTTGTCTGATGCTTAAGTTTAGGTTTAGGGACAGGGTTAGTGACAGGGTGAGGGTTAGAGTTAAGTTTGGAGAGACGGTAAGGGTCAGAGTTAGGTTTAGCGACAGTGTTAGGGTTAGGGATCAGGTTAGGTTAGGGTTTAGGGTTAGCGTTAGGGTTAGGGTTAGGAATAGGGGAGGGTTAGTGTTTACATTTTAGTGTTAGGGTTTAGGGATAGGGTTAGGGTTAGGGTTAGGGTTAGAGTTAGGGTTAGGGTTAGGGTTAGGGTTAGGTTTTAGGGATAGGGCTAGGGTTAGGGTTACGGTTTAGGTTTAGGGTTAGGGTTAAGGTTAGGGTTTAGGGTTTAGGGTTAGGGTTATGGTTAGAGTTAGGGTTTAGGCTTTAGGGTTAGGGTTAGTGTTAGGGTTTAGGATTTCGGGTTAGGGTTAGGGTTAGGGTTAGGGTTAGGGTTAGGGTTAGGTTTTACGGATAGGGTTAGGTTTAGGGTTACAGTTTAGGTTTAGGGTTAGGGTTAAGGTTAGGGTTTAGGGTTTAGGGTTAGGGTTAGGGTTAGAGTTATGGTTTAGGCTTTAGGGTTAGGGTTAGTGTTAGGGTTTAGGGTTTAGGGTTAGGGTTAGGGTTAGGGTTAGGGTTTAGTGTTTATGGTTAGGGTTAGCGTTAGGGTTAGGGTTTCGTTTTAGGGTTTAGGTTTAGGGTTAGGGTTAGTGTTAGGGTTTCGGGTTTAGTGTTAGGGTTAAGGTTAGGGTTAGGGTTAGGTACACGTTTTGGGTTTGAGACATGGTTAAGTTTAGTGTTAGGGTTATAGTTAAGTTTAGGTTTTGGCTGATGGTTAAGGTTAGGTTTAGGGACAGGGTTAGTTACAGGGTGAGGGTTAGAGTTAAAGATAGAGAGACGGTAATGGTCAGAGTTAGGTTTAGCGACAGTGTTAGGGTTAGGGTTAGGGTTAGGTTAGGTTTAGGGTTAGGGTTAGGGTTAGGTTTTAGGGATAGGGTTAGAGTTAGGGTTATGGTTTAGGTTTAGGGTTAGGGTGAAGGTTAGGATTTAAGGTTTAGGGTTAGGGTTAGGGTTAGGGTTAGCATTAGGTTTAGGGTTAGGGACAGGATTAGGGTTTGGGACATGGTTAGGTTTACTGTTAGGGTTATATTAAGTTTAGGTTTTGTCTGATGCTTAAGTTTAGGTTTAGGGACAGGGTTAGTGACAGGGTGAGGGTTAGAGTTAAGGTTGGAGAGACGATAAGGGTCAGAGTTAGGTTTAGCGACAGTGTTAGGGTTAGGGATCAGGTTAGGTTAGGGTTTAGGGTTAGGGTTAGGGTTAGGGTTAGGAATAGGGGAGGGTTAGTGTTTACATTTTAGGGTTAGGGTTTAGGGATAGGGTTAGGGTTAGGGTTAGGGTTAGGGTTAGAGTTAGGATTTAGGCTTTAGGGATAGGGTTCGGGTTAGAGTTAGGGCTTACGGTTTAATGTTAGGGTTAGGGTTAGGGTTAGGGTTTCGGGTTTCGGGTTAGGGTTAAGTTTAGGGTTAGGGTTAGGTACACGATTCGGGTTTGAGACATGTTTAGGTTTAGTGTTAGGGTTATGGTTAAGTTTAGGTTTTGGCTGATGGTTAAGGTTAGGTTTAGGGAAAGGGTTAGTTACAGGGTGAGGGTTAGAGTTAAAGTTAGAGAGACGGTAAGGTACAGAGTTAGGTTTAGCGACAGTGTTAGGGTTAGGGTTAGGGTTAGGTTAGGGTTAGGGTTTGGGTTAGGGTTAGGGTTAGGTTTTAGGGATAGGGTTAGGGTTAGGGTTACGGTTTAGGTTTAGAGTTAGGGTTAAGGTTAGGGTTTAGGGTTTAGGGTTAGGGTTAGGGTTAGAGTTAGGGTTTAGGCTTTAGGGTTAGGGTTAGTGTTAGGGTTTAGGGTTTCGGGTTAGGGTTAGGGTTAGGGTTAGGGTTAGGGTTAGGGTTAGGTTTTAGGGATAGGGTTAGGGTTAGGGTTACAGTTTAGGTTTAGGGTTAGGGTTAAGGTTAGGGTTTAGGGTTTAGGGTTAGGGTTAGGGTTAGAGTTATGGTTTAGGCTTTAGGGTTAGGGTTAGTGTTAGGGTTTAGGGTTTAGGGTTAGGGTTAGGGTTAGGGTTAGGGTTTAGTGTTTATGGTTAGGGTTAGCGTTAGGGTTAGGGTGTGGGTTTAGGTTTTAGGTTTAGGGTTAGGGTTATTGTTAGGGTTTCGGGTTTAGTGTTAGGGTTAGGGTTAGGGTTAGAGTTAGGGTTTAGGGTTAGGGTTAGGGTTAGGGTTTAGGATTTAGGATTAGGGTTAGGGTTAGGGTTAGGGTTAGGGGCAGGATTAGGGTTTGGGACATGGTTAGGTTTACTGTTAGGGTTATATTAAGTTTAGGTTTTGTCTGATGCTTAAGTTTAGGTTTAGGGACAGGTTTAGTGACAGGGTGAGGGTTAGAGTTAAGGTTGGAGAGACGGTAAGGGTCAGAGTTAGGATTAACAACAGTGTTAGGGTTAGGGATCAGGTTAGGTTAGGGTTTAGGGTTAGGGTTAGGGTTAGGGTTAGGAATAGGGGAGGGATAGTGTTTACATTTTAGGGTTAGGGTTTAGGGATAGGGTTAGGGTTAGGGTTAGGGTTAGAGTTAGGGTTAGGGTTAGGGTTAGGGTTAGGAATAGGGGAGGGTTAGTGTTTACATTTTAGGGTTAGGGTTTAGGGATAGGGTTAGGGTTAGGGCTAGGGTTAGAGTTAGGATTTAGGCTTTAGGGTTAGGGTTAGGGTTAGAGTTAGGGCTCTACGGTTTAGGGTTAGGGTTAGGGTTAGGGTTAGGGTTAGGGTTTCGGGTTTAGGGTTAGGGTTAAGTTTAGGGTTAGGGTTAGGTACACGATTCGGGTTTGAGACATGTTTACGTTTAGTGTTAGGGTTATGGTTAAGTTTAGGTTTTGGCTGATGGTTAAGGTTAGGTTCAGGGACAGGGTTAGTTACAGGGTGAGGGTTAGAGTTAAAGTTAGAGAGACGGTAAGGTACAGAGTTTGGTTTAGCGACAGTGTTAGGGTTAGGGTTAGGGTTAGGTTAGGGTTAGGGTTAGGGTTAGGGTTAGGGTTAGGTTTTAGGGATAGGCTTAGTGTTAGGTTTACGGTTTAGGTTTAGGGTTAGGGTTAAGGTTAGGGTTTAGGGTTTAGGGTTAGGGTTAGGGAAAGGATTAGGGTTTGGGACATGGTTAGGTTTACTGTTAGGGTTATATTATGTTTAAGTTTTGTCTGATGCTTAAGTTTAGGTTTAGGGACAGGGTTAGTGTCAGGGTGAGGGTTAGAGTTAAGGTTGGAGAGACGGTCAGGGTCAGAGTTAGGTTTACCGACAGTGTTAGGGTTAGGAATCAGGTTAGGTTAGGGTTTAGGGTTAGGGTTAGGGTTAGGGTTAGGAATACGGGAGGGTTAGTGTTTACATTTTAGGGGTAGGGTTTAGGGATAGGGTTAGGTTTAGGGTTAGGGTTAGAGTTAGGGTTAGGGTTAGTGTTAGGTTAGGGTTAAGTTTAGGGTAATGGACACGATTCGGGTTTGGGACATGTTTAGGTTTAGTTTTAGGTTATAGTTAAATTTAGGTTTTGGCTGATGGTTAAGGATAGGTTTAGGGACAGGGTTAGTGACAGGGTGAGGGTTAGAGTTAAGGTTAGAGAGACAGTAAGGATCAGAGTTAGGTTTAGCGACAGTGTTAGGGTTAATGTTAGGGTTAGGGTTTAGGGTTAGGGTTAGGGTTTAGGATTAGGGTTAGGGTTAGCGTTAGCGTTAGGGATAGGGTTAGGGTTAGTGTTTAGGGTTTAGGGTTAGGGATAGGTACAGGATTAGGGTTTGAGACATGGTTCGGTTTTGTGTTAAGGTTAGGGTTATGGTTAGGGTTAGGGTTAGTGTTTAGTGGTAGGGTTAGGGTTAGGGTTAGGGTTACGGTTAGGGTTAGGGTTAGGTTTTAAGGATAAGGTTAGTGTTAGGGTTACGGTTTAGGGTTAGGGTTAGGGTTAAGGTTAGGGTTTAGGGTTTAGAGTTAGGGTTAGGGTTAGGGTTAGCATTAGGTTTAGGGTTAGGGACAGGATTAGGGTTTGGGACATGGTTAGGTTTAGAGTTAGGGTTATATTAAGTTTAGGTTTTGTCTGATGCTTAAGTTTAGGTTTAGGGACAGGGTTAGTGACAGGGTGAAGGTTAGAGTTAAGGTTGGAGAGACGGTAAGGGTCAGAGTTAGGTTTAGCGACAGTGTTAGGGTTAGGGTTAATATTAGAGGCAGTGTTAGGGTTAAGGTTAGCGTTAGGGTTAGGGTTCTTGTTAGGATAAGGGTTAGGTACAGAGTTGGGAAGAGTGTTCGGGCTCCATTTAGAGTTAGGTCTAGGGATACGTTTAGATTTAGCTTTTGGGTTAGGAAAAGAGTTAGCTACAGGGGCAGGCATAGGGTAGGGACACAGTGAGTGTTACAGTCAGGATTAGGGTTAGGGTTAGGGTTAGGGTTTGGGTTAGGGTTAGGGTTATGGTTAGGGTTTAGGTATAAAGTTAGGGTTAGGGTTAGGGTTTAGGGTTTAGGGTTTAGGGTTTAGGGTTAGGGTTAGCGTTAGGTTTAGGGTTAGGTTTATGGTTAGGGTATAGGGTTAGGGTTAGGATTAGGGTTATGGAGAGGATTAGGCTTTGGGACATGGTTAGGTTTAGTGTTAGGGTTATAGTTAAGTTTAGGTTTTGTCTGATGCTTAAGTTTAGATTTAGGGACAGGGTTACTGACAGGGTGAGGGTTAGAGTTAAGGGTGGAGAGATGGTAAGGGTCAGACTTAGGTTTAGCGACAGTATTAGGGTTAGGGTTAATATTAGAGACAGAGTTAAGGTAAGATTAGCGTTATGGTTACAAGCAGATTAGGTTGAGTGATAGTGTTAGTGTTAGTGATAGGCTTAGTGTTAGGGTTAGGGTTAGGGTTAGGGACAGTGTTAGGGTTAGGTTTGGAGTTGAGTTTAGTTTTAGGTTTCAATTTAGGGCTGGGGTTAGTGTTAGAGTTAGGGTGGCCTCGGATTAGGGAAGTGATAGGGTCAGGCACAGGGATAGGGATATGTTTATGGTTAGGGTTAGGGTTAGAAACAGGTTTAAAGTTAGAGTCAGGGTTAGAGAAAGGTATGGTTAGGGTTAGGGTCAAGGTACAGGTAAGATTTAGTTTAAGATTAGGACTTTGGGGAGTTTTTGTATGAGGAAGAATTTCACAGAGAAGACCCCAGTCTCTGATCTCACTTCCTGGTCATAAAGCTTAAAAGAACTTGGAACTTTGGTAACCAGGCAACCACATCATAATGAAGCCCTTTCCCAGCTCACTGTGATGGAGATGCTGGAAATAGTACCATGTTTCCATGATGCGGCCTAGCGGCCTCAGGAACTGGCCTCAGGAAAGCCGAAATGGTGAAACTTTACCCATGTTTTAGACTCTGATTTAGGTCTCACACAAGATTCTTCAGGCCGTTGTTTCAGGTCAATAATATAACACAAGAAGGCAAAGGGCACACCAGGCCAGGTTAGACAACCACGCTGATCTCACACTGACTGTCGTTTGCCCTCTCATTGTTTGTGTGTGTGTGTGTGTGCGTGCGTGCGTGTGTGTGTGTGTGTGTGTGTGTGTGTGTGTGTGTTTATGTGAGTGTTGGTGGAGAGGGGGAGAATGGTAGAGGGTTTGCTCAGTCTTCTTTTTCAAGGTCCCTCAGTTGTAAGAATAGACTGTTTCTTAGAGAATTTTCTTCTTTCTGGAGGTAGGCCTCTATTGCTCTGAAATTGCTTCTTAGGACTGCTTTCGCTGTGTGCATACATTTGGGAACATTGTGTTTTCACTTACTTTAGCCTCAAGGTATTTTTTCATTTCTTCCTTGATGACATTGCTGACCCATTGAGTAGCATGTTGGTTAGATCCCATGCCTCTGTGTGTTTTCCCATTATTTTCTTACAATTGATTTCTAGGTAGATACCAGAGAAGATGCTTGTTACCATTTCAGTCTTCTTGTATCTATGGAGATATGTTTGAGGGTCTAACATGTGACCTATTGTGGAAAATGTCCCGTGTGCCCTTGAAAGGAATGTATGTTGTTCGGATAAGGGGTGAGATGGTCTACAAATATCAATTTAAGTCCTTTAATTCCATTGTTTCTTGGTTGATTTTCTGTCTGGATGATGTATTTGCATGTCATCATCCCCTACTATGACTCACAATGTCTTCATTTATGACTCACCATGTTTGCTTTCAGTGTTAGTTGGTCCTACGTGTGCCATGTATATGATTAGAAGAGTGCCATCCTCTTGTTGGATTGATGGTTTTATCAATATGACATGTACTTTTTGTCACTTGTTATAGCTTTTGTTTTAAAGTCTATGTTATCTGAGTATTGTTTCCCCAGCTTTTTATTTCCCCATTTCCATTGGTAAAACGTATTTTTTCCATCCCTTCACTTTCAGTCTCTGTGTGTCTTTCGATATGGAGTGACATTTGTGGGAAGCATATGTATTATTTTTTTAGTTTCTTTTATCCATTCTGCGACGCCAGGTTTTTTTCTAGGTAACACAACTTTCAATCATTATTTTGATGATGAAATGCTCAATGAGAGGACTTGTTGCATGGTCCTGATAACATGAGAGTCCACCAGGTGCTAAGGCTGCCTTGGAAGTAGGATGGGACACTGTCAGGGCATGAAGTTCCGCAGGCCATTCTGCTGGTTGGAAGGAACACGGCCCCCATTTCCATTTGAGCAGGTCGCATGCAATGTATGACCCTGCCTGACAGACAGTGGCACCTGAAGTTTGAAAGTCAGCATAGCCCAGGCTCTCCAGACTCTCTAGTCAATGGGAAAGTTATTTATGCTGGTCTGGTTAGCAAGGCCAGAGGACCCTAGCCTCAACTGGTAGGAAAAAATGACCCCGCCTGAATGCGAATTATGATTCACAGACACTTTGTTGGAGAGGAGGTAATCGGGCCGCCACCTGGCTTGAGTGGTACAATGCGGCCCTAGCCCTTTCTGTCTGAGAAAGGAGAAACAGCTTCAGTGGGTTGTCAGGAAGCCAGAACATCCTGACAGAGGGTGGAGACCTTGGCCACCTACCAGCAGCATGCAAATCACAAGTTTCCCTGCCAAAGGCAAGAGACGGATTCCCCACAGCTCGTGCAAGTGGGGCAACATGGACACCAGGCCCTAATGGCAAACGGATGGTGACTTGTCACCTTCCCCCTCGCTGCCAGACTGTGAGTGGCACTTGAGACTCCTGACCCTTCTTGCAGAGGGAGTGAACCCAGGACCCTGTTTGTTGTGCACAACGCCTCAAACCGGTGGCTTTCTTGGAAGACGAAGTATCCCGCCCATGAAAGCTATGGTCACAAGGGCCTCCTGATAGAAAAGTTTACCCAGGCCTTCAGCTCGCCCAACAGCTGGCCAGGGACCCAAGACCCTCGTGGATGAGGAATGGTCCACCATGCCTACCAGACATACAAGGGCAAGAAGACTCCAGTTCATTTAGGGTGACCAAGTTGACCCATTCCCCACCTAATGCAGAAGTGAAGGGAGACCAAAACCAGCCCCTATGAGTGAATCAATGAAGCTCTGTGCCCCCGCAATAGCACAACACCTACAACCTCTTCTGGTACAAATAAACCTGGCCTAGGTCTCGCCACAGGAGAGGGGGCTCCAACAACCCCTGACACATCAAATCCTCTGAACAACTGAGCCAGGAGCCAATAAAAGAAGGCCACTGAAGGGGCAACAGAGAGAGACACACAGGGAGCAAGAGAGACCAAAGACAAAATGACAGAAGGAGACACAGGGAGAAGGAATGGGAGGGGGAGCATAGCATCCAAGACCCAGAGCTTGACAGCCATGGGATGGCCGCTCACCCTGGGAAACACACTGAGACTGTCACACCGAGGCTGTGTTGAGGTGGAATCTTACACATTGGAGTGTGGTCGTGCCGGGGACTGAGGTTCTGTGAGGAGGCGGTGCCCTGTCGGTGGCAATCACGGTGTTGACTAAGTGCATGCCGCCAGGGTCCCAGCAGTGCTATGGAGCTCGGAGCCTCACCCAGATTTCGACCTTGGGGCGACAAGTTGTAGTAGCAGGTACTCTCTGTGCGTGGGTCACGTGCCTCTGAGCTTTTCCCATAGAGGTCTTCTTTCCTGCAGTCAGAGGCCTCACACGACTCACAGGGATGTTGGTGTTTTTCTCCATAGTTGAGTCTGCTGTTTTGTTCCGGCTCTTTTCCCCTGTGTGATGGGAGTCCTAGGTAGGATGGAGGATTACCGTGCATTGGGGGAGATTGCGAACGAGGGGCACAGCAGCGAAGACAGGGGCCTTCGTTATGGTGGGTCATGTGATACATCCCTTGGTCCTGGGTCGAGGGACAGACAGAGTGGGTGACTCAATGCACACTTGCAGGGAGACAGACGGTTTTCCTTGAGTCCTTGGACTGTGGTGCCAAGGACGTGCATTGCCCTGACTGGAGAAAGCCGCTGTGAAGTGATGCAGCGAAGGTGGAGACATGCGTAGTGGAAAGCCCTGGTCCAGGGCATTGCGGATGTCGGTGATTGCCCCAAATGGCTGGGAGCTGCTAGCTTGTGGGCAGGAGCAGGGAGAGAGCTGAAGGAGCACCAGCCAGCGGGCGTCGACATGTGGTTGGGGTTGTGAGGCTGTAGGGCAGGGCGGCGAGTTCGCCGATAGCCTGGGGACCAGCAGCGGGTTGAGCGGCGGAAGAGCGGCAACAGGCAGGAGGTATTGCAATGGAGCCCATCGTGGGGTGGCGGCAACAGTAGGGGAAGGCAAAAGCCTGTAGGACGTGGTATTCCAACAGGTCCTCATGCAAGAACTAACCAGACCCGATCATGCTTACATTCCGGGATCAGACGACATCATCTAATTCAGGGTGGGATTCCCATAGGCACAGGGACTTGACATTGTTTGCCCAAGGGGACCCCTTCCGGCCGGCCTGTTATGTGTGCATCACCATGCTGGGTGCTCTCACTTAGCGTGTGTGCCAGAGAGCACTCTCCACCAACCTCATCATCCCATGCTGCACGTTTCGCCGTTTCCCCAACCGCTGATCCGGAAGCTGCTGCCGTGAGTAGTGGCCATTACAGGCTTGCAGTGAGCCTTCTTCATTGGCCATGTCAGGGGCACCGCTGGCCACTGATGCTACCCTGGCGGTCACACAGTACTGCTAGTGCTGGCCTGCAGGAACTCTCCAGGCCCTGGATGGCTTGCCTCCACACACCCAACTGGCTAATCTGCAGTCCCTTGTTCGGGGCAACTGAGGCTTGGGGACTGTCAGAACCCTGGGATTCCAGGCATGGGCATATCGGCCCTGGCCCCGGGACTTGCACCAACAAGTGCCTTGTCACTGGCTCTGACCCGAACTGCTTGCCAGTGTGACCGGCCATAGTCACGGGATGCCAAAAGCACCATCAGGGTTCATCGGGCCCACACCAATGCCACCCTTCTATACACTGACGTCCACTTTTCCCACGCTATGAACAGGACCCCCACACTCACATGATATTTTCCTATACATCACCTCTCCAAACCCTTTTTTCTGAGCGTTATAATGACAGATGGCTAGAGAGAAAGCAAGACCGAGGCAGAGGGAGACAGACTGAATGAGAGAAGGACAAAGGGAAGAAATTGAAGAGATAGACATAGAAGGAGTGCGATATGAAGAGAGATGCACGACAGGTAGACAGTGCGAGAGACATACAGATAAAGAAACACACACACCCACAGACACACACAGTCAGACATGCACACACACCACACTGAAAGAGAGAACCAGAAGCATGAAGAGACCGAGTGTGAGACAGACACAGCATCGCATACAGAGACAGTGATCTAGGAATAGAAAACAAGTCACTGAGAGACACAGAGAGACAGAGAAAGAGAGAAAGAGGGAGCCGGCAGCGTCATAAAATTTCCATTACTCAGTGTGGAAATGACGCCCCAACATTTTCTTTTCCCTATTCCTTAGAAAAGGGTCCCAAACAATGCCAATTCTCAAAAGGCGGGGCTCACGCAGAGATGTGTGACATGGAAGCAGGCACCCTGGGAGCCATGGAGGGGCCGCCCCACACGCAGGCCGAGATAGGTGCTTGGCCCCAAGTCTCAACATAATGGAGTCCCTCGAAAGTTCAGTGCCAGAGGGGACTGTGTTGGAAATGGATTTCATTACAGCCCTTTTGAGATAGAGGCAGGAAACCAATGTGCGTCCCTAGGTGCCAGATCAGACGCAGCCCGTTGGCTGTGTTCTGACCTCTGTTCAGCACAAACTTCATCGGTCAGGTCTGCACCCGACAACATGTGACCACAGCCCAGGGTTTCTAGGAACTACACGTGTTCATAATGTGATGACATTTTGAGGTGGAGATGCTAGAACGACCTGTACTATGCACATGGGAAAACTGCGGAGGCCCTGACAGCACATGCTGCTCAGAGTCACATCACTGGTGAGGAGCGCAAGCCAGCTCTGAACCAAGCTCTGGGTCCTCAAAGCCATGGCCGCGGCTGCACACAGGTTGTCCTGAAACTGTGGCATGGTCAGTGTTAGTGTAACTGGGCGTGGACTTGTTTTGTGAGGTAGGGTGAGCAATCCCTAACCCAGAAGGACTTTGGGAAGTTTTTGAATGAGAAAGAAGTTCACAGAGGAGACCCCAGTCTGTGATCTCACTTCCTGGTCATAAAGCTTAAAAGAACTTGGAACCCTGGTAACCAGGCAACCACATCATAATGAAGCCCTTTCCCAGCTCACTGTGATGGAGATGCTGGAAATAGTACCATGTTTCCATGATGCGGCCTAGCGGCCTCAGGCACTGGCCTCAGGAAAGCCAAAATGGTGAAACTTTACCCATGTTTTAGACTCTGATTTAGGTCTCACACAAGATTCTTCAGGCCGTTGTTTCAGAGGTCAATAATATAACACAGGAAGGCAAAGGGCACACCAGGCCAGGTTAGACAACCACGCTGATCTCACACTGACTGTCGTCTGCCCTCTCATTGCTTTGTGTGTGTGTGCGTGCGTGTGTGTGTGTGTGTGTGTGTGTGTGTGTGTGTTTATGTGAGTGTTGGTGGAGAGGAGGATGATGGTAGAGGGTTTGCTCAGTCTTCTTTTTCAAGGTCCCTCAGTTGTAAGAATAGACTGTTTCTTAGAGAATTTTCTTCTTTCTGGAGGTAGGCCTCTATTGCTCTGAAATTGCTTCTTAGGACTGCTTTCGCTGTGTGCATACATTTGGGAACATTGTGTTTTCACTTACTTTAGCCTCAAGGTATTTTTTCATTTCTTCCTTGATGACATTGCTGATCCATTGAGTAGCATGTTGCTTAGATCCCATGCCTCTGTGTGTTTTCCCATTATTTTCTTGCATTTGATTTCTAGTTAGATACCAGAGAAGATGCTTGGTACCATTTCAGTCTTCTTGTATCTATGGAGATATGTTTCACGGTCAAACATGTGACCTATTGTGGAAAATGTCCCGTGTGCCCTTCAAGGGAAAGTATATTGTTCGGATAAGGGGTGAGATGGTCTACAAATATCAATTTAAGTTCTTTAATTCCATTGTTTCTTGGTTGATTTTCTGTCTGGATGATGTACTTGCATGTCATCATCCCCTACTATGACTCTCAATGTCTTCATTTATGACTCACCATGTTTGCTTTCAGTGTTAGTAGGTCCTACTTGTGCCATGTATATGATTAGAAGAGTCTAATCCTCTTGTTGGATTGATGGTTTTATCAATATGACATGTACTTTTTGTCACTTGTTATAGCTTTTGTTTTAAAGTATATGTTATCTGAGTATTGTTCCCCAGCATTTTATTTCCCCATTTCCATTGGTAAAACGTATCTTTTTCCATCCCTTCACTTTAAGTCTCTGTGTGTCTTTCGATATGGAGTGACATTTGTGGGAAGCATATGTATTATTTTTTTGGTGTCTTTTATCCATTCTGCGACACCAGTTTTTTTTCTAGGTGACGCAACTTTCAATTATTATTTTGATGATGAAACGCTCAATGAGAGGATTTGTTTCATGGTCCTGATAAAATGAGAGGCCAACAGGTGCTAAGGCTGCCTTGGAAGTAGGATGGGACACTGTCAGGGCACGAAGGTCTGCAGGCCATTCTGCTGGTTGGAAGGAACACGGCCCCCATTTCCATTTGAGCAGGTCGCATGCAATGTACGACCCTGCCTGACAGACAGTTGGACCTGAAGTTTGAAAGTCAGCATAGCCCGGTGTCCCCAGACTCTCTAGGCAATGGGAAACATATTTATGATGGTCTAGTAAGCAAGGCCACAGGACCCTAGCCTCAACTGTTAGGAAAAAAAGACCCCACCTGAATGCAAATTATCGGTCCCAGACACATTGTTGGAGAGGAGGTAATCGGCCCGCCACCTAGATTGAGTGGAATAATGCAGCCCTAGCCCTTTCTGTGTGAGAAAGGAGAAACAGCTTGAGTGGGTTGTCAGGAACCCAGAACATCCTGACAGAGGGTGGAGACCTTGGCCACCCATCAGCAGTGTGCATATCACAAGTTTCCCTGCCAAAGGCGGGAGACCGATGCCCCAGAGCTCATGCAAGTGGGACAACATGGACACTAGGCACTACTGGCAAAAGGATGGTGATTTGCCACCCGCTCCCTAGGTGCCAGACAGTGAGTGGCACTTGAGACTCCTGGCCCTTGTTGCAGAGGGAGTGAACCCAGGACCCTGTTTGTTGGGCACAACGCCTCAAACCGGTGGCTTTCTTGGAAGACGAAGTATCCCGCCCATGAAAGCTATGGTTACAAGGGCCTCCTGATAGAAAAGTTTACCCAGGCCTTCAGCTTGCCCAGCAGCTCGCCAGGGACCCAAGACCCTCTTGGTTGAGGAATGGTCCACCATGCCTACCAGACATAAAAGGGAAAGAAGACCCTAGTTCATTTAGGGTGACCAATTTGTCCCATTCCCCACCTAATGCAGAAGGGAAGGGAGACCTAAACCAGCCCCTATGAATGGATCAATGAGGCTCTGTGCCCCCGCAATAGCACAACACCTACAACCTCTTCTGGTACAAATAAACCTGGCCTAGGTCTCGCCACAGGAGAGGGGGTCTCCAACTTCCCCTGACACATCAAATCCTCTGAACAATTGAGGTAAGAGCCAATAAAAGAAGGCCACTGAAGGGGCAACAGAGTGAGACACACAGGGAGCGAGAGAGACCTGCAGACAAAATGACAGAAGGAGAAACAGGGAGAAGGAATGGGAGGGGGAGCATAGCATCCAAGACCCAGAGCTTGACAGCCATGGGATGGCCACTCACCCTGGGAAACACTCTGAGACAGTCACACCGAGGCTGTGTTGAGGTGGAATCTTACACATTGGAGTGTGGTCGTGCCGGGGACTGGTGTCCTGTGAGGAGACGGTGCCCTGTCGGTGGCAATCACGGTGGTGACTAAGTGCATGCCGCCAGGGTCCCAGCAGTGAGATGGTGCTCGGAGCCTCACCCAGATTTCCTCCTTGGGGCGACAAGTTGTAGTAGCAGGTACTCTCTGTGCGTGGGTCACTTGCCTCTGAGCTTTTCCCATAGAGGTCTTCTTTCCTGCAGTCAGAGGCCTCACACGACTCACAAGGGTGTTGGTGTTTTTCTCCATAGTTGAGTCTGCTGTTTTGGTCCGGCTCTTTTCCCCTGTGTGATGGGAGTCTTAGGTAGGATGGAGGATTACCGTGCATTGGGGGAGATTGCGAACGAGGGGCACAGCAGCGAAGACAGGGGCCTTCGTTAGGGTGGGTCATGTGATACATCCCTTGGTCCTTGGTCCAGCAACAGACAGCGTGGGTGACTCAATGCACACTTGCAGGGAGACAGACGGTTTTCCTTGAGTCCTTGGTCTGCGGTGCCAAGGACGTGCATTGCCCTGAGTGGAGAAAGCCGCCGTGAGGTGTATTGTGATCAGTAAGAATGGGGGATTGTGATCAGGAAACTAGGGGAATTGTGATCAGGAAGCCAGAGGAATTGTGATCAGGAAGCAAAGGGCATTGTGATCAGTAGGCAAGGGGTATTGTGATCAGGTACCGTGATGTGTAAGACGGGGCATTCTGATAAGCAAACAGGGGGCAATGTGATCAGGAAGAAAGGGGCAGTGGGATCAGCAAGCAGGGAGAATTTTAATCACTAATCAAGGGGTATTGTGATCACAAACAAGGGTCATTATGATCAAGAGCAAGGGGCATTGTGATCACAAAGTATGGGGCATTGTGATCACTAAGAATGGGGATTGTGATGAGCAAGCAAGGGGAATTGTAATCATGAAGCAAAGGGCATTGTAATCATTAGGCAAGGGGTATTGTGATCAGGTAACAAGGAGTAGTTTGATGTGTAAACAGGGGGCAATGTGAAAAAGAAAAAAGGGGCATTTTGACCAGTTACCAGGGAGCATTGTATCACTAATTAGGTGGTATTGTGATCAATAAAAGCGGTCATTATGATTAAGAACAAAGGGCATTGTAATCACAGAGCAATGGGCATTGTGATCAGTAACAGGGAGCATTGTGATCACTAAGGATGGGGGATAGTGATCAGGAAGCAAGGGGAATGGTGATCAAGAAGCAAAGGGCCTTGTGATCAGTAGGAAAGGGGTATTGTGATCAGGTACCGTGATGTGAAAAGACGGGGAATTCTGATAAGCAAGCAGGGGGCAATGTGATCAGGAAGAAAGTGTAATTGTGATCACTCGCAGGGAGCATTTTATTCACTAATCAGGGGGTATTGTGATCAGAAACAGAGGTCATTATGATCGAGAAGAAGCGGCATTCTGACCAGTATACAATGGGCATTGTGATCACAAAGCAGGGGTCATTGTGATCGCTAACTGGGGTATTGTGATCAGAAAAGATGGGGGATTGTGATCAGGAAGCAAGGGGAATTGTGATCAGGAAGCAAGAGGTATTGTGATCAGGAAGCAAAGGGCATTGTGATCAGTAGGAAAGGGGTATTATGATCGGTGAACAAGGGGCAATGTGATCACAAAGCAGTGGGCATTGCGATCAGTAATGGGGGCATTGTGATCACTAAGGATGGGGGAATGTGATCAGGAAGCAAAGGGCATTGTTATCAGTATGCAAGAGGTATTGTTTACAGTGAAAAAGGGGTACTGTGATGTGTAAACAGGGGGCAATGAGATCAGGAAGAAAGGGCCATTGTGATCAGTAAGCAGGGAGCATTTTAATCACTCATCAGGGGGTATTGTTATCAGAAACAGTGGTCTTTATGATTAAGAACAAGGGGCATTGTGATCACAAAGGAGGTGGTATTGTGATCAGTAACACGGGGCATTGTGATCACTAAAGATGGGGGATTGTGATCAGGAAGCAAGGGGAATTGTGATCAGGAAGCAAGAGGCATTGTGATCAGGAAGCAAAGGGCATTGTGAGAAGTACGCAAGGGGTATTGTGATCAGTGAACAAGGGGTACTGTGATGTGTAACAGGGGGCATTCTGAAAAGTAAGCAGGGGGCATTGTGGTCAGTAAAAGGGGGCATTTTGATCAGGAAGAATGGGGCATTGTGATCAGTAAGCAGGGAGCATTCTAATCACTAATCAGGGGGTATTGTGATCAGAAACAAGGGGCATTATGGTCAAGAACAAGGGGCATTGTGATAAAAAAACAAGGGGCATTGTGATCACAAAGCAGGGGTCACTGTGATCAGTAACGGCGTATTGTGTTCAGTAAGAATGGGGGATTTTGATCAGGAAGTAAGGGGAATTGTGATCAGGAAACAAGAGTCATTGTGATTAGGAAGCAAAGAGCATTGTGAGCAGTAGGCAATGGGTATTGTGATAATTGATCAAGAGTACTGTGATGTGTAAACAGGGGGCCTTCTGATAAGTAAGCAAGGGCATTGTGATCAGGAAGAAAGCGGCATTGTGATCAGTAAGCACGGAATATTGTAATCACTATACAGGAGGTATTGTGATCAGAAACAGGGGTCATTATGATCAAGAACAAGCGGCAATGTGATCAGCAAAGAAGGGGTATTGTGATCACAAAACAGGGGGCATTGTGATCAGGAAAAAAGGGGCATTTTGAGCAGAAAGAAGGGATCATTGTAATCACTAATGAAGGGGTTTGTGATCACAACAAGTGTCATTATGATCAAGAGCAAGTGGCATTGTGATCACAAAGCAGGGGGCATTGTGATCAGTAAGGATGGGGAATTGTGAACAGGAAATAGCGGAATTGTGATCACGAAGCAAGAGGTATTGTGATCAGGAAGCAAAGGGCATTGTGATCAGTACGCAAGGGGTATTGTGATCAATGAAGAACGCGTACTGCATGTGTAAACAGGGGACAATGTGATCAGGAAGAAAGGGACATTGTGAGTAGTAAGCAGGGAGCATTGTAATCATTCATCAGGGGGTATTGTGATCAGAAACAGGGTTCATTATGATCAAGAACAAGCGGCATTGTGATCAGTAAAGAAGGGTCATTGTGATCACAAAGCAGGGGCATTGTGATCAGTAACAGGGGTATTGTGATCAGGAAGCAAGGGTAATTGTGATCAGGAAGCAATAGTTATTGTTTCCAGGAAGCAAAGGGCATTGTGATCAGTAGGCAAGGGGAATTTTGATCAGGAAGCTGAGGTAATGTGATCAGGAAGCTAAGGGCATTGTGATCACTTGGGAAGGGATATTGTGATCAGTCAACAAGGGGTACTGTGATGTGTAAACAGGGGGCATTCTGAAAAGTCACCAGGCGCATTGTGATCAGAAAGAAAGGGGCATTTTGACCAGTTACCAGGGAGCATTGTAATCACTAATTAGGTGGTATTTTGATCACAAACAGAGGTCATTATGATTAAGAACAAGGGGCATTGTAATAACAAAGCAAGGGGCATTGTGATCAGTAACAGTGGGTGTTGTGAACAGTAAGGATGAGGGATTGTGATCAGGAAGTAAGGGGAATTGAGATCAGGAAGCAAGAGGTATTGTGCTCAGGAGCAAAAGGCATTGTGTTCAGTAGGCAAGGGGTATTGTGATGTGTAAACAGGGGACATTCTCAAAAGTAAGCAGGTTTCATTGTGACCATTAACAGGGGGAATTTTGATCAGGAATAAAGGGGCATTTTGACCAGTAAGCAGGGAGCATTGTAATCACTAATTAGGTGGTATTGTGATCACAAACATGGGCCATTATGATTCAGAACAAGGGGCATTGTGATCACAAAGCAGGGGGCATTGTCATCAGTAACAGGGGGCATTGTGATCACTAAGGATGGGGGATTGTGATCAGGAAGCAAGGGGAATTTTGATCAGGAAGCAAAGGGCATTGTGACCAGTAGGCAAGGCGTATTGCGATCAGGGAACAAGGGGTAACGTGATGTGTAAAGACGGGGCATTCTGATAAGCATGCAGGGGGCAATGTGATCAGGAAGAAAGGTGAATTGTGATCAGGAAGCAAGGGGAATTTTGATCAGGAAGCAAGAGTTATCGTGATCAGGAAGCAAAGGGCATTGTGAGCAGTAGGCAAGGGGTATTGTGATCAGAGAACAAGGGGTACTGTGATGTGTAAACAGGGGGCATTCTGATAAGTAAGCAGGGGCATTGTGATCAGGAGAAAAGGGGAATTTTGACCATTAAGCAGGGAGCATTGTAATTACTATGCAGGGTGCATTGTGACTTCAAACAAGGGTCATTATGATCAAGAGCAAGGGGCATTGTGATCACAAAGCAGGGGGCATTGTGATCAGTAATGATGGGGAATTGTGATCAGGAAGTAAGGGGATTTGTGATCAGGAAGCAAGAGGGATTGTGATCAGGAAGCAAGGGGCATTGTGATCAGTAGGCAAGGGGTATTGTGATCAGTGAACAACGGGTACTGTGATGTGTAAACAGGGTGCATTCTGAAAAGTAAGCAGGGGGTGTTGTGATCAGGAAGATAGGGTCATTGTGATCAGTAAGCAGGGAGCAATGTAATCACCAATCAGGGGTATTGTGATCAGAAACAGGGGTCTTCATGATCAAGAGCAAGGGGCACTGTGATCACAATGCAGAGGGAATTGTGATCAGTAAAGATGGGAGATTGTGATCAGGAAGCAAGGGGAATTGTGATCAGGAAGCAAGAGGGATTGTGGTCAGGAAGAAAAGGCATTGTGACCAGTAGGCAAGGGGTATTGTGATCAGTGAACAAGGGGTAATGTGATGTGTAAACAGGGGGCATTCTGAAAAGTAAGCAGTGGGCATTGTGATCAGGATAAAAGGGGCATTGTGATCAGTAACTGAGTTATTGTGATCAATAAGAATGTGGAGTTGTGATCAGGAAACAAAGGACATTGTGATCAGTAGGCAAGGGGTATAGTGATAGGTGAACAAGGGGTACTGTGATGTGTAAACTGGGGGCATTCTGATAAGTAAGCAGGGGTCATTGTGATGAGGAAGAAAGGGGCATTGTGATCACAAAGCAGGGGGCATCGTGTTCAGTAAAAGGGGGCATTGTTATCCAGAACAAAGGGGCATTTTGACCAGTAAGCAGCGAGCATTGTAACCACTAATCAGGGGGTATTGTGATCAGAAACAGGGGTCATTATGATCAAGAACAAGTAGCATTGTGATCAGTAAAGAACGGGCATTGTGATCACAAAGCAGGCGCTTTGTGATCATTAACGGGGGTATTGTGATCAGGAAGGAAGGGGAATTGTGATCAGAAAGCCAGAGGTATTGTGATCAGGAATCAATGGGCATTGTGATCAGTTGGCAAGGGGTATTGTGATCAGTGAACAAGGGGTACTGTGATGTGTAAACAGGGGGCATTCTGAAAAGTAAGCAGTGGGCATTGTGATCAGTAAAAGGGGGCATTGTGATCAGGAACAAAGGGGCATTTTGACCAGTAAGCAGGGAGCATTGTAATCACTAATCAGGAGGAATTGTGATCAGAAACAGGGGTCATTATGATCAAGTACAAGCGACATTGTGATCACAAAGCAGGGGCATTGTGATCAGTAACAGGGGGCATAGTGATCCTTAAGGATGGGGGATTGTGATGAGGAAGCAAAGGGCATTGGCATCAGTAGGCAAGGGGTATTGTGATCGGTGAATAAGGGGTACTGTGGTCTGTAAACAGGGGATATTCTATAAAGTATGCAGGATGCATAGTGATCAGAAAAGGTGGCAATGTGATCAGGAACAAATGGGCATTTTGACCAGTAAGCAGGGAGCATTGTAATCACTAATCAGGGGGAATTGTGATCAGAAACAGGGGTCATTATGATCAAGTACAAGCGACATTGTGATCAGTAAAGACGGGGCATTGTGATCACAATGCAGGGGCATTGTTATCATTAACGGGGGTATTGTGATCAGTAAGGATGGGGGATTGTGATCAGGAAATAAGGGGAATTGTGATCAGGAAGCAAGAGGCATTGTGATCAGGAACCAAAGGGCATTGTGAGCAGTAAGCACGGAATATTGTAATCACTAAACATGAGGTATTGTGATCAGAAACAGGGGTCATTATGATCAAGAACAAGCGGCATTGTGATCAGTAAAGAAGGGGCATTGTGATCACAAAGCAGGGGGCATTGTGATCAGTAAAAGGGGGCTCTGTGATCCGGAACAAAGGGGCATTTTGACCAGTAAGCAGGGAGCATTGTAATCACTAATCAGAGGGTATCGTGACCACAAACAAGGGTCATTATTATCAAGAACAAGGGGCATTGCGATCAGGAAGAATGGGGATTTGTGATCAGGAACCCAGGGAATTGTGATCAGGAAGCAAGATATATTGTGATCAGGAAGCAAAGGGCATTGTGATCATTACCAAGGGCTATCTTGATCAGTTTACAAGAGGTATGTGATGTGTAAACAGGGCGTATTCTGAAAATTAAGCAGGGGGCACTGAGATCAGTATCGGGGGTATTGTGATCAGTAAGGATGGGGGATTGTGATCAGGAGGCAAGGGCAATTGTGATCAGGAAGCCACAGTTATTGTGATCAGGAAACAAAGGGCATTGTGATCAGTAGGCAAGGGGTATTTTGATCAGTGAACAATGCGTACTGTGATGTGTAAACAGGGGGCAATGTGATCAGGAAGAAAGGGCCATTGTGATCAGTAAGCAGGGAGCATTTTAATCACTCATCAGGGGGTATTGTTATCGGAAACAGTGGTCTTTATGATTAAGAACAAGGGGCATTGTGATCACAAAGCAGGGGGTATTGTGATCAGTAACACGGGGCATTGTGATCACTAAAGATGGGGGATTGTGATCAGGAAGCAAGGGGAATTGTGATCAGGAAGCAAGAGGCATTGTGATCAGGAAGCAAAGGGCAATGTGAGAAGTAGGCAAGGGGTATTGTGATCAGCGAACAAGAAGTACTGTGATGTGTAACAGGGGGCATTTTGAAAAGTAAGCAGGGGGCATTGTGGACAGTAAAAGGGGGCATTTTGATCAGGTAGATTGGGGCATTGTGATCAGTAAGCAGGGAGCATTCTAATCACAAATCAGGGGGTATTGTGATCAGAAACAAGGGGCATTATGGTCAAGAACAAGGGGCATTGTGATAAAAAAACAAGGGGCATTGTGATCACAATGCAGGGGGCATTGGGATCAGTAACGGGGTATTGTGATCAGTAAGAATGGGGGATTTTGATCAGGAAGTAAGGGGAATTGTGATCAGGAAGCAAAGAGCATTGTGAGCAGTAGGCAAGGGGTATTGTGATAATTGATCAAGAGTACTGTGATGGGTGAACAGGGGGCATTCTGATAAGTAAGCAAGGGCATTGTGATCAGGAAGAAAGCGGCATTGTGATCAGTAAGCACGGAATATTGTAATCACTATACAGGAGGTATTGTGATCAGAAACAGGGGTCATTATGATCAAGAACAAGCGGCAATGTGATCAGTAAAGAAGGGGTATTGTGATCACAAAGCAGGGGGCATTGTGATCAGGAAAAAAGGGGCATTTTGAGCAGAAAGAAGGGAGCATAGTAATCACTAATGAAGGGGTTTGTGATCACAACAAGTGTCATTATGATCAAGAGCAAGTGGCATTGTGATCACAAAGCAGGGGGCATTGTGATCAGTAAGGATGGGGAATTGTGAACAGGAAATAGCGGATTGTGATCACGAAGCAAGAGGTATTGTGATCAGGAAGCAAAGGGCATTGTGATCAGTACGCAAGGGGTATTGTGATCAATGAAGAACGCGTACTGCATGTGTAAACAGGGGACAATGTGATCAGGAAGAAAGGGACATTGTGAGTAGTAAGCAGGGAGCATTGTAATCATTCATCAGGGGGTATTGTGATCAGAAACAGGGTTCATTATGATCAAGAACAAGCGGCATTGTGATCAGTAAAGAAGGGTCATTGTGATCACAAAGCAGGGGCATTGTGATCAGTAACAGGGGTATTGTGATCAGGAAGCAAGGGTAATTGTGATCAGGAAGCAATAGTTATTGTTTCCAGGAAGCAAAGGGCATTCTGATCAGTAGGCAAGGGGAATTTTGATCAGGAAGCTGAGGTAATGTGATCAGGAAGCTAAGGGCATTGTGATCACTTGGGAAGGGATATTGTGATCAGTCAACAAGGGGTACTGTGATGTGTAAACAGGGGGCATTCTGAAAAGTCACCAGGCGCATTGTGATCAGAAAGAAAGGGGCATTTTGACCAGTTACCAGGGAGCATTGTAATCACTAATTAGGTGGTATTTTGATCACAAACAGGGGTCATTATGATTAAGAACAAGGGGCATTGTAATCACAAAGCAAGGGGCATTGTGATCAGTAACAGGGGGTATTGAGAACAGTAAGGATGGGGGATTGTGATCAGGAAGTAAGGGGAATTGAGATCAGGAAGCAGCAGGTATTGTGCTCAGGAGCAAAAGGCATTGTGTTCAGTAGGCAAGGGGTATTGTGATGTGTAACCAGGGGACATTCTGAAAAGTAAGCAGGGGTCATTGTGATCATTAAAAGGGGGAATTTTGATCAGGAATAAAGGGGCATTTTGACCAGTAAGCAGGGAGCATTGTAAACACAAATTGGGTGGTATTGTGATCACAAACATGGGCCATTATGATTCAGAACAAGGGGCATTGTGATCACAAAGCAGGGGGCATTGTCATCAGTAACAGGGGGCATTGTGATCACTAAGGATGGGGGATTGTGATCAGGAAGCAAGGGGAATTTTGATCAGGAAGCAAAAGGCATTGTGACCAGTAGGCAAGGCGTATTGCGATCAGGGAACAAGGGGTAACATGATGTGTAAAGACGGGGCATTCTGATAAGCATGCAGGGGGCAATGTGATCAGGAAGAAAGGTGATTTGTGATCAGGAAGCAAGGGGAATTGTGATCAGGAAGCAAGAGTTATTGTGATCAGGATGCAAAGGTCATTGTGAGCAGTAGGCAAGGGGTATTGTGATCAGAGAACAAGGGGTACTGTGATGTGTAAACAGGGGGCATTCTGATAAGTAAGCAGGCGCATTGTGATCAGGAGAAAAAGGGCATTTTGACCATTAAGCAGGGAGCATTGTAATCACTAGTGAGGGGGTATTGTGATCACAAACAAGGGTCATTATGATCAAGAGCAAGGGGCTTTGAGATCACAAAGCAGGGGGTATTGTGCTCAGTTAGGATGTGGAATTGTGATCAGGAAGTAGAGGAATTGTGATCAGGAAGCAAGAGGTATTGTGATCAGGAAGCAAAGGGCATTTTGATCAGTAGGCAAAGGGTTTTGTGATCGGTGAACAAGGGGTACTGTGACGTGTAAACAGGGGATATTCTGAAAACTAAGCAGGCAGCATTGTGATCAGTAAAAGGGGGCACTGTGATCAGGAACAAACTGGCATTTTGACCAGTAAGCCGGGAGCATTGTAATCACTAATCAGGGGGTATTGTGATCAGAAACAGGGGTCATTATGATCAAGTACAAGCGACATTGTGATCTGTAAAGATGGGGCATTGTGATCACAATGCAGGGGCATTGTTATCATTAACGGGGGTACTGTGATCAGTAAGGATGGGGGATTGTGATCAGGAAATAAGGGGAATTGTGATCAGGAAGCAAGAGGCATTGTGATCAGGAACCAAAGGGCATTGTGAGCAGTAAGCACGGAATATTGTAATCACTAAACATGAGGTATTGTGATCAGAAACAGGGGTCATTATGATCAAGAACAAGCGGCATTGTGATCAGTAAAGAAGGAGCATTGTGATCACAAAGCAGGGGGCATTGTGATCAGTAAAAGGGGGCAGTGTGATCCGGAACAAATGGGCATTTTGACCAGTAAGCAGGGAGCATTGTAATCACTAATCAGAGGGTATCGTGACCACAAACAAGGGTCATTATTATCAAGAGCAAGGGGCGTTGCGATCAGGAAGAATGGGGGATTGTGATCAGGAACCCAGAGGATTGTGATCAGGAAGCAAGATATATTGTGATCAGGAAGCAAAGGGCATTGTGAGAAGTAGGCAAGGGGTATTGTGATCAGTGAACAAGGGGTACTGTGATGTGAAACAGGGGGAATTCTGAAAAGTAAGCAGGGGACATTGCGGTCAGTAAAAGGGGGCATTTTGATCAGGAAGAATGCGGCATTGAGATCAGTAGGCAGGGAGCATTCTAATCACTAATCAGGGGGTATTGTGATCAGAAACAAGGGGCTTTATGGTCAACAACAAGGGGCATTGTGATCAATACGCAAGGGTATTGTGATCAACGAAGAACGCGTACTGCATGTGTATACAGGGGGCAATGTGATCAGGAAGAAAGGGACATTGTGAGTAGTAAGCAGGGAGCATTGTAATCATTCATCAGGGGGTATTGTGATCAGAAACAGGGTTCATTATGATCAAGAACAAGCGGCATTGTGATCAGTAAAGAAGGGTCATTGTGATCACAAAGCAGGGGCATTGTGATCAGTAACAGGGGTATTGTGATCAGGAAGCAAGGGTAATTGTGATCAGGAAGCAATAGTTATTGTTTTCAGGAAGCAAAGGGCATTGTGATCAGTAGGCAAGGGGAATTTTGATCAGTAAGCTGAGGTAATGTGATCAGGAAGCTAAGGGCATTGTGATCACTTGGGAAGGGATATTGTGATCAGTCAACAAGGGGTACTGTGATGTGTAAACAGGGGGCATTCTGAAAAGTCACCAGGCGCATTGTGATCAGAAAGAAAGGGGCATTTTGACCAGTTACAAGGGAGCATTGTAATCACTAATTAGGTGGTATTTTGATCACAAACAGAGGTCATTATGATTAAGAGCAAGGGGCATTGTAATCACAAAGCAAGGGGCATTGTGATCAGTAACAGTGGGTGTTGTGAACAGTAAGGATGGGGGATTGTGATCAGGAAGTAAGGGGAATTGAGATCAGGAAGCAAGAGTTATTGTGCTCAGGAGCAAAAGGCATTGTGTTCAGTAGGCAAGGGGTATTGTGATGTGTAAACGGGACATTCTGAAAAGTAAGCAGGTTTCATTGTGATTATTAAAAGGGGGAATTTTGATCAGGAATAAAGGGGCATTTTGACCAGTAAGCAGGGAGCATTGTAATCACTAATTGGGTGGTATTGTGATCACAAACATGGGCCATTATGATTCAGAACAAGGGGCATTGTGATCACAAAGAAGGGGGAATTGTCATCAGTAACAGGGGGCATTGTGATCACTAAGGATGGGGGATTCTGATCAGGAAGCAAGGGGAATTTTGATCAGGAAGCAAAGGGCATTGTGACCAGTAGGCAGGGCGTATTGCGATCAGGGAACACGGGGTAACGTGATGTGTAAAGATGGCGCATTCTGATAAGCATGCAGGGGGCAATGTGATCAGGAAGAAAGGTGAATTGTGATCAGGAAGCAAGGGGAATTTTGATCAGGAAGCAAGAGTTATCGTGATCAGGAAGCAAAGGGCATTGTGAGCAGTAGGCAAGGGGTATTGTGATCAGAGAACAAGGGGCACTGTGATGTGTAAACGGGGGGCATTCTGATAAGTAAGCAGGGGCATTGAGATCAGGAAGAAAGCGGCATTGTGATCAGTAAGCTCAGAATATTGTAATCACTATACAGGAGGTATTGTGATCAGAAACAGGGGTCATTATGATCAAGAACAAGCGTCAATGTGATCAGTAAAGAAGGGGTATTGTGATCACAAAGCAGGGGGCATTGTGATCAGGAAAAAAGGGGCATTTTGAGCAGAAAGCAGGGAGCATAGTAATCACTAATGAAGGGGTTTGTGATCACAACAAGTGTCATTATGATCAAGAGCAAGTGGCATTGTGATCACAAAGCAGGGGGCATTGTGATCAGTAAGGGTGGGGAATTGTGAACAGGAAATAGCGGAATTGTAATCACGAAGCAAGAGGTATTGTGATCAGGAAGCAAAGGGCATTGTGAGAAGTAGGCAAGGGGTATTGTGATCAGTGAACAAGGGGTACTGTGATGTGTAACAGGGGGCATTCTGAAAAGTAAGCAGGGGGCATTGTGGTCAGTAAAAGGGGGCATTTTGATCAGGAAGAATGGGGCATTGTGATCAGTAAGCAGGGAGCATTCTAATCACTAATCAGGGGGTATTGTGATCAGAAACAAAGGGCATTATGGTCAAGAATAAGGGGCATTGTGATAAAAAAACAAGGGGCATTGTGATCACAATCAGGGGGCACTGTGATCAGTAACGGGGTATTGTGATCAGTAAGAATGGGCGATTATGATCAGGAAGTAAGGGGAATTGTGATCAGGAAGCAAGAGTCATTGTGATCAGGAAGCAAAGAGCATTGTGAACAGTAGGCAAGGGGTATTGTGATAATTGATCAAGGGTACTGTGATGTGTAAACAGGGTCATTCTGATAAGTAAGCAGGGGCATTGTGATCAGGAAGAAAGCGGCATTGTGATCAGTAAGCTCGGAATATTGTAATCACTATACAGGAGGTATTTTGATCAGAAACAGGGGTCATTATGATCAAGAACAAGCGGCAATGTGATCAGTACAGAAGGGGTATTGTGATCACAAAGCAGGGGGCATTGTGATCAGGAAAAAAGGGGCATTTTGAGCAGAAAGCAGGGAGCATTGTAATCACTAATGAAGGGGTTTGTGATCACAACAAGTGTCATTATGATCAAGAGCAAGTGGCATTGTGATCACAAAGCAGGGGGCATTTTGATCAGTAAGGATGGGGAATTGTGAACAGGAAATAGCGGAATTGTGATCACGAAGCAAGAGGTATTGTGGTCAGGAAGCAAAGGGCATTGTGATCAGTACGCAAGGGGTATTGTGGTCAATGAAGAACGCGTACTGCATGTGTAAACAGGGGGCAATGTGATCAGGAAGAAAGGGACATTGTGAGTAGTAAGCAGGGAGCATTGTAATCATTCATCAGGGGGTATTGTGATCAGAAACAGGGTTCATTATGATCAAGAACAAGCGGCATTGTGATCAGTAAAGAAGGGTCATGTGGGGCCGGCCGAGTGGCGCGATGGTTAAGAACTCGCTTGGGATGCCAGAGGGCCCCGGTTCGGATCCCACATATGAGGGCCAGTGACACTGCCCTCTACAGCTAAGATGCTGAACAACAGCTCAACCTGGAGCTGGGCTGCCGTGAGTCGCTGGCGACGGCGTAGGCTGCAGTCCCTGTGGCAGTGGGTTGCCATGGGCTACCGTGTGTAGCCAGCAGCCAGCGTGAGCGGCCAGCAGCCGCAGTGAGCGGCCGTCCAGAAGCCGGCGACTGATCTGCCTCACCAGGGAAGAGCGCAATGATGGTGCCAACTTGGGCCAGTGAAGCAGCGTCCTCCACAACTAGACTGAAGAACAAAACGACAGCACCTTGTCCGTTCCCCTTCCCCTAATTCCCCAGTATTGTTCGCATCCCCCCAATTACCCAATAAAAATCTTTAAAAAAAAAAAAAAAAAAAAAAAAAAAAGAAGGGTCATGTGATCACAAAGCAGGGGCATTTTCATCAGTAACAGGGGTATTGTGATCAGGAAGCAAGGGTAATTGTGATCAGGAAGCAATAGTTATTGTTTTCAGGAAGCAAAGGGCATTGTGATCACTTATGAAGCATATTGTGATCAGTCAACAAGGGGTACTGTGATGTGTAAACAGGGGGCATTCTGAAAAGTCACCAGGCGCATTGTGATCAGAAAGAAAGGGGCATTTTGACCAGTTACCAGTGAGCATTGTAATCACTAATTAGTTGGTATTTTGATCACAAACAGGGGTCATTATGATTAAGAACAAGGGGCATTGTAATCACAAAGCAAGGGGCATTGTGATCAGTAACAAGGGGTATTGTGAACAGTAAGGATGGGGGATTGTGATCAGGAAGTAAGGGGAATTGAGATCAGGAAGCAAGAGGTATTGTGCTCCGGAGCAAAAGGCATTGTGTTCAGTAGGCAATGGGTATTGTGATGTGTAAACAGGGGACATTCTGAAAAGTAAGCAGGGGTCATTGTGATCATTAAAAGGGGGAATTTTGATCAGGAATAAAGGGGCATTTTGACCAGTAAGCAGGGAGCATTGTAATCACTAATTGGGTGGTATTGTGATCACAAACATGGGCCATTATGATTCAGAACAAGGGGCATTGTGATCACAAAGCAGGGGGCATTGTCATCAGTAACAGGGGGCATTGTGATCACTAAGGATGGGGGATTGTGATCAGGAAGCAAGGGGAATTTTGATCATGAAACAAAGGGCATTGTGACCAGTAGGCAAGGCGTATTGCGATCAGGGAACAAGGGGTAACGTGATGTGTAAAGACGGGGCATTCTGATAAGCATGCAGGGGGCAATGTGATCAGGAAGAAAGGTGAATTGTGATCAGGAAGCAAGGGGAATTGTGATCAGGAAGCAAGAGTTATTGTGATCAGGAAGCAAAGGGCATTGTGAGCAGTAGGCAAGGGGTATTGTGATCAGAGAACAAGGGGTACTGTGATGTGTAAACAGGGGGCATTCTGATAAGTAAGCAGGGGCATTGTGATCAGGAGAAAAGGGGAATTTTGACCATTAAGCAGGGAGCATTGTAATTACTATTCAGGGTGCATTGTGACCACAAACAAGGGTCATTATGATCAAGAGCAAGGGGCATTTTGATCACAAAGCAGGGGGCATTGTGATCAGTAAAGATGGGGAATTGTGATCAGGAAGTAAGGGGATTTGTGATCAGGAAGCAAGAGGATTTGTGATCAGGAAGCAAGGGGCATTGTGATCAGTAGGCAACGGGTATTGTGATCAGTGAACAACGGGTACTGTGATGTGTAAACAGGGTGCATTCTGAAAAGTAAGCAGGGGGCGTTGTGATCAGGAAGAAAGGATCATTGTGATCAGTAAGCAGGGAGCATTGTAATCACTAATCAGGGGTATTGTGATCAGAAACAGGGGTCTTCATGATCAAGAGCAAGGGACACTGTGATCACAATGCAGTGGGCATTGTGATCAGTAAAGATGGGAGATTGTGATCAGGAAGCAAGGGGAATTGTGATCAGGAAGCAAGAGGGATTGTGATCAGGAAGCAAAGGCATTGTGATCAGTAGGCAAGGGGTATTGTGATCAGTGAACAAGGGGTTCTGTGATGTGTAAACAGGGGCATTCTGAAAAGTAAGCAGTGGGCATTGTGATCAGGAAAAAAGGGGCATTGTGATCAGTAACTGGGTTATTGTGATCAATAAGAATGTGGAGTTGTGATTAGGAAACAAAGGACATTGTGATCAGTAGGCAAGGGGTATAGTGATAGGTGAACAAGGGGTACTGTGATGTGTAAACTGGAGGCATTCTGATAAGTAAGCAGGGGTCATTGTGATCAGGAGGAAAGGGGCATTGTGAGCAGTATGCAGGGAGCATTGTAATCACTAATCAGGGGTTATTGTGATCACAAACAAGGGTCATTATGATCAAGAGCAAGGGGCTTTGTGATCACAAAGCAGGGGCATTGTGCTCAGTTAGGATGTGGAATTGTGATCAGGAAGTAGGGGAATTGTGATCAGGAAAGAAGAGGTATTGTGATCAGGAAGCAAAGGGCATTGTGATCAGTAGGCATTGGGTATTGTAATCAGTGAACAGCGGGTATTGTGATGTGTAAACAGGCGATATTCTGAAAACTAAGCAGGCAGCATCGTGATCAGTAAAAGGGGGCACTGTGATCAGGAACAAACTGTCATTTTGACCAGTAAGCCGGGAGCATTGTAATCACTAATCAGGGGGTATTGTGATCAGAAACAGGGGTCATTATGATCAAGAACAAGCGGCATTGTGATCAGTAAAGAACGGGCATTGTGATCACAAAGCAGGCGCTTTGTTATCATTAACGGGGGTATTGTGATCAGGAAGGAAGGGGAATTGTGATCAGGATGCCAGAGGTATTGCGATCAGGAAGCAAAGGGCATTGTGATCATTTGGCAAGGGGTATTGTGATCAGTGAACAAGGGGTACTGTGATGTGTAAACAGGGGGCATTCTGAAAAGTAAGCAGTGGGCATTGTGATCAGTAAAAGGGGCATTGTGATCAGGAACAAAGGGGCATTTTGACCAGTAAGCAGGGAGCATTATAATCACTAATTTGGGGGGATTGTGATAAAAAACAGGGGTCATTATGATTAAGAACAAGGGGCATTGTGATCACAAACCAGGGGCATTGTGATCAGTAATAGGGGGCATAGTGATCCTTAATGATGGGGGATTGTGATGAGGAAGCAAAGGGCATTGGCATCAGTAGGCAAGGGGTATTGTGATCGGTGAATAAGTGGTACTGTGTTCTGTAAACTGGGGATATTCTGAAAAGTATGCAGGATGCATTGTGATCAGAAAAGGGGGCATTGTGATCAGGAACAAATGGGCATTTTGACCAGTAAGCAGGGAGCATTGTAATCACTAATCAGGGGGAATTGTGATCAGAAACAGGGGTCATTATGATCAAGAACAAGCGGCATTTTGATCAGTAAACAATGGGCATTTTGATCACAAAGAAGGGGGCATTGTGATCAGTAACTGGGGTATTGTGATACGTAAGGATGGGGGATTGTGATCAGGAACCCAGGGGAATTGTGATCAGGAAGCAAGTGATATTGTTATCAGGAAGCAAAGGGCATTGTGACCAGTAGTCAAGGGGTATTGTGATCAGTGACCAAGGGGTACTGTCATGTGTAAACAGGGGGCATTCTGAAAAGTAAGCAGGGGGCATTATGATCAGTAAAAGGGGCATTGTGATTAGGAACAAAGGGGATTATTACCAGTAAGCAACCAGCATTGTAATCACTACTCAGGGGTATTCTGATCACAAACAGGGGTCATTATCATCAACAGAAAGGGGCACTGTGATCACAAAGGAGGGGGCATTGTGATCAGTAAGGATGGGGGATTGTGATCACTGAAAAACGGGTACTGTGATATGTAAACAGGGGGCATTTTGATCAGGAAGAAAGGGCCATTCTGATCAATAAGCAGGGAGCATGTTAATCACTCATCAGGGGGTATTGTGATCAGAAACAGTGGTCATTATGATTAACAACAAGGGGAAGTGTGATCACAAAGCCCGGGGCATTGTCATCAGTAACAGGGGGCATTGTGATCACTAAGTATGGGGGGTTGTGATCAGGAAGCAAGGAGAATTGTGATCAGGAAGCAAAGGGCATTGTGATTAATAGGCAAGGGGTATAGCGATCAGTGACCAAGGGGTACTGTGATGTGTAAACAGGGGGCATTGTAATTACAAATCAGGGGGTATTGTGATCAGAAACAGGGGTCATTATGATCAAGAACAAGCGGCATTGTGATCAGTAAATAATGGGCATTGTGATCACAAAGAAGGGGGCATTGTGATGAGTAACTGCGGTATTGTGATAAGTAAGGATGGGGAATTGTGATCAGAAAGCAAGGGGAATTGTGATCATGAAGCAAAGGGCATTGTGATCAGTAGGCAAGGGGTATTGTGTTCAGTGAAATAGGGGTACTGTGATGTGTATATAGGGGCAATCTGATAAGTAAGCAGGGGGCATTGTGATCAGGAAGAAATGGGAATTGTGATCAGCAGCAGAGAGCATTGTAATCCCTAATCTGGGGGTATTGTGATCAGAAACATGGGTCAGTATTTTCGAGAACAAGCGGCATTGTGATCAGTAAACAAGCGGCATTGTGATCAGTAAACAAGGGGCAGTGTGATCACAATGCAGGTGGCTTGGTGATCACTAACTGGGGTATTGTGATCAGTAATGATGGGGGATTGTGATCAGGAAGCAAGGGGAATTGTGATCAGGAAGGAAGAGTTATTGTGATCAAGAAAATGGCATTGTGATCAGTAGGCAAGGGCTATTGTGATCGGTGAACAAGGGGTACTGTGAGGTGTAACAGGGGACATTCTGAAAAGTAAGGAGGAAGCATTGTGATCAGTAAAAGGGGGCATTGTGATCAAGAACAAAGGGACATTTCTCCAGTAAGCAGGGAGCATTGTAATCACTCATCAGGGGTATTGTGACCACAAACAAATGTCATTATGATCAAGAGCAAGGAGCATTGTCATCACAAAGCAGGGGGCATTGTGATCAGTAAGCAGGGACATTGTGATCAGGAAGAAAGGGGCATTGTGATCAGTAAGCAGGGAATATTGTAGTCACTAATCAGGGGTACTGTGATCAGAACCAGGGGTCCTTATGATCAAGAACAAGCGGCATTGTGATCAGTAAAGAAGGGGCATTGTGATAAAAAATCAGGGGGCATTGTGATCAGTAAAAGGGGGCAATTTGATCAGGAACAAAGGAGCATTTTGACCAGTAAGCAGGGAGCATTGTAATCACTAATCAGGGGGTATTGTGACCACAAATAGGTGTCATAATGATCAACAGCAGGGGGCATTGTGATCAGAAAGCAGGGCGCACTGTGATCCGTAAGGATGGGGGATTGTGATCAGGAAGCAAGGGGAATTGTGACCAGGAAGCAATAGTTCGTGTTTTCAGGAAGCAAATGGCGTTGAGATCAGTAGGCAAGGGGAATTTTGATCAGGAATCTGAGGTATTATGATCAGGATGCAAAGGGCATTGTGATCACTAGGGAAGGGGTATTGTGATCACTAGGGAAGGGGTATTGTGATCTGAGAACAACGGGTACTGTGATGTGTAAACTGGGGGCATTCTGAAAAGTAAGCAGCGGGCATTGTGATCAGGAAGAAAGGGGCATTGTGATCAGTAAGCAGGGTGCATTTTAATCACTAATCAGGGGGTATTGTGATAAGAAACAGGGGGCATTATGATCAAGAAAAAGGGGCATTGTAATCAATAAACAAGGGGCATTGTGATCATAAAGCAGGGGGCATTGTGACCACTAACTAGGGTATTGTGATGAGTAATGATGTGGGATTGTGATCAGGAAGAAAGTGAATTGTGATCAGGCAGCAAGAGGTATTGTGATCAGGAAGCAAAGGGCATTGTGATCAGTAAAAGGGGGCATTGTGCTGGAACAAAGTGCCAATTTGACCAGTTACCAGGGAGTGTTGTAATCACTAATTACATGGTATTGTGATGAAAAACAGGGGTCATTATGATTAAGGACAAGGGGCATTGTAATCACAAAGCAGGGCGCTTTGTGATCAGTAACAGGGGGATTGTGATCACAAAGGATGGGGGATAGTGATTAGGAAGCAAGGGGAATTGTGATCATGAAGCAAAAGGCATTTTGATCACTAGGGAAGGGGTATTGTGATCTGTGAACAAGGGGTACTGTGATGTGTAAACAGGGTGCATTCTGAAAAGTAAGCAGGGGACATTGTGATCAGGAAAAAAGGGCCAATGTGATCAGTAAGCAGGGAGCATTTTAATCACTTATCAGGGGTATTGTTATCAGAAACAGTTGTCATTATGATTAAGAACAAGGGGCACTGCGATCACAAAGCAGGGGGCATTTTGATCAGTATCAGGGGGCATTGTGATCACTAAGGATGGGGAATGTGATCACGAAGCAAGGGGAATTGTGATCAGGAAACAAGATGTATTGTGCTCAGGAAGCAAAGGGAATTGTGATCCGTAGGCAAGGGGTATTGTGATCGGTGAACAGGGGGTACTGTGATGTGTAAACAGGGGACATTCTGAAAAGTAAGCAGGAGGCATTGTGATCAGTAAAGGCGGACATTGTCATCAGGAACAAAGGGGCATTTTCACCAGTAAGTTGGGAGCATTGTAATCACTAATCAGGAGGTATTGTGATCACAAACAAGGGTCATTAAGATCAAGACCAAGGGACATTGTGATCACAAAGCAGGGGGCATTGTGATCAGTAAGGATGGGGGATTGTGATCAGGAAGTAGGGGAATTGTGATCAGGAAGCAATAGGTGTTGTGATAAGGAAGCAAAAGGCATTGTAATCTGTAGGCAAGGGTTATAGATATCAGTGAACAAAGGGTAATGCAATGTGTAAACAGAAGGCATTCTGAAAAGTAAGCAGGGGGCACTCTAGTCAGTAAGCAGGGTGCATTGTAATCACTACTCAGGGGGTATTGTGATCACAAACATGGGTCATTATGATCAAGAGCAAGGGGCATTGTGATCACAAAGCAGGGGCATTGTGATCAGTACCGATGTGGGATTGTGACCAGGAAGAAGAGGTATTGTGATCAGTAAGCAAAGGGTATTGTGATCAGTAGGCAAGGGGTATTGTTATCAGTAAACAACGGGTACTCTCATGTGTAAACTGGGGGCATTCTTAAAAGTAAGCAGGGATCATTTTGATCAGGGAAAAAGGGCCATTGTGATCAGTAAGCAGGGAGCATTTTAATCACTTATCAGGGGTATTGTTATCAGAAACAGTTGTCATTATGATTAAGAACAAGGGGCATTGCGATCACAAAGCAGAAGGCATTTTGAGCAGTAACAGGGGGCGTTGTGATCACTATGGATGGGGGACCATGATCACGAAGCAAGGGGAATTGTGATCAGGAAGCAAGATGTATTGTGCTCAGGAAGCAAAGGGCATTGTGATCAGTAGGCAACGGGTATTGTGATCGGTGAACAAGTGGTACTGTGATGTGTAAACAGAGGACATTCTGAAAAGTAAGCAGGAGGCATTGTGATCAGTAAAGGGGGACATTGTCATCAGGAACAAAGGGGCATTTTGACCAGTAAGCAGGGAGCATTGTAATCACTAATCAGGAGGTATTGTGATCACAAACAAGGGTCATTAAGATCAAGAGCAAGGGACATTGTGATCACAAAGCAGGGGGCATTGTGATCAGTAAGGATGGGGAATTGTGATCAGGAAGTAGGGGAATTATGATCAGGAAGCAAGAGTTGTTGTGATCAGGGAGCATAGGGCATTGTGATCAGTAGGCAAGGGGTATTGTGATCAGTGAACAACGGGTACTGTGATGTGTAAATAGGGGGCAAAGTGATCAGGAAGAAACGGCCATTGTGATCAGTAAGCAGGGAGCATTTTTATCACTCATCAGGGGGTATTGTTATCAGAAACAAAGGTCATTATGATTAATAACAAGGGGCATTGTGATCACAAAGCACGGGGCATTGTGATCAGTAACACGGGGCATTGTGATCACTATGGATGGGAAATGTGATCAGGAGGCAAGGGCAATTGTGATCAGGAAGCAAAGGGCATTGTGACCAGTAGGCAAGGGGTATTGTGATCAGTGAACAAGGGGTATTGTGATGTGTAAATAGGGGTCATTCTGATAAGAAAGCAGGGGGCATTGTGATCAGGAAGAAAGTGGCATTGTGATCAGTAACGGGGGTATTGTGATCAGTAAGAATGGGGAATTGTGATCAGGAAGCAAGCGGAATTGTGATCAGGAAGCAAAGGGCACTGTGGTCACCAGAGAAGGGGTATTGTGATCATGGAGCAAGGGGTACTGTGATGTGTAAACAGGGGGCATTGTGATCAGGAGGCAAAGGGCATTGTGATCAGTAGGCAAGGGGTATTGTGATCCGTGACCAAGGGGTACTGTGATGTCTAAACAGGGGGCATTGTAATCCCTAATCAGGGGGTATTGTGATCAGAAACAGGGGTCATTATGATCAAGAACAAGCGGCATTGTGATCAGTCAACAATGGGCATTGTGATCACAAAGAAGGGGGCATTGTGATGAGTAACTGGGGTATTGGGATAAGTAAGGATGGGGGATTGTGATCAGGAAGTAGGGGAATTGTGATCAGGAAGCAAGAGGTGTTGTGATCAGGACGCAAAAGGCAATGCAATCAGTAGGCAAGGGTTATAGATATCAGTGAACAAAAGGTACTGCAATGTGTAAACAGCAGGCATTCTGTAAAGTAAGCACGGGGCACTGTAGTCAGTAAGCAGGGTGCATTGTAATCACTACTCAGGGGGTATTGTGATCACAAACATGGGTCATTTTGATCAAGAGCAAGGGGCATTGTGATCACAAAGCAGGGGGCATTTTGGTCAGTATAGACGGGGGATTGTGATCCGGAAGTAAGAGGTATTGTGATCAGTAAGCAAAGGGTATTGTGATCAGTTGAAAGGTGTATTGTTATCAGTGAACAACGGGTACTGCGATGTGTAAACAGGGGGCATTCTGAAAAGTTAGCAGGGGTCATTGTGATGAGGAACAAAGGGCCATTGTGATCAGTAAGCAGGGAGCATTTTAATCACAGATCAGGGGTATTGTTATCAGAAACAGTGGTCATTATGATTAAGAACAAGGGGCATTGTGATCACAAAGCAGGGGGAATTGTGATCAGTTAGAATGGGGGATTGTGATCAGGAACCCAGGGGAATTGTGATCATGAAGCAAGAGATATTGTGATCAGGAAGCAAAGGGCATTGTGATCAGTAGGCAAGGAGTATCGTGATGAGTGAACAAGGGGTACTGTGATGTGTAAACAGGGGGCAAAGTGATCAGGAAGAAACGGCCATTGTGATCCATAAGCAGGGAGCATTTTTGTCACTCATCAGGGGGTATTGTTATCAGAAACAAAGGTCATTATGATTAATAACAAGGGGCATTGCGATCACAAAGCAGGGGACATTTTGAGTTAGGTTTAGCGACAGTGTTAGTGTTAGGGTTAGGGTTAGGTTAGGGTTAGAGAGACATTAAGGGTCAGAGTTAGGTTTAGCGACAGTGTTAGGGGTAGGGTTAGTATTAGTGGCAGAGTTAGGGTTAAGGTTAGCGTTATGGTTAGAAACAGATTAGGTTGTGTGATAGTGTTAGTATTAGTGACAGGCTTAATGTTAGGGTTAGGGTTAGGGTTAGGGTTTCGGGTTTCAGGTTAGGGTTAGGGTTAGGGTTAGGGACACGATTCGGGTTTGGGACATGGTTAGGTTTAGTGTTAGGGTTATAGTGAAGTTTAGGTTTTGGCTGATGGTTAAGGTTAGGTTCCGGAACAGGGTTAATGACAGGGTGAGGGTTAGAATTAAGGTTAGAGAGATGGTAAGTGTCAGAGTTAGGTTTAGTGACAGTGTTAGGGTTAGGGTTAGGGTTAGGTTAGGGTTAGGGTTTAGGGATAGGTTTAGGGTTAGGGTTAGGGTTTAAGGTAAGGTTAGGGTTAGGGTTAGGGTTTAGGATTTAGGATTAGGGTTATGGTTAGGGTTAGGTTTAGGGTTAGGGACACGATTCGGGTTTGGGACATGCTTAAGATCAGTGTTAGCGTTATAGTTAAGTTTAGGTTTTGGCTGATGGTTAAGGTTAGGGTTAGGGACAGGATTAGTGACATGGTGAGGGTTAGAGTTAAGTTTAGAGAGACAGTAAGGATCAGAGTTAGGTTTAGCGACAGTGTTAGGGTTAGGGTTAGGGTTATGTTAGGGTTAGGGTTAGGGTTAGAGTTAGGGTTTAGGGTTAGGGTTAGGGTTTAGGATTAGGGTTAGGGTTAGCGTTAGCGTTAGGGTTAAGGTTAGGGTTAGTGTTCAGGGTTTAGGGTTAGGGTTAGGTACAGGATTAGGGTTTGAGACATGGTTAGGTTTTGTGTTAGGGTTAGTTTTAGGGTTAGGGTTAGGGTTTAGGGTTAGGTTTAGGGTTACGGTTAGGGACTGGATTAGGTTTTGGGACATGATTAGGTTTAGTGTTAGGGTTATAGTTAAGTTTTGGTTCTGGCTGATGGTTAAGGTTAGGTTAGGGTTAGGGTTAGGGTTAGGTTTAGGGTTAGGTTTTAGGGATAGGGTTATGGTTAGGGTTAGGGTTTAGGTTTAGGGTTAGGGTTAAGGTTAGGGTTTAGGGTTTAGGGTTATGGTTAGGGTTAGGGTTAGCGTTAGGTTTAGGGTTAGGGACAGGATTAAGGTTTGGGACATGGTTAGGTTTAGTGTTAGGGTTATAGTTAAGTTTAGGTTTTGTCTGATGCTTAAGTTTAGGTTTAGGGACAGGGTTACTGACAGGGTGAGGGTTAGAGTTAAGGGTGGAGAGACGGAAAGGGTCAGAGTTAGGTTTAGCGACAGTGTTAGGGTTAGGGTTAATATTAGAGTCAGGGTTAAGGTTAAGGTTAGCGTTATGGTTAGAAGCAGAATAGGTTAAGTGATAGTGTTAGTATTATAGACAGCCTTAGTGTTAGTATTAGCGTTAGGGTTTGGGACAGTGTTAGGGTTAGGTTTGGAGTTGAGTTTAGTGTTAGGTTTCAGTTTAGGGCTAGGGTTAGTGTTAGAGGCAGGGTGGCCTTCGGATTAGGGTAGGGATAGGGTCAGGCACAGGGATAGGGATATGGTTATGGTTAGGGTTGGGATTAGAAACAGGATTAAAGTTTGGGTCAGGGTTAGAGACAGGTATGGTTAGGGTTAGGGTCAAGGTATAGGTAAGATTTAGGTTAAGATTAGGGATAGTTTGCAGTTAGGTTTAGGGTTAGGAACTAGATTAGGGCTAGGGTTGAGGTGTATGTTAGTGTCAGGGTTAGGTCTGAAGTAGGATTAGAGTTAGGGTTAGAATTAGAGTTAGGGGAACGGTTAGGATTAAGGATAGGTTTAGGGTTAACGTTACGGACAGGAATAGGGTTAGTGTTAGGGTTATGATTAGGGATAGGTACAGAGTTAGGTTGAAGAGTACGAACAGGCTTATGGATTATTAGGGTTAGGGTTTATGACACAATTAGGGTCACGGTTAGAGTTACACTTAGCTTTTCCGACATGGTTAGCTTTAGGGTTACTGTGAGCGTTAAGTTTAGGGACAGGTTAAGGGTTAGTGTTAGAGTTAGGGTCAGGGCTAGGGTTAGGTTTCTGGTTCGATTTACATTTAGGGTTATGGTTAAAGACAAGCTAGTGCTCAGGTTAGGATTAGGGTTTCCGTTAAAATTAGGGACACAGTTAAGGTTAGTGTAAGGTTTAGGGTTAGTGATAAAGACACGGTTTGGTTTAGGGTATGGGTTTGGGGGAGATTCAGTGTTAGGGACAGGTTAGGGTAGGATTAGTGTTAGGGGTACAGGCAGTTTTCGGGTTAGAGTTACAAAATTGGTTATGAGTAAGTGTAAAAACAGGGTTAGGGTTAGTGAAGTCGTTAGGGTTAGGGTTAGGGTTAGCTGCAGGGTTAGGTTTAGGGAGATGGTTAGGTTTGGGGTTTGTGTGAAGTTTAGAATAAGGGTTATTTTCAGAGTTCGGTTTAGGAAAAGGGTTACAATAACAGGGTTTGGATTAAGAAGAGTATGCATGGTAGGCACACGGATGGCTTAGGGTTCGCATGAGGGTGAGTAATACAATTGGGGTTTTCATTTGACATAGGGGAGGTCTTAGGGTTAGAGACAAGGTTAAGGTTAGGGACAGCATTAGGGTTAGAGACAAGATTAAGGTTAGGGACACTGTCAGGGTTAGTGTTAAGTTTAAGTTTAGGATTACAGTTAGGGTTAGGGACAAAATTAGGTTTAGGGTCATGGACAGTGTTAGGTTTAGTGTTAAAGTTAGGGTCAGCGCTCAAGTTAAGTTTAACATTAAGGTTAGGGATAGGTTTAGGGGTAGGGTTAGAAACAAGGTTAGACTTACGGTTAGTATTAGAGGCACGGTTATTTTTAAATTAGGGTTCAAAACAGTGTTAAGGGTAGTGTTAGGGGTAGGAATACTTTTTAGGGTTAGGGTTTGGTTTAGGGTTTGTTTTAGGGTCCGGGTCAGAGTTAGGGTTAGGAACATTGTTAGTGTTCGGTTTAGGGTTAAGCTTAGGGACAGAGTTAGGGTTACAGTTAGGGTTAAGGACAGGGTTATGATTAGGGTCAGGGTTAGTGTTCAGGACAGTGTCAGGGCAGGCCAAGGTTTGCTGTAGGATTAGGGTAGGGTTTGGGTTCAGGTTAGGATATGGTAAGGTTAGGGTTAGGTGCATAGCTAGGGTTGAGGGCAGAGTTAGTGTTACTGATAGGAATATGGCTAAGGTTAGGGTTCATGTTAGGGACCGTTTCAGGGTTACGTTTAGTGTTAAGGGTTGGGTTAGAATGGAGGACACGGTTAGGGTTAGTGTTAGGGTATCTCTTCTCACGTGACATCGGCTGGGGAACTACAGTTAGATGGCCAAGAGTTAAGAAACTCCAGAGCCAAAAATAGAGTTTCTGTGGGCCAGTGTTCTCATCTCTGAGGCCCAAGCCTTAATACTGTGGGCGCATAGCTTTTCTTTACAACTGCCACCAAGAAGTCAATTTGAATATCTATACACAGGGAGTTGATTCTATTTGTCTGGCAGCTGCTTCGCCAAAACTCATTGTGATCAAACACAAGTTTTGCTTTCACATGTACGCATGATCCCCCGGATGGACTCAGCATTCCGAGACCACCGGATAAGGAAGTTGTACTGAGATCATTCCCTCGGGTCTTAGCATTCGGAGACACTTCCTTATGACGTCAAAGGCTCAGTGCACAGGAGCATTCGAATCGGCAGCTCCAAGGTGACATTAGGTTTAGGTTTATAAACAGGATGAAGTTAGGTTTAGGGTTAGGGTTACCGACAGAGTTTGCTTTAGGGTAAGGGACAGGATTAGAACTAGGATTAGGTTTAGAGACACGGTTAGAATTAGGGTTAGTTTTAGGTTTAGTGTTGAAGGACAGAGTTAGGGTTTGGGTTAGCGTTAGGGTTAGGGTTCGTGTTAGGATTAGGGTTAGGGACAGAGTTGGGAAGAGTGTTAGGGCTCCATTTAGAGTTAGGGGTAGGGATACGTTTAGATTTAGGTTTTGGGTTAGGAAAAGGTTTAGCTACAGGGGCAGGGATAGGGTAGGGACACAGTGAGTGTTAGAGTTAGGATTAGGGTTAGATTTAAGGTTAGGGTTTGGGTTAGGGTTAGGGTTTCGGGTTAGGGTTAGAGTTAGGGTTAGGGTTAGGGTTTAGGGTTTAGGGTTTAGGGTTAGGGTTAGCGTTAGGGTTAGGGTTTAGGGTTTAGGGTTAGGGACAGGGTTAGGGTTAGGGTTCAGGGTTAGGGTTAGGGTTAGGGGCACGATTAGGGTTTGGGACATGGTTAGGTTTAGTGTTAGGGTTATAGTTAAGTTTCGGTTTTGGCTGATGGTTAAGTTTAGTTTTAGGGACAGGTTTAGTGACAGGGTGAGGGTTACCGTTAAGGTTAGAGAGACGGTAAGGGTCAGAGTTAGGTTTAGCGACAGTGTTAGGGTTAGGGATCGGGGGTTAGGTTAGGGTTTAGGGTTAGGGTTAGGGTTAGGGTTAGGAATAGGTGATGGTTAGTGTTTAGATTTTAGGGTTAGGGTTTAGGGATAGGGTTAGGGATAGGGTTAGGGTTAGGGTTAGGTTGTAGGCTTTAGGGTTAGGGTTAGGGTTGGTTTAGGGTTTAGGGTTAGGTTTAGGGTTGGGTTTGGGTTAGGGTTTAGTGTTTAGGGTTAGGGTTAGCGTTAGGGTTAGGGTTTTGATTTAGGGTTTAGGTTTAGTGTTAGGATTAGGGTTAGGGTTTCGGGTTTAGGGTTAGGGTCAAGGTTAGGGTTAGGGTCAAGGTTAGGTTTAGGGTTAGGTACACGATTCCCGTTTGAGACATGGTTATGTTTAGTGTTAGGGTTATAGTTAAGTTTAGGTTTTGGCTGATGGTTAAGGTTAGGTTTAGGGACAGGGTTAGTTACAGGGTGAGGGTTAGAGTTAAAGTTAGAGAGACGGTAAGGGTCAGAGTTAGGTTTAGAGACAGTATTAGGTTTAGGGTTAAGGTGAGGTTAGGATTAGGGTTAGGGTTAGGGTTTAGGGTTAGGGTTAGGGTTTTGAGATAGCGTTAGGATTAGGGTTTAGGGTTAGGGTTAGGGTTAAAATTAGGGGTTAGGGATAGGTTTAGGGTTAGATTTAGTGTTTAAGATAGGGTTAGTGTTAGGGTTATGGTTTAGGATTTAGGGTTAGGGTTATGGTTAGGATTAGGTTTAGGGTTAGGGACACGATTCGGGTTTGGGACATGGTTAAATTCAGTGTTAGGGTTATAGTTAAGTTTAGGTTTTGCCTGATGGTTAAGGTTAGGGTTAGGGACAGGATTAGTGAAAGGGTGAGGGTTAGAGTTAAGGTTAGAGAGACAGTAAGGTTCAGAGTTAGGTTTAGCGACAGTGTTAGGGTTAGGGTTAATATTAGAAGCAGAGTTAGGGTTAAGGTTAGCGTTTTGGTTAGAAACAGATTAGGTTGTGTGATAGTGTTAGTATTAGTGACAGGCTTAGTGTTAGCGTTAAGGTTAGGTTTAGAGACAGTGTTAGGGTTAGGTTTGGAGTTGAGTTTATTGTTAGGTTTCAGTTTAGGGCTACGGTTAGTGTTCGAGTCAGGGTGGCCTTCGGATTAGGGTAGGGATAGGGTCAGGCACAGGGATAGGGATATGGTTATGGTTAGGGTTGGGATTAGAGTCAGGTTTAAGGTTAGGGTCAGGGTTAGAGACAGGTATGGTTAGGGTTAGGGTCAAGGTATAGGTAAGATTTAGGTTAAGATTAGGGACAGGTTACAGTTAGGTTTAAGGTTAGGAACAAGATTAGGGCTAGGTTTGAGGTGTATGTTAGTGTCAGGGTTAGGTCTGAAGTAGGATTAGAGTTAGGGTTAGAATTAGAGTTAGGGGAACGTTAAGGATTAAGAATAGGTTTAGGGTTAACGTTAGGGACAGGAACAGGGTCAGTGTTAGGGTTAAATTAGGGATAGGTACAGAGTTAGGTTTAAGAGTAGGAACAGGCTTATGGATTGGATTAGGGTTAGGGTTTATGACACAATTAGGGTCACGGTTAGAGATACGCTTAGCTTTACCGACATGGTTAGATTTAGGGTTACTCATAGCGTTAAGTTTAGGGACAGGTTAATGGTTAGTGTTAGTGTTAGGGTCAGGGCTAAGGTTAGGTTTACAGTTCGATTTACATTTAGGGTTATGGTTAAAGACAGGCTAGTGTTCTGGTTAGGATTAGGGTTTCCGTTAAAATTAGGGACACAGTTAAGCTTAGTGTAAGGTTTAGGGGTAGTGATAAAGACACGGTTTGGTTTAGCGTATGGGTTTGGCTGAGATTCAGTTTTAGGGACAGGTTAGGGTAGGATTAGTGTTAGGGGTAGAGACAGGTTTCAGGTTAGAGTTACAAAATTGGTTATGAGTAAGTGTAAAAACAGGGTTAGGTTTGTGAAGTCGTTAGGGTTAGGGTTAGGGTTAGCTACAGGGTTAAGTTTAGGGAGAAGGTTAGTTTTGGAGTTTGTGTGAAGTTTAGAAAAAGGGTTATTTTCAGATTTCGGTTTAGGAAAAGGGTTACGATAACAGGGTTTGGATTAAGAACCGTATGCATGGTAGGCACACGGATGGCTTAGGGTTCGCATGAGGGTGAGGAATACAATTGGGGTTTTCATTTGACATAGGGGAGGTCTTAGAGTTAGAGACAAGGTTAAGGTTAAGGACAGGATTAGGGTTAGAGACAAGATGAAGTTAAGGGACACTGTCAGGGTTAGTGTTAAGTTTAAGTTTAGGGTTACATTTATGGTTAGGGACAAAATTAGGGTTAGGTTTATGGACAGTGTTAGGTTTAGGGTTAAAGTTAGGGTCAGCGCTCAAGTTAAGGTTAACATTAAGGTTAGGGATAGGTTTAGGGGTAGGGTTAGAAACAAGGTTAGAGTTACGGTTAGGATGAGAGGCACGGTTATATTTAAATTAGGGTTCAAAACAGAGTTAACGGTAGTGTTATGTTTAGGAATACTTTTTAGGGTTAGGGTTTGTTTTAGGGTTCGGGACAGAGTTAGGGTTACGAACATAGTTAGTGTTAGGTTTAGGGTTAAGCTTAGGGACAGAGTTAGGGTTACATTTAGGGTTAAGGACAGGGTTATGATTAGGTCAGGGTTAGTGTTCAGGACAGAGTCAGGGCAGGACAAGGTTTGCTGTAGGATTATGGTAGGGTTTGGGTTCAGGTTAGGATATGTTAGGGTTAGGGTTAGGGGCATAGCTAGGGTTGAGGGCAGAGTTAGTGTTACAGTTAGGAACATGGCTAACGTTACGGTTCATGTAAGGGACAGTTTCAGGGTTACGTTTAGTGTTAAGGGTTGGGTTAGAATGGAGGACACGTTTAATGTTAGTGTTAGGGTATCATGCCTGACGTGACATCGACTGGGGAACTTCAGTTACATGGCAAAGAGTTAAGAAACACCAGAGCCAAAAATAGTGTTTCTGTGGGCCAGTGTTCTCGTCTCTGAGGCCCAAGCCTTAATACTGTGGGCGCATAGCTTTTCTTTACAACTGCCACCAAGAAGTCAATTTGAATATCTATACACAGGGAGTTGATTCTATTTGTCTGGCAGCTGCTTCGCCAAAACTCATTGTGATCAAACACAAGTTTTGCTTTCACATGTACGCATGATCCCCCGGATGGACTCAGCATTCCGAGACCACCGGATAAGGAAATTTTACTGCGATCATTCCCTCGGGTCTTAGCATTCCGAGACATTTCCTTATGACTTGAAAGGCTCAGTGCACAGGAGCATTCGAATCGGCAGCTCCTAGGTGACATTAGGGTTAGGTTTATAAACAGGATGAAGTTAGGGGTAGGGTTAGGGTTACCGACAGAGTTTGCTTTAAGGTAAGGGACAGGATTAAAACTAGGATTAGGTTTAGAGACACAGTTAGAATTAGGGTTAGTTTTAGGTTTAGTGTTGAAGGACAGAGTTAGGGTTTGGGTTAGCATTAGGGTTAGGGTTCGTGTTAGGATTAGGGTTAGGGACAGAGTTGGGAAGAGTGTTAGGGCTCCATTTAGAGTTAGGGCTAGGGATACGTTTAGGTTTAGGTTTTGGGGTAGGGAAAGGTTTAGCTACAGGGGCAGGGATTGCGTAGGGACACAGTGAGTGTTAGAGTTAGGATTAGGGTTAGGGTTAGGGCTAGGGTTTGGGTTAGGGTTAGGTTTTAGGGATAGGGTTAGTTTTAGGGTTAGGGTTAGAGTTTACGGTTTAGGGTTAGGGGTAGCGTTAGGGTTAGGGTTAGGGTTAGGGTTACAGTTAATGGCACGATTAGGGTTTGGGACATGGTTAAGTTTAGTGTTAGGGTTATAGTTAAGTTTTGGTTTTGGCTGATGGTTAAGTTTAGTTTTAGGGACAGGTTGAGTGACAGGGTGAGGGTTAGAGTTAAGGTTAGAGAGTCGGTAAGGTTCAGAATTAGGTTTAGAGACAGTGTTAGTGTAAGGGATCAGGTTAGGTTAGGGTTTAGGGTTAGGGTTAGGAATAGGTGAGGGTTAGTGTTTAGATTTTAGGGTTAGGGTTTAGGGATAGGGTTAGGGTTAGGGTTAGGGTAAGGGTTAGAGTTAGGGTTTAGGCTTTAGGGTTAGGGTTAGTGTTAGGGTTTAGGGTTTAGGGTTAGGGTTAGGGTTAGGGTTAGGGTTAGGGTTAGGGTTTGGGTTTAGGGTTTAGGTTTAGGGTTAGGGTTAGTGTTAGGGTTTCGGGTTTAGTGTTAGGGTTAAGGTTAGGGTTAGGTACACGTTTCGGGTTTGAGGCATGGTTAGGTTTAGTGTTAGGGTTATAGTTAAGTTTAGGTTTTGGCTGATGGTTAAGCTTAGGTTTAGGGACAGGGTTAGTTACAGAGTGAGGGTTAGAATTAAAGATAGAGAGACGGTAAGGGTCAGAGTTAGGTTTAGCGACAGTGCTAGGGTTAGGGTTAGGGTTAGGTTAGGGTTAGGGTTAGGGTTAGGGTTAGGGTTAGGTTTTAGGGATAGGGTTAGGGTTAGAGTTACGGTTTAGGTTTAGGGTTAGGGTTAAGGTTAGGGTTTAGGGTTTAGGGTTAGGGTTAGGGTTAGGGTTAGCATTAGGTTTAGGGTTAGGGACAGGATTAGGGTTTGGGACATGGTTAGGTTTACTGTTAGGGTTATATTAAGTTTAGGTTTTGTCTGATGCTTAAGTTTAGGTTTAGGGACCGGGTTAGTGACTGGGTGAAGGTTAGAGTTAAGGTTGGAGAGACGGTAAGGGTCAGAGTTAGGTTTAGCTACAGTGTTAGGGTTAGGGATCAGGTTAGGTTAGGGTTTAGGGTTAGGGTTAGGAATAGGGGAGGGTTAGTGTTTACATTTTAGGGTTAGGGTTTAGGGATAGGGTTAGGGTTAGGGTTAGGGTTAGAGTTAGGGTTACGGTTAGGGTTAGGGTTAGGGTTAGGGTTAGGATTACGGTTTAGGTTTAGGGTTAGGGTTAAGGTTAGGGTTTAGGGTTTAGGGTTAGGGTTAGGGTTAGGGTTAGGGTTAGTGTTTAGTGTTTATGGTTAGGGTTAGCGTTAGGGTTAGGGTTTGGGTTTAGTGTTTAGGTTTAGGGTTAGGGTTAGTGTTAGGGTTTCGAGTTTAGTGTTAGGGTTAAGGTTAGGGTTAGGGTTAGGTACACGTTTCGGGTTTGAGACATGGTTAGGTTTAGTGTTAGGGTTATAGTTAAGTTTAGGTTTTGGCTGATGGTTAAGGTTAGGTTTAGGGACAGGGTTAGTTACAGGGTGAGGGTTAGAGTTAAAGATAGAGAGACGGTAAGCGTCAGACTTAGGTTTAGCGACAGAGTTAGGGTTAGGGTTAGGGTTAGAGTTAGGGTTTAGGGTTAGGGTTAGGGTTAGGGTTTAGGATTTAGGATTAGGGTTATGGTTAGGGTTAGGGTTTGGGTTAGGGGCAGGATAAGGGTTTGGGAAACGGTTAGGTTTAGTGTAGGGTTATAGTTAAATTTTGGTTTTGGCTGATGGTTAAGGTTAGTTTTAGGGACAGGTTTAGTGACAGGGTGAGGGTTAGAGTTAAGTTTAGAGAGACGGTAAGGGTCAGAGTTAGGTTTAGCGACAGTGTTAGTGTTAGGGATCAGGTTAGGTTAGGGTTTAGGGTTAGGGTTAGGGTTAGAGTTAGGAATAGGGGAGGGTTAGTGTTTACATTTTAGGGTTAGGGTTTAGGGATAGGGTTAGGGTTAGGGTTAGGGTTAGGGTTAGGGTTAGGGTTAGGTTTAGGGTTTAGTGTTTATGGTTAGGGTTAGCGTTAGGGTTACGGTTTGGGTTTAGGGTTTAGGTTTAGGGTTAGGGTAAGTGTTAGGGTTTCGGGTTTAGTGTTAGGGTTAAGGTTAGGTTTAGGGTTAGGTACACGTTTTGGGTTTGAGACATGGTTAAGTTTAGTGTTAGGGTTATAGTTAAATTTAGGTTTTGGCTGATGGTTAAGGTTAGGTTTAGGGACAGTGTTAGTTACAGGGTGAGGGTTAGAGTTAAAGATAGAAAGACGGTAAGGGTCAGAGTTAGGTTTAGCGACAGTGTTAGGGTTAGGGTTAGGGTTAGGTTAGGGTTAGGGTTAGGGTTAGGGTTAGGGTTAGGTTTTAGGGATAGGGTTAGGGTTAGGGTTACGGTTTAGGTTTAGGGTTAGGGTTAAGGTTAGGGTTAGGGTTAGAGTTAGGGTTTAGGCTTTAGGGTTAGGGTTAGTGTTAGGGTTTAGGGTTTAGGGTTAGGGTTAGGGTTAGGGTTAGGGTTAGGGATTAGTGTTTATGGTTAGGGTTAGCGTTAGGGTTAGGGTTTGGGTTTAGTGTTAGTGTTAAGGTTATGTTTAGGGTTAGGTACACGTTTCGGGTTTGAGACATGGTTAGGTTTAGTGTTAGGGTTATAGTTAAGTTTAGGTTTTGGCTGATGGTTAAGGTTAGGTTTAGGGACAGGGTTAGTTACAGGGTGAGGGTGAGAGTTAAAGATAGAGAGACGGTAAGAGTCAGAGGTAGGTTTAGCGACAGTGTTAGGGTTAGGGTTAGGGTTAGGTTAGGGTTAGGGTTAGAGTTAGGGTTTAGGGTTAGGGTTAGGGTTAGGGTTTAGGATTTAGGGTTAGGGTTATGGTTATGGTTAGGGTTAGGGTTAGGGGCAGGATTAGGGTTTGGGAAATGGTTAGGTTTAGTGTAGGGTTATAGTTAAATTTTGGTTTTGGCTGATGGTTAAGGTTAGTTTTAGGGACAGGTTTAGTGACAGGGTGAGGGTTAGAGTTAAGTTTAGAGAGATGGTAAGGGTCAGAGTTAGGTTTAGCGACAGTGTTAGTGTTAGGATTCAGGTTACGTTAGGGTTTAGGGTTAGGGTTAGGGTTAGGGTTAGGAATAGGGGAGGTTTAGTGTTTACATTTTAGGGTTAGGGTTTAGGGATAGGGTTAGTGTTAGGGTTAGGGTTAGGGTTAGAGTTAGGATTTAGGCTTTAGGGTTAGGGTTAGGGTTAGAGTTAGGGCTTACGGTTTAGGGTTAGGGTTAGGGTTAGGGTTAGGGTTTCGGGTTTCGGGTTAGGGTTAAGTTTAGGGTGAGTGTTAGCTACACGATTCGGGTTTGAGACATGTTTAGGTTTAGTGTTAGGGTTATGGTTAAGTTTAGGTTTTGCCTGATGGTTAAGGTTAGGTTTAGGGACAGGGTTAGTTACAGGGTAAGTGTTAGGGTTAGGGTTAGGGTTAGGGTTAGGGTTAGGTTTTAGGGATAGGGTTAGGGTTAGGGTTACGGTTTAGTGTTAGGGTTAGGGTTAAGGTTAGGATTTAGGGTTTAGGGTTAGGGTTAGGATTAGAGTTAGGGTTTAGGCTTTAGGGTTAGGGTTAGTGTTAGGGTTTAGGGTTTAGGGTTAGGATTAGGGTTAGGGTTAGTGTTAGGGTTTAGTGTTTATGGTTAGGGTTAGCGTTAGGGTTAGGGTTTGGGTTTAGGGTTTAGGTTTAGGGTTAGGGTTAGTGTTAGGGTTTCGGGTTTAGTGTTAGGGTTAAGGTTAGGGTTAGGGTTAGGTACACGTTTCGGGTTTGAGCCATGGTTAGGTTTAGTGTTAGGGTTATAGTTAAGTTTAGGTTTTGGCTGATGGTTAAGGTTAGGTTTAGGGACAGGGTTAGTTACAGGGTGAGGGTTAGAGTTAAAGATAGAGAGACGTTAAGGGTCAGAGTTAGGTTTAGCGACACTGTTAGGGTTAGGGTTAGGGTTAGGTTAGGGTTAGGGTTAGAGTTAGGGTTTAGGTTTAGGGTTAGGGTTAGGGTTTAGGATTTAGGGTTAGGGTTATGGTTAGGGTTAGGGTTAGGGTTAGGGGCAGGATTAGGGTTTGGGACATGGTTAGGTTTACTGTTAGGGTTATATTAAGTTTAGGTTTTGTCTGATGCTTAAGTTTAGGTTTAGGGACAGGGTTAGTGACAGGGTGAGGGTTAGGGTTAGGGTTAGGGTTAGTGTTAGGGTTTAGGATTTAGGGTTAGGGTTATGGTTAGGGTTAGGGTTAGGGTTGGGGTCAGGATTACGGTTTGGGAAATGGTTACGATTAGTGTAGGGTTATAGTTAAGTTTTGGTTTTGGCTGATGGTTAAGGTTAGTTTTAGGGACAGGTTTAGTGACAGGGTGAGGGTTAGAGTTAAGTTTAGAGAGACGGTAAGGGTCAGAGTTAGGTTTAGCGACAGTGTTAGTGTTAGGAATCAGATTAGGTTAGGGTTTAGGGTTAGGGTTAGGGTTAGGGTTAGGAATAGGGGAGGGTTAGTGTTTACATTTTAGGGTTAGGGTTTAGGGATAGGGTTAGGGTTAGGGTTAGGGTTAGAGTTAGGATTTAGGCTTTAGGGTTAGGGTTAGGGTTAGAGTTAGGGCTTACGGTTTAGGGTTAGGGTTTCGGGTTTCGGGTTAGGGTTAAGTTTAGGGTTAGTGTTAGGTACACGATTCGGGTTTGAGACATGTTTAGGTTTAGTGTTAGGGTTATGGTTAAGTTTAGGTTTTGGCTAATGGTTAAAGTTAGGTTTAGGGACAGGGTTAGTTACAGGGTGAGTGTTAGAGTTAGGGTTATGGTTAGGGTTAGGGTTAGGTTTTAGGTATAGGGTTAGGGTTAGGGTTACGGTTTAGTGTTAGGGTTAGGGTTAAGGTTAGGGATTAGGGTTTAGGGTTAGGGTTAGGGTTAGGAATAGGGGAGGGTTAGTGTTTACATTTTAGGGTTAGGGTTTAGGGATAGGGTTAGGGTTAGGGTTAAGGGTTAGAGTTAGGGTTACGGTTAGGGTTAGGGTTAGGGTTAGGGTTAGGATTACTGTTTAATTTAGGGTTAGGGTAAAGGTTAGTGTTAGGGTTTAGGGTTTAGGGTTAGGGTTAGGGTTAGGGTTAGGGTTAGGGTTTAGTGTTTATGGTTACGGTTAGCATTAGGGCTAGGGTTTCGGTTTAGGGTTTAGGTTTAGGGTTAGGGTTAGTGTTAGGGTTTCGGGTTTAGTGTTATGGTTAAGGTTAGGGTTAGGGTTAGGGTTAGGGTTGGGGTTAGGGTTAGTTTTTAGGGATAGGGTTAGTGTTAGGGTTACGGTTTAGGTTTAGGGTTAGGGTTAAGGTTAGGGTTTAGGGTTTAGGGTTAGGGTTAGGGTTAGGGTTAGCATTAGGTTTAGGGTTAGGGACAGGATTACGGTTTGGGACATGGTTAGGTTTACTGTTAGGGTTATATTAACTTTAGGTTTTGTCTGATGCTTAAGTTTAGGTTTAGGGACAGGGTTAGTGACAGGGTGAGGGTTAGAGTTAAGTTTGGAGAGACGGTAAGGGTCAGAGTTAGGTTTAGCGACAGTGTTAGGGTTAGGGATCAGGTTAGGTTAGGGTTTAGGGTTAGGGTTAGGGTTAGGGTTAGGAATAGGGGAGGGTTAGTGTTTACATTTTAGGGTTAGGGTTTAGGGATAGGGTTAGGTTTAGGGTTAGGGTTAGAGTTAGTGTTAGGGTTAGGGTAAGGGTTAGGGTTAGGTTTTAGGGATAGGGTTAGGGTTAGGGTTTAGGGTTTAGGGTTAGGGTTAGGGTTAGAGTTAGGGTTTAGGCTTTAGGGTTAGGGTTAGTGTTAGGGTTTAGGGTTTAGGGTTAGGGTTAGGGTTAGGGTTTAGTGTTTATGGTTAGGGTAAGCGTTAGGGTTAGGGTTTGGGTTTAGTGTTTAGGTTTAGGGTTAGGGTTAGTGTTAGGGTTTCGAGTTTAGTGTTAGGGTTAAGGTTAGGGTTAGGGTTAGGTACACGTTTCGGGTTTGAGACATGGTTAGGTTTAGTGTTAGGGTTATAGTTAAGTTTAGGTTTTGGCTGATGGTTAAGGTTAGGTTTAGGGACAGGGTTAGTTACAGGGTGAGGGTTAGAGTTAAAGATAGAGAGACGGTAAGCATCAGAGTTAGGTTTAGCGACAGTGTTAGGGTTAGGGTTAGGGTTAGGGTTTAGGATTTAGGGTTAGGGTTATGGTTAGGGTTTGGGTTTGGGTTAGGGGCAGGATAAGGGTTTGGGAAATGGTTAGGTTTAGTGTAGGGTTATAGTTAAATTTTTGTTTTGGCTGATGGTTAAGGATAGTTTTAGGGACAGGCTTAGTGACAGGATGTGGGTTAGAGTTAAGTTTAGAGAGACGGTAAGGGTCAGAGTTAGGTTTAGCGACAGTGTTAGTGTTAGGGATCAGGTTAGGTTAGGGTTTAGGGTTAGGGTTAGGGTTAGAGTTAGGAATAGGGGAGGGTTAGTGTTTACATTTTAGGGTTAGGGTTAGGGATAGGGTTAGTGTTAGGGTTAGGGTTAGGGTTAGGGTTAGGGTTAGGTTTAGGGTTAAGGTTAGGGTTTAGGGTTTAGGGTTAGGGTTAGAGTTAGGGTTTAGGCTTTAGGGTTAGGGTTAGTGTTAGGGTTTAGGGTTTAGGGTTAGGGTTAGGGTTAGGGTTAGGGTTAGGGTTTAGTGTTTATGGTTACGGTTAGCATTAGGGTTAGGGTTTCGGTTTAGGGTTTAGGTTTAGGGTTAGAGTTAGTGTTAGGGTTTCGGGTTTAGTGTTAGGGTTAAGGTTAGGGTTAGGGTTAGGGTTAGGTTTTAGGGATAGGGTTAGTGTTAGGGTTACTGTTTAGGTTTAGGGTTAGGGTTAAGGTTAGGGTTTAGGGTTTAGGGTTAGGGTTAGGGTTAGGGTTAGCATTAGGTTTTGGGTTAGGGACAGGATTACGGTTTGGGACATGGTTAGGTTTACTGTTAGGGTTATATTAACTTTAGGTTTTGTCTGATGCTTAAGTTTAGGTTTAGGGACAGGGTTAGTGACAGGGTGAGAGTTAGAGTTAAGGTTGGAGAGACGGTAAGCGTCAGAGTTAGGTTTATCGACAGTGTTAGGGTTAGGGATCAGGTTAGGTTAGGGTTTAGGGTTAGGGTTAGGGTTAGGGTTAGGAATAGGGGAGGGTTAGTGTTTACATTTTAGGGTTAGGGTTTAGGGACAGGGTTAGGTTTAGGGTTAGGGTTAGAGTTAGGGTTAGGGTTAGGGTTAGGGTTAGGGTTAGGGTTAGGTTTTAGGGATAGGGTTAGGGTTAGGGTTACGGTTTAGGTTTAGGGTTAGGGTTCAGGTTAGGGTTTAGGGTTTAGGGTTAGGGTTACGGTTAGAGTTAGGGCTTACGGTTTAGGGTTAGGGTTAGGGTTAGGGTTAGGGTTAGGGTTAGGGTTAGAGTTAGGATTTAGGCTTTAGGGTTAGGGTTAGGGTTAGAGTTAGGGCTTACGGTTTAGGGTTAGGGTTAGGGTTAGGGTTAGGGTTTCGGGTTTCGGGTTAGGGTTAAGTTTAGGGTTAGTGTTAGGTACACGATTCGGGTTTGAGACATGTTTAGGTTTAGTGTTAGGGTTATGGTTAAGTTTAGGTTTTGGCTGATGGTTAAGGTTAGGTTTAGGGACAGGGTTAGTTACAGGGTGAGTGTTAGGGTTAGGGTTAGGGTTAGGGTTAGGGTTAGGGTTAGGTTTTAGGGATAGTGTTAGGGTTAGGGTTACGGTTTATGTTTAGGTTTAAGGTTAAAGTTAGGGTTTAGGGTTTAGGGTTAGAGTTAGGGTTAGAGTTAGGGTTTAGGCTTTAGGGTTAGGGATAGTGTTAGGGTTTAGGGTTTAGGGTTAGGGTTAGGGTTAGGGTTAGGGTTAGGGTTAGGGTTTAGTGTTTAAGGTTAGGGTTATCGTTAGGTTTAGGGTTTGGGTTTAGGGTTTAGGTTTAGGGTTAGGGTTAGTGTTAGGGTTTCGGGTTTAGTGTTAGTGTTAAGGTTATGGTTAGGGTTAGGTACACGATTCGGGTTTGAGACATGGTTAGGTTTAGTGTTAGGGTTATAGTTAAGTTTAGGTTTTGGCTGATGGTTAAGGTTAGGTTTAGGGACAGGGTTAGTTACAGGGTGAGGGTTAGAATTAAAGTTAGAGAGACGGTAAGGTACATAGTTAGGTTTAGCGACAGTGTTAGGGTTAGGGTTAGGGTTAGGTTAGGGTTAGGGTTTGGGTTAGGGTTAGGGTTAGGTTTTAGGGATAGGGTTAGGGTTAGGGTTAGGGTTAGCATTAGGTTTAGGGTTAGGGACAGGATTAGGGTTTGGGACATGGTTAGGTTTACTGTTAGGGTTATATTAAGTTTAGGTTTTGTCTGATGCTTAAGTTTAGGTTTAGGGACAGGGTTAGTGACAGGGTGAGGGTTAGAGTTAAGGTTGGAGAGACGGTAAGGGTCAGAGTTAGGTTTAGCGACAGTGTTAGGGTTAGGGATCAGGTTAGGTTAGGGTTTAGGGTTAGGGTTAGGGTTAGGGTTAGGAATAGGGGAGGGTTAGTGTTTACATTTTAGGGTTAGGGTTTAGGGATAGGGTTAGGTTTAGGGTTAGGGTTAGAGTTAGGGTTAGGGTTAGGGTTAGGTTTTAGGGATAGGGTTAGGGTTAGGGTTACGGTTTTGGTTTACGGTTAGGGTTAAGGTTAGGGTTTAGGGTTAGGGGCAGGATTAGGTTTTGGGACATGGTTAGGTTTACTGTTAGGGTTACATTAAGTTTAGGTTTTGTCTGATGCTTAAGTTTAGGTTTAGGGACAGGGTTAGTGACAGAGTGAGGGTTAGAGTTAAGGTTGGAGACACGGTAAGGGTCAGAGTTAGGTTTAGCGACAGTGTTAGGGTTAGGGAGCAAGTTAGGTTAGGGTTTAGGGTTAGGGTTAGGGTTAGGGTTAGGAATAGGGGAGGGTTAGTGTTTACATTTTAGGGTTAGGGTTTAGGGATAGGGTTAGGGTTAGGGTTAGGGTTAGAGTTAGGGTTAGGTTTAGGGTTAGGGTTAGGGTTAGGAATAGGGGAGGGTTAGTGTTTACATTTTAGGGTTAGGGTTTAGGGATAGGGTTAGGGTTAGGGCTAGGGTTAGAGTTAGGATTTAGGCTTTAGGGTTAGGGTTAGGGTTAGAGTTAGGCTTACGGTTTAGGGTTAGGGTTAGGGTTAGGGTTAGGGTTAGGGTTTCGGGTTTAGGGTTAGGGTTAAGTTTATGGTTAGGGTTAGGTACACGATTCGGGTTTGAGACATGTTTAGGTTTAGTGTTAGGGTTATGGTTAAGTTTAGGTTTTGGCTGATGGTTAAGGTTAGGTTCAGGGACAGGGTTAGTTACAGGGTGAGGGTTAGAGTTAAAATTAGAGAGACGGTAAGGTACAGAGTTTGGTTTAGCGACAGTGTTAGGGTTAGGGTTAGGGTTAGGTTAGGGTTAGGGTTAGGGTTAGGGTTAGGGTTAGGTTTTAGGGATAGGCTTAGTGTTAGGTTTACGGTTTAGGTTTAGGGTTAGGGTTAAGGTTAGGGTTTAGGGTTTAGGGTTAGGGTTAGGGAAAGGATTAGGGTTTGGGACATGGTTAGGTTTACTGTTAGGGTTATATTATGTTTAAGTTTTGTCTGATGCTTAAGTTTAGGTTTAGGGACAGGGTTAGTGTCAGGGTGAGGGTTAGAGTTAAGGTTGGAGAGACGGTAAGGGTCAGAGTTAGGTTTAGCGACAGTGTTAGGGTTAGGAATCAGGTTAGGTTAGGGTTTAGGGTTAGGGTTAGGGTTAGGGTTAGGAATAGGGGAGGGTTAGTGTTTACATTTTAGGGGTAGGGTATAGGGATAGGGTTAGGTTTAGGGTTAGGGTTAGAGTTAGGGTTAGGGTTAGTGTTAGGTTAGGGTTAAGTTTAGGGTTATGGACACGATTCGGGTTTGGGACATGTTTAGGTTTAGTTTTAGGTTATAGTTAAATTTAGGTTTTGGCTGATGGTTAAGGATAGGTTTAGGGACAGGTTTAGTGACAGGGTGAGGGTTAGAGTTAAGGTTAGGGAGACAGTAAGGATCAGAGTTAGGTTTAGCGACAGTGTTAGGGTTAATATTAGGGTTAGGGTTTAGGGTTAGGGTTAGGGTTTAGGATTAGGGTTAGGGTTAGCGTTAGCGTTAGGGATAGGGTTAGGGTTAGTGTTTAGGGTTTAGGGTTAGGGATAGGTACAGGATTAGGGTTTGAGACATGGTTCGGTTTTGTGTTAAGGTTAGGGTTATGGTTAGGGTTAAGGTTAGTGTTTAGTGGTAGGGTTAGGGTTAGGGTTAGGGTTACGGTTAGGGTTAGGGTTAGGTTTTAGGGATAAGGTTAGTGTTAGGGTTACGGTTTAGGGTTTGGGGTAGGGTTAAGGTTAGGGTTTAGGGTTTAGAGTTAGGGTTAGGGTTAGGGTTAGCATTAGGTTTAGGGTTAGGGACAGGATTAGGGTTTGGGACATGGTTAGGTTTAGAGTTAGGGTTATATTAAGTTTAGGTTTTGTCTGATGCTTAAGTTTAGGTTTAGGGACAGGGTTAGTGACAGGGTGAAGGTTAGAGTTAAGGTTGGAGAGACGGTAAGGGTCAGAGTTAGGTTTAGCGACAGTGTTAGGGTTAGGGTTAATATTAGAGGCAGTGTTAGGGTTAAGGTTAGCGTTAGGGTTAGGGTTCTTGTTAGGATTAGGGTTAGGTACAGAGTTGGGAAGAGTGTTCGGGCTCCATTTAGAGTTAGGTCTAGGGATACATTTAGATTTAGCTTTTGGGTTAGGAAAAGAGTTAGCTACAGGGGCAGGGATAGGGTAGGGACACAGTGAGTGTTAGAGTCAGGATTAGGGTTAGGGTTAGGGTTAGGGTTTGGGTTAGGGTTAGGGTTATGGTTAGGGTTTAGGTATAAAGTTAGGGTTAGGGTTAGGGTTTAGGGTTTAGGGTTTAGGGTTTAGGGTTAGGGTTAGCGTTAGGTTTAGGGTTAGGTTTATGGTTAGGGTATAGGGTTAGGGTTAGGATTAGGGTTATGGAGAGGATTAGGCTTTGGGACATGGTTAGGTTTAGTGTTAGGGTTATAGTTAAGTTTAGGTTTTGTCTGATGCTTAAGTTTAGATTTAGGGACAGGGTTACTGACAGGGTGAGGGTTAGAGTTAAGGGTGGAGAGATGGTAAGGGTCAGACTTAGGTTTAGCGACAGTATTAGGGTTAGGGTTAATATTAGAGTCAGAGTTAAGGTAAGATTAGCGTTATGGTTACAAGCAGATTAGGTTGAGTGATAGTGTTAGTGTTAGTGATAGGCTTAGTGTTAGGGTTAGGGTTAGGGTTAGGGACAGTGTTAGGGTTAGGTTTGGAGTTGAGTTTAGTTTTAGGTTTCAATTTAGGGCTGGGGTTAGTGTTAGAGTTAGGGTGGCCTCGGATTAGGGAAGTGATAGGGTCAGGCACAGGGATAGGGATATGTTTATGGTTAGGGTTAGGGTTAGAAACAGGTTTAAAGTTAGAGTCAGGGTTAGAGACAGGTATGGTTAGGGTTAGGGTCAAGGTACAGGTAAGATTTAGTTTAAGATTAGGACTTTGGGGAGTTTTTGTATGAGGAAGAATTTCACAGAGAAGACCCCAGTCTCTGATCTCACTTCCTGGTCATAAAGCTTAAAAGAACTTGGAACCCTGGTAACCAGGCAACCACATCATAATGAAGCCCTTTCCCAGCTCACTGTGATGGAGATGCTGGAAATAGTACCATGTTTCCATGATGCGGCCTAGCGGCCTCAGGAACTGGCCTCAGGAAAGCCGAAATGGTGAAACTTTACCCATGTTTTAGACTCTGATTTAGGTCTCACACAAGATTCTTCAGGCCGTTGTTTCAGGTCAATAATATAACACAGGAAGGCAAAGGGCACACCAGGCCAGGTTAGACAACCACGCTGATCTCACACTGACTGTCGTTTGCCCTCTCATTGTTTGTGTGTGTGTGTGTGTGCGTGCGTGCGTGTGTGTGTGTGTGTGTGTGTGTTTATGTGAGTGTTGGTGGAGAGGGGGAGGATGGTAGAGGGTTTGCTCAGTCTTCTTTTTCAAGGTCCCTCAGTTGTAAGAATAGACTGTTTCTTAGAGAATTTTCTTCTTTCTGGAGGTAGGCCTCTATTGCTCTGAAATTGCTTCTTAGGACTGCTTTCGCTGTGTGCATACATTTGGGAACATTGTGTTTTCACTTAATTTAGCCTCAAGGTATTTTTTCATTTCTTCCTTGATGACATTGCTGACCCATTGAGTAGCATGTTGGTTAGATCCCATGCCTCTGTGTGTTTTCCCATTATTTTCTTACAATTGATTTCTAGGTAGATACCAGAGAAGATGCTTGTTACCATTTCAGTCTTCTTGTATCTATGGAGATATGTTTGAGGGTCTAACATGTGACCTATTGTGGAAAATGTCCCGTGTGCCCTTGAAAGGAATGTATGTTGTTCGGATAAGGGGTGAGATGGTCTACAAATATCAATTTAAGTCCTTTAATTCCATTGTTTCTTGGTTGATTTTCTGTCTGGATGATGTATTTGCATGTCATCATCCCCTACTATGACTCACAATGTCTTCATTTATGACTCACCATGTTTGCTTTCAGTGTTAGTTGGTCCTACGTGTGCCATGTATATGATTAGAAGAGTGCCATCCTCTTGTTGGATTGATGGTTTTATCAATATGACATGTACTTTTTGTCACTTGTTATAGCTTTTGTTTTAAAGTCTATGTTATCTGAGTATTGTTTCCCCAGCTTTTTATTTCCCCATTTCCATTGGTAAAACGTATTTTTTCCATCCCTTCACTTTCAGTCTCTGTGTGTCTTTCGATATGGAGTGACATTTGTGGGAAGCATATGTATTATTTTTTTAGTTTCTTTTATCCATTCTGCGACGCCAGGTTTTTTTCTAGGTAACACAACTTTCAATCATTATTTTGATGATGAAATGCTCAATGAGAGGACTTGTTGCATGGTCCTGATAACATGAGAGTCCACCAGGTGCTAAGGCTGCCTTGGAAGTAGGATGGGACACTGTCAGGGCATGAAGTTCCGCAGGCCATTCTGCTGGTTGGAAGGAACACGGCCCCCATTTCCATTTGAGCAGGTCGCATGCAATGTATGACCCTGCCTGACAGACAGTGGCACCTGAAGTTTGAAAGTCAGCATAGCCCAGGCTCTCCAGACTCTCTAGTCAATGGGAAAGTTATTTATGCTGGTCTGGTTAGCAAGGCCAGAGGACCCTAGCCTCAACTGGTAGGAAAAAATGACCCCGCCTGAATGCGAATTATGATTCACAGACACTTTGTTGGAGAGGAGGTAATCGGGCCGCCACCTGGCTTGAGTGGTACAATGCGGCCCTAGCCCTTTCTGTCTGAGAAAGGAGAAACAGCTTCAGTGGGTTGTCAGGAAGCCAGAACATCCTGACAGAGGGTGGAGACCTTGGCCACCTACCAGCAGCATGCAAATCACAAGTTTCCCTGCCAAAGGCAAGAGACGGATTCCCCACAGCTCGTGCAAGTGGGGCAACATGGACACCAGGCCCTAATGGCAAACGGATGGTGACTTGTCACCTTCCCCCTCGCTGCCAGACTGTGAGTGGCACTTGAGACTCCTGACCCTTCTTGCAGAGGGAGTGAACCCAGGACCCTGTTTGTTGTGCACAACGCCTCAAACCGGTGGCTTTCTTGGAAGAGGAAGTATCCCGCCCATGAAAGCTATGGTCACAAGGGCCTCCTGATAGAAAAGTTTACCCAGGCCTTCAGCTCGCCCAGCAGCTGGCCAGGGACCCAAGACCCTCGTGGATGAGGAATGGTCCACCATGCCTACCAGACATACAAGGGCAAGAAGACTCCAGTTCATTTAGGGTGACCAAGTTGACCCATTCCCCAACTAATGCAGAAGTGAAGGGAGACCAAAACCAGCCCCTATGAGTGAATCAATGAAGCTCTGTGCCCCCGCAATAGCACAACACCTACAACCTCTTCTGGTACAAATAAACCTGGCCTAGGTCTCGCCACAGGAGAGGGGGCTCCAACAACCCCTGACACATCAAATCCTCTGAACAACTGAGCCAGGAGCCAATAAAAGAAGGCCACTGAAGGGGCAACAGAGAGAGACACACAGGGAGCAAGAGAGACCAAAGACAAAATGACAGAAGGAGACACAGGGAGAAGGAATGGGAGGGGGAGCATAGCATCCAAGACCCAGAGCTTGACAGCCATGGGATGGCCGCTCACCCTGGGAAACACACTGAGACTGTCACACCGAGGCTGTGTTGAGGTGGAATCTTACACATTGGAGTGTGGTCGTGCCGGGGACTGAGGTTCTGTGAGGAGGCGGTGCCCTGTCGGTGGCAATCACGGTGTTGACTAAGTGCATGCCGCCAGGGTCCCAGCAGTGCTATGGAGCTCGGAGCCTCACCCAGATTTCGACCTTGGGGCGACAAGTTGTAGTAGCAGGTACTCTCTGTGCGTGGGTCACGTGCCTCTGAGCTTTTCCCATAGAGGTCTTCTGTCCTGCAGTCAGAGGCCTCACACGACTCACAGGGATGTTGGTGTTTTTCTCCATAGTTGAGTCTGCTGTTTTGTTCCGGCTCTTTTCCCCTGTGTGATGGGAGTCCTAGGTAGGATGGAGGATTACCGTGCATTGGGGGAGATTGCGAACGAGGGGCACAGCAGCGAAGACAGGGGCCTTCGTTATGGTGGGTCATGTGATACATCCCTTGGTCCTGGGTCGAGGGACAGACAGAGTGGGTGACTCAATGCACACTTGCAGGGAGACAGACGGTTTTCCTTGAGTCCTTGGACTGTGGTGCCAAGGACGTGCATTGCCCTGACTGGAGAAAGCCGCTGTGAAGTGATGCAGCGAAGGTGGAGACATGCGTAGTGGAAAGCCCTGGTCCAGGGCATTGCGGATGTCGGTGATTGCCCCAAATGGCTGGGAGCTGCTAGCTTGTGGGCAGGAGCAGGGAGAGAGCTGAAGGAGCACCAGCCAGCGGGCGTCGACATGTGGTTGGGGTTGTGAGGCTGTAGGGCAGGGCGGCGAGTTCGCCGATAGCCTGGGGACCAGCAGCGGGTTGAGCGGCGGAAGAGCGGCAACAGGCAGGAGGTATTGCAATGGAGCCCATCGTGGGGTGGCGGCAACAGTAGGGGAAGGCAAAAGCCTGTAGGACGTGGTATTCCAACAGGTCCTCATGCAAGAACTAACCAGACCCGATCATGCTTACATTCCGGGATCAGACGACATCATCTAATTCAGGGTGGGATTCCCATAGGCACAGGGACTTGACATTGTTTGCCCAAGGGGACCCCTTCCGGCCGGCCTGTTATGTGTGCATCACCATGCTGGGTGCTCTCACTTAGCGTGTGTGCCAGAGAGCACTCTCCACCAACCTCATCATCCCATGCTGCACGTTTCGCCGTTTCCCCAACCGCTGATCCGGAAGCTGCTGCCGTGAGTAGTGGCCATTACAGGCTTGCAGTGAGCCTTCTTCATTGGCCATGTCAGGGGCACCGCCGGCCACTGATGCTACCCTGGCGGTCACACAGTACTGCTAGTGCTGGCCTGCAGGAACTCTCCAGGCCCTGGATGGCTTGCCTCCACACACACAACTGGCTAATCTGCAGTCCCTTGTTCGGGGCAACTGAGGCTTGGGGACTGTCAGAACCCTGGGATTCCAGGCATGGGCATATCGGCCCTGGCCCCGGGACTTGCACCAACAAGTGCCTTGTCACTGGCTCTGACCCGAACTGCTTGCCAGTGTGACCGGCCATAGTCACGGGATGCCAAAAGCACCATCAGGGTTCATCGGGCCCACACCAATGCCACCCTTCTATACACTGACGTCCACTTTTCCCACGCTATGAACAGGACCCCCACACTCACATGATATTTTCCTATACATCACCTCTCCAAACCCTTTTTTCTGAGCGTTATAATGACAGATGGCTAGAGAGAAAGCAAGACCGAGGCAGAGGGAGACAGACTGAATGAGAGAAGGACAAAGGGAAGAAATTGAAGAGATAGACATAGAAGGAGTGCGATATGAAGAGAGATGCACGACAGGTAGACAGTGCAAGAGACATACAGATAAAGAAACACACACACCCACAGACACACACAGTCAGACATGCACACACACCACACTGAAAGAGAGAACCAGAAGCATGAAGAGACCGAGTGTGAGACAGACACAGCATCGCATACAGAGACAGTGATCTAGGAATAGAAAACAAGTCACTGAGAGACACAGAGAGACAGAGAAAGAGAGAAAGAGGGAGCCGGCAGCGTCATAAAATTTCCATTACTCAGTGTGGAAATGACGCCCCAACATTTTCTTTTCCCTATTCCTTAGAAAAGGGTCCCAAACAATGCCAATTCTCAAAAGGCGGGGCTCACGCAGAGATGTGTGACATGGAAGCAGGCACCCTGGGAGCCATGGAGGGGCCGCCCCACATGCAGGCCGAGATAGGTGCTTGGCCCCAAGTCTCAACATAATGGAGTCCCTCGAAAGTTCAGTGCCAGAGGGGACTGTGTTGGAAATGTATTTCATTACAGCCCTCTTGAGATAGAGGCAGGAAACCAATGTGCGTCCCTAGGTGCCAGATCAGACGCAGCCCGTTGGCTGTGTTCTGACCTCTGTTCAGCACAAACTTCATCGGTCAGGTCTGCACCCGACAACATGTGACCACAGCCCAGGGTTTCTAGGAACTACACGTGTTCATAATGTGATGACATTTTGAGGTGGAGATGCTAGAACGACCTGTACTATGCACATGGGAAAACTGCGGAGGCCCTGACAGCACATGCTGCTCAGAGTCACATCACTATGAGGAGCGCAAGCCAGCTCTGAACCAAGCTCTGGGTCCTCAAAGCCATGGCCGCGGCTGCACACAGGTTGTCCTGAAACTGTGGCATGGTCAGTGTTAGTGTAACTGGGCGTGGACTTGTTTTGTGAGGTAGGGTGAGCAATCCCTAACCCAGAAGGACTTTGGGAAGTTTTTGTATGAGAAAGAAGTTCACAGAGGAGACCCCAGTCTGTGATCTCACTTCCTGGTCATAAAGCTTAAAAGAACTTGGAACCCTGGTAACCAGGCAACCACATCATAATGAAGCCCTTTCCCAGCTCACTGTGATGGAGATGCTGGAAATAGTACCATGTTTCCATGATGCGGCCTAGCGGCCTCAGGCACTGGCCTCAGGAAAGCCAAAATGGTGAAACTTTACCCATGTTTTAGACTCTGATTTAGGTCTCACACAAGATTCTTCAGGCCGTTGTTTCAGGTCAATAATATAACACAGGAAGGCAAAGGGCACACCAGGCCAGGTTAGACAACCACGCTGATCTCACACTGACTGTCGTCTGCCCTCTCATTGCTTTGTGTGTGTGTGCGTGCGCGTGTGTGTGTGTGTGTGTGTGTGTGTGTGTGTGTGTGTTTATGTGAGTGTTGGTGGAGAGGGGGAGGATGGTAGAGGGTTTGCTCAGTCTTCTTTTTCAAGGTCCCTCAGTTGTAAGAATAGACTGTTTCTTAGAGAATTTTCTTCTTTCTGGAGGTAGGCCTCTATTGCTCTGAAATTGCTTCTTAGGACTGCTTTCGCTGTGTGCATACATTTGGGAACATTGTGTTTTCACTTACTTTAGCCTCAAGGTATTTTTTCATTTCTTCCTTGATGACATTGCTGATCCATTGAGTAGCATGTTGCTTAGATCCCATGCCTCTGTGTGTTTTCCCATTATTTTCTTGCATTTGATTTCTAGTTAGATACCAGAGAAGATGCTTGGTACCATTTCAGTCTTCTTGTATCTATGGAGATATGTTTCACGGTCAAACATGTGACCTATTGTGGAAAATGTCCCGTGTGCCCTTGAAGGGAAAGTATATTGTTCGGATAAGGGGTGAGATGGTCTACAAATATCAATTTAAGTTCTTTAATTCCATTGTTTCTTGGTTGATTTTCTGTCTGGATGATGTACTTGCATGTCATCATCCCCTACTATGACTCTCAATGTCTTCATTTATGACTCACCATGTTTGCTTTCAGTGTTAGTAGGTCCTACTTGTGCCATGTATATGATTAGAAGAGTCTAATCCTCTTGTTGGATTGATGGATTTATCAATATGACATGTACTTTTTGTCACTTGTTATAGCTTTTGTTTTAAAGTCTATGTTATCTGAGTATTGTTCCCCAGCATTTTATTTCCCCATTTCCATTGGTAAAACGTATCTTTTTCCATCCCTTCATTTTAAGTCTCTGTGTGTCTTTCGATATGGAGTGACATTTGTGGGAAGCATATGTATTATTTTTTTGGTGTCTTTTATCCATTCTGCGACACCAGTTTTTTTTCTAGGTGACACAACTTTCAATTATTATTTTGATGATGAAACGCTCAATGAGAGGATTTGTTTCATGGTCCTGATAAAATGAGAGGCCAACAGGTGCTAAGGCTGCCTTGGAAGTAGGATGGGACACTGTCAGGGCATGAAGGTCTGCAGGCCATTCTGCTGGTTGGAAGGAACACGGCCCCCATTTCCATTTGAGCAGGTCGCATGCAATGTACGACCCTGCCTGACAGACAGTTGGACCTGAAGTTTGAAAGTCAGCATAGCCCGGTGTCCCCAGACTCTCTAGGCAATGGGAAACGTATTTATGATGGTCTAGTAAGCAAGGCCACAGGACCCTAGCCTCAACTGTTAGGAAAAAAAGACCCCACCTGAATGCAAATTATCAGTCCCAGACACATTGTTGGAGAGGAGGTAATCGGCCCGCCACCTAGATTGAGTGGAATAATGCGGCCCTAGCCCTTTCTGTGTGAGAAAGGAGAAACAGCTTGAGTGGGTTGTCAGGAACCCAGAACATCCTGACAGAGGGTGGAGACCTTGGCCACCCATCAGCAGTGTGCATATCACAAGTTTCCCTGCCAAAGGCGGGAGACCGATGCCCCAGAGCTCATGCAAGTGGGACAACATGGACACTAGGCACTACTGGCAAAAGGATGGTGATTTGCCACCCGCTCCCTAGGTGCCAGACAGTGAGTGGCACTTGAGACTCCTGGCCCTTGTTGCAGAGGGAGTGAACCCAGGACCCTGTTTGTTGGGCACAACGCCTCAAACCGGTGGCTTTCTTGGAAGACGAAGTATCCCGCCCATGAAAGCTATGGTTACAAGGGCCTCCTGATAGAAAAGTTTACCCAGGCCTTCAGCTTGCCCAGCAGCTCGCCAGGGACCCAAGACCCTCTTGGTTGAGGAATGGTCCACCATGCCTACCAGACATAAAAGGGAAAGAAGACCCTAGTTCATTTAGGGTGACCAATTTGTCCCATTCCCCACCTAATGCAGAAGGGAAGGGAGACCTAAACCAGCCCCTATGAATGGATCAATGAGGCTCTGTGCCCCCGCAATAGCACAACACCTACAACCTCTTCTGGTACAAATAAACCTGGCCTAGGTCTCGCCACAGGAGAGGGGGTCTCCAACTTCCCCTGACACATCAAATCCTCTGAACAATTGAGGTAAGAGCCAATAAAAGAAGGCCACTGAAGGGGCAACAGAGTGAGACACACAGGGAGCGAGAGAGACCCGCAGACAAAATGACAGAAGGAGACACAGGGAGAAGGAATGGGAGGGGGAGCATAGCATCCAAGACCCAGAGCTTGACAGCCATGGGATGGCCACTCACCCTGGGAAACACTCTGAGACAGTCACACCGAGGCTGTGTTGAGGTGGAATCTTACACATTGGAGTGTGGTCGTGCCGGGGACTGGTGTCCTGTGAGGAGACGGTGCCCTGTCGGTGGCAATCACGGTGGTGACTAAGTGCATGCCGCCAGGGTCCCAGCAGTGAGATGGTGCTCGGAGCCTCACCCAGATTTCCTCCTTGGGGCGACAAGTTGTAGTAGCAGGTACTCTCTGTGCGTGGGTCACTTGCCTCTGAGCTTTTCCCATAGAGGTCTTCTTTCCTGCAGTCAGAGGCCTCACACGACTCACAAGGGTGTTGGTGTTTTTCTCCATAGTTGAGTCTGCTGTTTTGGTCCGGCTCTTTTCCCCTGTGTGATGGGAGTCCTAGGTAGGATGGAGGATTACCGTGCATTGGGGGAGATTGCGAACGAGGGGCACAGCAGCGAAGACAGGGGCCTTCGTTAGGGTGGGTCATGTGATACATCCCTTGGTCCTTGGTCCAGCAACAGACAGCGTGGGTGACTCAATGCACACTTGCAGGGAGACAGACGGTTTTCCTTGAGTCCTTGGTCTGCGGTGCCAAGGACGTGCATTGCCCTGAGTGGAGAAAGCCGCCGTGAGGTGTATTGTGATCAGTAAGAATGGGGGATTGTGATCAGGAAACTAGGGGAATTGTGATCAGGAAGCCAGAGGAATTGTGATCAGGAAGCAAAGGGCATTGTGATCAGTAGGCAAGGGGTATTGTGATCAGGTACCGTGATGTGTAAGACGGGGCATTCTGATAAGCAAACAGGGGGCAATGTGATCAGGAAGAAAGGGGCAGTGGGATCAGCAAGCAGGGAGAATTTTAATCACTAATCAGGGGGTATTGTGATCACAAACAAGGGTCATTATGATCAAGAGCAAGGGGCATTGTGATCACAAAGTATGGGGCATTGTGATCACTAAGAATGGGGATTGTGATGAGCAAGCAAGGGGAATTGTAATCATGAAGCAAAGGGCATTGTAATCATTAGGCAAGGGGTATTGTGATCAGGTAACAAGGAGTAGTTTGATGTGTAAACAGGGGGCAATGTGAAAAAGAAAAAAGGGGCATTTTGACCAGTTACCAGGGAGCATTGTATCACTAATTAGGTGGGATTGTGATCAATAACAGCGGTCATTATGATTAAGAACAAAGGGCATTGTAATCACAGAGCAATGGGCATTGTGATCAGTAACAGGGAGCATTGTGATCACTAAGGATGGGGGATAGTGATCAGGAAGCAAGGGGAATGGTGATCAAGAAGCAAAGGGCCTTGTGATCAGTAGGAAAGGGGTATTGTGATCAGGTACCGTGATGTGAAAAGACGGGGAATTCTGATAAGCAAGCAGGGGGCAATGTGATCAGGAAGAAAGTGTAATTGTGATCACTCGCAGGGAGCATTTTATTCACTAATCAGGGGGTATTGTGATCAGAAACAGGGGTCATTATGATCGAGAAGAAGCGGCATTCTGACCAGTATACAATGGGCATTGTGATCACAAAGCAGGGGTCATTGTGATCGCTAACTGGGGTATTGTGATCAGAAAAGATGGGGGATTGTGATCAGGAAGCAAGGGGAATTGTGATCAGGAAGCAAGAGGTATTGTGATCAGGAAGCAAAGGGCATTGTGATCAGTAGGAAAGGGGTATTATGATCGGTGAACAAGGGGCAATGTGATCACAAAGCAGTGGGCATTGCGATCAGTAATGGGGGCATTGTGATCACTAAGGATGGGGGAATGTGATCAGGAAGCAAAGGGCATTGTTATCAGTATGCAAGAGGTATTGTTTACAGTGAAAAAGGGGTACTGTGATGTGTAAATAGGGGGTATTCTGATAAGTAAGCAGGGGCATTTTGATCAAGAAGAAAGGGGCATTGTGATCAGTAATGGGGGTATGGTGATCAGGAAGAATGGGGAATTGTGATCAGGAAGCAAGGGGAATTGTGATCAGGACGCAAGAGTTATTGTGATCAGGAAGCAAAGGGCATTGTGAGCAGTAGGCAAGGGGTATTGTGATCAAAGAACAAGGGGTACTGTGATGTGTAAACAGGGGGCATTCTGATAAGTAAGCAGGGGCATTGTGATCAGGAGAAAAGGGGCATTTTGACCATTAAGCAGGGAGCATTGTAATTACTCTTCAGGGTTCATTGTGACCACAAACAAGGGTCATTATGATCAAGAGCAAGGGGCATTGTGATAACAAAGCAGGGGGCATTGTAATCAGTAAAGATGTGGAATTGTGATCAGGAAGTAAGGGGATTTGTGATCAGGAAGCAAAGGGCATTGTGATCAGTAGGCAAGGGGTATTGTGATCAGTGAACAACGGGTACTGTGATGTGTAAACAGGGTGCATTCTGAAAAGTAAGCAGGGGGCGTTGTGATCAGGAAGAAAGGGTCATTGTGATCAGTAAGCAGGGAGCATTGTAATCACTAATCAGGGGTATTGTGATCAGAAACAGGGGTCCTCATGATCAAGAGCAAGGGGCACTGTGATCACAATGCAGTGGGCATTGTGATCAGTAAAGATGGGAGATTGTGATCAGGAAGCAAGGGGAATTGTGATCAGGAAGCAAGAGGGATTGTGATCAGGAAGCAAAGGCATTGTGATCAGTAGCCAAGGGGTATTGTGATCAGTGAACAAGGGGTACTGTGATGTGTAAACAGGGGGCATTCTGAAAAGTAAGCAGTGGGCATTGTGATCAGGAAAAAAGGGGCATTGTGATCAGTAACTGGGTTATTGTGATCAATAAGAATGTGGAGTTGTGATCAGGAAACAAAGGACATTGTAATCAGTAGGCAAGGGGTATACTGATAGGTGAACAAGGGGTACTGTGATGTGTAAACTGGGGGCATTCTGATAAGTAAGCAGGGGTCATTGTGATCAGGAAGAAAGGGGCATTGTGATCAGTATGCAGGGAGCATTGTAATCACTAATGAGGGGGTATTGTGATCACAAACAAGGGTCATTATGATCAAGAGCAAGGGGCTTTGTGATCACAAAGCAGGGGTTATTGTGCTCAGTTAGGATGTGGAATTGTGATCAGGAAGTAGAGGAATTGTGATCAGGAAGCAAGAGGTATTGTGATCAGGAAGCAAAGGTCATTGTGATCAGTAGGCAAAGGGTTTTGTGATCGGTGAACAAGGGGTACTGTGACGTGTAAACAGGGGATATTCTGAAAACTAAGCAGGCAGCATTGTGATCAGTAAAAGGGGGCACTGTGATCAGGAACAAACTGGCATTTTGACCAGTAAGCCGGGAGCATTGTAATCACTAATCAGGGGGTATTGTGATCAGAAACAGGGGTCATTATGATCAAGTACAAGCGACATTGTGATCTGTAAAGATGGGGCATTGTGATCACAATGCAGGGGCATTGTTATCATTAACGGGGGTACTGTGATCAGTAAGGATGGGGGATTGTGATCAGGAAATAAGGGGAATTGTGATCAGGAAGCAAGAGGCATTGTGATCAGGAACCAAAGGGCATTGTGAGCAGTAAGCACGGAATATTGTAATCACTAAACATGAGGTATTGTGATCAGAAACAGGGGTCATTATGATCAAGAACAAGCGGCATTTTGATCAGTAAAGAAGGGGCATTGTGATCACAAAGCAGGGGGCATTGTGATCAGTAAAAGGGGGCAGCGTGATCCGGAACAAAGGGGCATTTTGACCAGTAAGCAGGGAGCATTGTAATCACTAATCAGAGGGTATCGTGACCACAAACAAGGGTCATTATTATCAAGAGCAAGGGGCATTGCGATCAGGAAGAATGGGGGATTGTGATCAGGAACCCATGGAATTGTGATCAGGAAGCAAGATATATTGTGATCAGGAAGCAAAGGGCATTGTGATCATTAGGCAAGGGCTATCGTGATCAGTGAACAAGAGGTATGTGATGTGTAAACAGGGCGTATTCTGAAAATTAAACAGGGGGCACTGAGATCAGTATCGGGGGTATTGTGATCAGTAAGGATGGGGGATTGTGATCAGGACGCAAGGGCAATTGTGATCAGGAAGCCACAGTTATTGTGATCAGGAAACAAAGGGCATTGTGATCAGTAGGCAAGGGGTATTTTGATCAGTGAACAACGCGTACTGTGATGTGTAAACAGGGGGCAATGAGATCAGGAAGAAAGGACCATTGTGATCAGTAAGCAGGGAGCATTTTAATCACTCATCAGGGGGTATTGTTATCAGAAACAGTGGTCATTATGATTAAGAACAAGGGGCATTGTGATCACAAAGCAGGGGGTATTGTGATCAGTAACACGGGGCATTGTGATCACTAAAGATGGGGGATTGTGATCAGGAAGCAAGGGGAATTGTGATCAGGAAGCAAGAGGCAATGTGATCAGGAAGCAAAGGGCATTGTGAGAAGTAGGCAAGGGATATTGTGATCAGTGAACAAGGGGTACTGTGATGTGTAACAGGGGGCATTCTGAAAAGTAAGCAGGGGGCATTGTGGTCAGTAAAAGGGGGCATTTTGATCAGGTAGATTGGGGCATTGTGATCAGTAAGCAGGCAGCATTCTAATCACTAATCAGGGGGTATTGTGATCAGAAACAAGGGGCATTATGTAAAGAACAAGGGGCATTGTGATAAAAAAACAAGGGGCATTGTGATCACAAAGCAGGGGTCACTGTGATCAGTAACGGGGTATTGTGATCAGTACGAATGGGGGATTTTGATCAGGAAGTAAGGGGAATTGTGATCAGGAAGCAAGAGTCATTGTGATCAGGAAGCAAAGAGCATTGTGAGCAGTAGCAAGGGGTATTGTGATAATTGATCAAGAGTACTGTGATGTGTAAACAGGGGGCATTCTGATAAGTAAGCAGGGGCATTGTGATCAGGAAGAAAGCGGCATTGTGATCAGTAAGCACGGAATATTGTAATCACTATACAGGAGGCATTGTGGTCAGAAACAGGGGTCATTATGATCAAGAACAAGCGGCAATGTAATCAGTAAAGAAGGGGTATTGTGATCACAAAGCAGGGGGCATTGTGATCAGGAAAAAAGGGGCATTTTGAGCAGAAAGCAGGGAGCATTGTAATCACTAATGAAGGGGTTTGTGATCACAACAAGTGTCATTATGATCAAGAGCAAGTGATATTGTGATCACAAAGCAGGGGGCATTGTGATCAGTAAGGATGGGGAATTGTGAACAGGAAATAGCGGAATTGTGATCACGAAGCAAGAGGTATTGTGATCAGGAAGTAAAGGGCATTGTGATCAATACGCAAGGGTATTGTGATCAACGAAGAACGCGTACTGCATGTGTAAACAGGGGGCAATGTGATCAGGAAGAAAGGGACATTGTGAGTAGTAAGCAGGGAGCATTGTAATCATTCATCAGGGGGTATTGTGATCAGAAACAGGGTTCATTATGATCAAGAACAAGCGGCATTGTGATCAGTAAAGAAGGGTCATTGTGATCACAAAGCAGGGGCATTGTGATCAGTAACAGGGGTATTGTGATCAGGAAGCAAGGGTAACTGTGATCAGGAAGCAATAGTTATTGATTTCAGGAAGAAAAGGGCATTGTGATCAGTAGGCAAGGGGAATTTTGATCAGTAAGCTGAGGTAATGTGATCAGGAAGCTAAGGGCATTGTGATCACTTGGGAAGGGATATTGTGATCAGTCAACAAGGGGTACTGTGATGTGTAAACAGGGGGCATTCTGAAAAGTCACCAGGCGCATTGTGATCAGAAAGAAAGGGGTATTTTGACCAGTTACCAGGGAGCATTGTAATCACTAATTAGGTGGTATTTTGATCACAAACAGAGGTCATTATGATTAAGAACAAGGGGCATTGTAATCACAAAGCAAGGGGCATTGTGATCAGTAACAGTGGGTGTTGTGAACAGTAAGGATGGGGGATTGTGATCAGGAAGTAAGGGGAATTGAGATCAGGAAGCAAGAGGTATTGTGCTCAGGAGCAAAAGGCATTGTGTTCAGTAGGCAAGGGGTATTGTGATGTGTAAACGGGACATTCTGAAAAGTAAGCAGGTTTCATTGTGATTATTAAAAGGGGGAATTTTGATCAGGAATAAAGGGGCATTTTGACCAGTAAGCAGGGAGCATTGTAATCACTAATTGGGTGGTATTGTGATCACAAACATGGGCCATTATGATTCAGAACAAGGGGCATTGTGATCACAAAGCAGGGGGCATTGTCATCAGTAACAGGGGGCATTGTGATCACTAAGGATGGGGGATTCTGATCAGGAAGCAAGGGGAATTTTGATCAGGAAGCAAAGGGCATTGTGACCAGTAGGCAAGGCGTTTTGCGATCAGGGAACACGGGGTAACGTGATGTGTAAAGATGGGGCATTCTGATAAGCATGCAGGGGGCAATGTGATCAGGAAGAAAGGTGAATTGTGATCAGGAAGCAAGGGGAATAGTGATCAGGAAGCAAGAGTTACTGTGATCAGGAAGCAAAGGGCATTGTGAGCAGTAGGCAAGGGGTATTGTGATCAGAGAACAAGGGGTACTGTGATGTGTAAACAGGGGGCATTCTGATAAGAAAGCAGGGGCATTGTGATCAGGAGAAAAGGGTCATTTTGACCATTAAGCAGGGAGCATTGTAATTACTATTCAGGGTGCATTGTAACCACAAACAAGGGTCATTATGATCAAGAGCAAGGGGCATTGTGATCACAAAGCAGGGGGCATTGTGATCAGTAAAGATGGGGAATTGTGATCAGGAAGTAAGGGGATTTGTGATCAGGAAGCAAGAGGGATTGTGATCAGGAAGCACGGGGCATTGTGATCAGTAGGCAAGGGGTATTGTGATCAGTGAACAACGGGTACTGTGATGTGTAAACAGGGTGCATTCTGAAAAGTAAGCAGGGGGTGTTGTGATCAGGAAGATAGGGTCATTGTGATCAGTAAGCAGGGAGCATTGTAATCACCAATCAGGGGTATTGTAATCAGAAACAGGGGTCTTCATGATCAAGAGCAAGGGGCACTGTGATCACAATGCAGAGGGAATTGTGATCAGTAAAGATGGGAGATTGTGATCAGGAAGCAAGTGGAATTGTGATCAGGAAGCAAGAGGGATTGTGATCAGGAAGAAAAGGCATTGTGACCTGTAGGCAAGCGGTATTGTGATCAGTGAACAAGGGGTAATGTGATGTGTAAACAGGGGGCATTCTGAAAAGTAAGCAGTGGGCATTGTGATCAGGAAAAAAGGGGCATTGTGATCAGTAACTGGGTTATTGTGATCAATAAGAATGTGGAGTTGTGATCAGGAAACAAAGGACATTGTAATCAGTAGGCAAGGGGTATACTGATAGGTGAACAAGGGGTACTGTGATGTGTAAACTGGGGGCATTCTGATAAGTAAGCAGGGGTCATTGTGATCAGGAAGAAAGGGGCATTGTGATCAGTATGCAGGGAGCATTGTAATCACTAATGAGGGGGTATTGTGATCACAAACAAGGGTCATTATGATCAAGAGCAAGGGGCTTTGTGATCACAAAGCAGGGGTTATTGTGCTCAGTTAGGATGTGGAATTGTGATCAGGAAGTAGAGGAATTGTGATCAGGAAGCAAGAGGTATTGTGATCAGGAAGCAAAGGGCATTGTGATCAGTAGGCAAAGGGTTTTGTGATCGGTGAACAAGGGGTACTGTGACGTGTAAACAGGGGATATTCTGAAAACTAAGCAGGCAGCATTGTGATCAGTAAAAGGGGGCACTGTGATCAGGAACAAACTGGCATTTTGACCAGTAAGCCGGGAGCATTGTAATCACTAATCAGGGGGTATTGTGATCAGAAACAGGGGTCATTATGATCAAGTACAAGCGACATTGTGATCTGTAAAGATGGGGCATTGTGATCACAATGCAGGGGCATTGTTATCATTAACGGGGGTACTGTGATCAGTAAGGATGGGGGATTGTGATCAGGAAATAAGGGGAATTGTGATCAGGAAGCAAGAGGCATTGTGATCAGGAACCAAAGGGCATTGTGAGCAGTAAGCACGGAATATTGTAATCACTAAACATGAGGTATTGTGATCAGAAACAGGGGTCATTATGATCAAGAACAAGCGGCATTTTGATCAGTAAAGAAGGGGCATTGTGATCACAAAGCAGGGGGCATTGTGATCAGTAAAAGGGGGCAGCGTGATCCGGAACAAAGGGGCATTTTGACCAGTAAGCAGGGAGCATTGTAATCACTAATCAGAGGGTATCGTGACCACAAACAAGGGTCATTATTATCAAGAGCAAGGGGCATTGCGATCAGGAAGAATGGGGGATTGTGATCAGGAACCCATGGAATTGTGATCAGGAAGCAAGATATATTGTGATCAGGAAGCAAAGGGCATTGTGATCATTAGGCAAGGGCTATCGTGATCAGTGAACAAGAGGTATGTGATGTGTAAACAGGGCGTATTCTGAAAATTAAACAGGGGGCACTGAGATCAGTATCGGGGGTATTGTGATCAGTAAGGATGGGGGATTGTGATCAGGACGCAAGGGCAATTGTGATCAGGAAGCCACAGTTATTGTGATCAGGAAACAAAGGGCATTGTGATCAGTAGGCAAGGGGTATTTTGATCAGTGAACAACGCGTACTGTGATGTGTAAACAGGGGGCAATGAGATCAGGAAGAAAGGACCATTGTGATCAGTAAGCAGGGAGCATTTTAATCACTCATCAGGGGGTATTGTTATCAGAAACAGTGGTCATTATGATTAAGAACAAGGGGCATTGTGATCACAAAGCAGGGGGTATTGTGATCAGTAACACGGGGCATTGTGATCACTAAAGATGGGGGATTGTGATCAGGAAGCAAGGGGAATTGTGATCAGGAAGCAAGAGGCAATGTGATCAGGAAGCAAAGGGCATTGTGAGAAGTAGGCAAGGGATATTGTGATCAGTGAACAAGGGGTACTGTGATGTGTAACAGGGGGCATTCTGAAAAGTAAGCAGGGGGCATTGTGGTCAGTAAAAGGGGGCATTTTGATCAGGTAGATTGGGGCATTGTGATCAGTAAGCAGGCAGCATTCTAATCACTAATCAGGGGGTATTGTGATCAGAAACAAGGGGCATTATGTAAAGAACAAGGGGCATTGTGATAAAAAAACAAGGGGCATTGTGATCACAAAGCAGGGGTCACTGTGATCAGTAACGGGGTATTGTGATCAGTACGAATGGGGGATTTTGATCACGAAGTAAGGGGAATTGTGATCAGGAAGCAAGAGTCATTGTGATCAGGAAGCAAAGAGCATTGTGAGCAGTAGCAAGGGGTATTGTGATAATTGATCAAGGGTACTGTGATGTGTAAACAGGGGGCATTCTGATAAGTAAGCAGGGGCATTGTGATCAGGAAGAAAGCGGCATTGTGATCAGTAAGCACGGAATATTGTAATCACTATACAGGAGGCATTGTGGTCAGAAACAGGGGTCATTATGATCAAGAACAAGCGGCAATGTAATCAGTAAAGAAGGGGTATTGTGATCACAAAGCAGGGGGCATTGTGATCAGGAAAAAAGGGGCATTTTGAGCAGAAAGCAGGGAGCATTGTAATCACTAATGAAGGGGTTTGTGATCACAACAAGTGTCATTATGATCAAGAGCAAGTGATATTGTGATCACAAAGCAGGGGGCATTGTGATCAGTAAGGATGGGGAATTGTGAACAGGAAATAGCGGAATTGTGATCACGAAGCAAGAGGTATTGTGATCAGGAAGTAAAGGGCATTGTGATCAATACGCAAGGGTATTGTGATCAACGAAGAACGCGTACTGCATGTGTAAACAGGGGGCAATGTGATCAGGAAGAAAGGGACATTGTGAGTAGTAAGCAGGGAGCATTGTAATCATTCATCAGGGGGTATTGTGATCAGAAACAGGGTTCATTATGATCAAGAACAAGCGGCATTGTGATCAGTAAAGAAGGGTCATTGTGATCACAAAGCAGGGGCATTGTGATCAGTAACAGGGGTATTGTGATCAGGAAGCAAGGGTAACTGTGATCAGGAAGCAATAGTTATTGATTTCAGGAAGAAAAGGGCATTGTGATCAGTAGGCAAGGGGAATTTTGATCAGTAAGCTGAGGTAATGTGATCAGGAAGCTAAGGGCATTGTGATCACTTGGGAAGGGATATTGTGATCAGTCAACAAGGGGTACTGTGATGTGTAAACAGGGGGCATTCTGAAAAGTCACCAGGCGCATTGTGATCAGAAAGAAAGGGGTATTTTGACCAGTTACCAGGGAGCATTGTAATCACTAATTAGGTGGTATTTTGATCACAAACAGAGGTCATTATGATTAAGAACAAGGGGCATTGTAATCACAAAGCAAGGGGCATTGTGATCAGTAACAGTGGGTGTTGTGAACAGTAAGGATGGGGGATTGTGATCAGGAAGTAAGGGGAATTGAGATCAGGAAGCAAGAGGTATTGTGCTCAGGAGCAAAAGGCATTGTGTTCAGTAGGCAAGGGGTATTGTGATGTGTAAACGGGACATTCTGAAAAGTAAGCAGGTTTCATTGTGATTATTAAAAGGGGGAATTTTGATCAGGAATAAAGGGGCATTTTGACCAGTAAGCAGGGAGCATTGTAATCACTAATTGGGTGGTATTGTGATCACAAACATGGGCCATTATGATTCAGAACAAGGGGCATTGTGATCACAAAGCAGGGGGCATTGTCATCAGTAACAGGGGGCATTGTGATCACTAAGGATGGGGGATTCTGATCAGGAAGCAAGGGGAATTTTGATCAGGAAGCAAAGGGCATTGTGACCAGTAGGCAAGGCGTTTTGCGATCAGGGAACACGGGGTAACGTGATGTGTAAAGATGGGGCATTCTGATAAGCATGCAGGGGGCAATGTGATCAGGAAGAAAGGTGAATTGTGATCAGGAAGCAAGGGGAATAGTGATCAGGAAGCAAGAGTTACTGTGATCAGGAAGCAAAGGGCATTGTGAGCAGTAGGCAAGGGGTATTGTGATCAGAGAACAAGGGGTACTGTGATGTGTAAACAGGGGGCATTCTGATAAGAAAGCAGGGGCATTGTGATCAGGAGAAAAGGGTCATTTTGACCATTAAGCAGGGAGCATTGTAATTACTATTCAGGGTGCATTGTAACCACAAACAAGGGTCATTATGATCAAGAGCAAGGGGCATTGTGATCACAAAGCAGGGGGCATTGTGATCAGTAAAGATGGGGAATTGTGATCAGGAAGTAAGGGGATTTGTGATCAGGAAGCAAGAGGGATTGTGATCAGGAAGCACGGGGCATTGTGATCAGTAGGCAAGGGGTATTGTGATCAGTGAACAACGGGTACTGTGATGTGTAAACAGGGTGCATTCTGAAAAGTAAGCAGGGGGTGTTGTGATCAGGAAGATAGGGTCATTGTGATCAGTAAGCAGGGAGCATTGTAATCACCAATCAGGGGTATTGTAATCAGAAACAGGGGTCTTCATGATCAAGAGCAAGGGGCACTGTGATCACAATGCAGAGGGAATTGTGATCAGTAAAGATGGGAGATTGTGATCAGGAAGCAAGTGGAATTGTGATCAGGAAGCAAGAGGGATTGTGATCAGGAAGAAAAGGCATTGTGACCTGTAGGCAAGCGGTATTGTGATCAGTGAACAAGGGGTAATGTGATGTGTAAACAGGGGGCATTCTGAAAAGTAAGCAGTGGGCATTGTGATCAGGAAAAAAGGGGCATTGTGATCAGTAACTGGGTTATTGTGATCAATAAGAATGTGGAGTTGTGATCAGGAAACAAAGGACATTGTAATCAGTAGGCAAGGGGTATACTGATAGGTGAACAAGGGGTACTGTGATGTGTAAACTGGGGGCATTCTGATAAGTAAGCAGGGGTCATTGTGATCAGGAAGAAAGGGGCATTGTGATCAGTATGCAGGGAGCATTGTAATCACTAATGAGGGGGTATTGTGATCACAAACAAGGGTCATTATGATCAAGAGCAAGGGGCTTTGTGATCACAAAGCAGGGGTTATTGTGCTCAGTTAGGATGTGGAATTGTGATCAGGAAGTAGAGGAATTGTGATCAGGAAGCAAGAGGTATTGTGATCAGGAAGCAAAGGGCATTGTGATCAGTAGGCAAAGGGTTTTGTGATCGGTGAACAAGGGGTACTGTGACGTGTAAACAGGGGATATTCTGAAAACTAAGCAGGCAGCATTGTGATCAGTAAAAGGGGGCACTGTGATCAGGAACAAACTGGCATTTTGACCAGTAAGCCGGGAGCATTGTAATCACTAATCAGGGGGTATTGTGATCAGAAACAGGGGTCATTATGATCAAGTACAAGCGACATTGTGATCTGTAAAGATGGGGCATTGTGATCACAATGCAGGGGCATTGTTATCATTAACGGGGGTACTGTGATCAGTAAGGATGGGGGATTGTGATCAGGAAATAAGGGGAATTGTGATCAGGAAGCAAGAGGCATTGTGATCAGGAACCAAAGGGCATTGTGAGCAGTAAGCACGGAATATTGTAATCACTAAACATGAGGTATTGTGATCAGAAACAGGGGTCATTATGATCAAGAACAAGCGGCATTTTGATCAGTAAAGAAGGGGCATTGTGATCACAAAGCAGGGGGCATTGTGATCAGTAAAAGGGGGCAGCGTGATCCGGAACAAAGGGGCATTTTGACCAGTAAGCAGGGAGCATTGTAATCACTAATCAGAGGGTATCGTGACCACAAACAAGGGTCATTATTATCAAGAGCAAGGGGCATTGCGATCAGGAAGAATGGGGGATTGTGATCAGGAACCCATGGAATTGTGATCAGGAAGCAAGATATATTGTGATCAGGAAGCAAAGGGCATTGTGATCATTAGGCAAGGGCTATCGTGATCAGTGAACAAGAGGTATGTGATGTGTAAACAGGGCGTATTCTGAAAATTAAACAGGGGGCACTGAGATCAGTATCGGGGGTATTGTGATCAGTAAGGATGGGGGATTGTGATCAGGACGCAAGGGCAATTGTGATCAGGAAGCCACAGTTATTGTGATCAGGAAACAAAGGGCATTGTGATCAGTAGGCAAGGGGTATTTTGATCAGTGAACAACGCGTACTGTGATGTGTAAACAGGGGGCAATGAGATCAGGAAGAAAGGACCATTGTGATCAGTAAGCAGGGAGCATTTTAATCACTCATCAGGGGGTATTGTTATCAGAAACAGTGGTCATTATGATTAAGAACAAGGGGCATTGTGATCACAAAGCAGGGGGTATTGTGATCAGTAACACGGGGCATTGTGATCACTAAAGATGGGGGATTGTGATCAGGAAGCAAGGGGAATTGTGATCAGGAAGCAAGAGGCAATGTGATCAGGAAGCAAAGGGCATTGTGAGAAGTAGGCAAGGGATATTGTGATCAGTGAACAAGGGGTACTGTGATGTGTAACAGGGGGCATTCTGAAAAGTAAGCAGGGGGCATTGTGGTCAGTAAAAGGGGGCATTTTGATCAGGTAGATTGGGGCATTGTGATCAGTAAGCAGGCAGCATTCTAATCACTAATCAGGGGGTATTGTGATCAGAAACAAGGGGCATTATGTAAAGAACAAGGGGCATTGTGATAAAAAAACAAGGGGCATTGTGATCACAAAGCAGGGGTCACTGTGATCAGTAACGGGGTATTGTGATCAGTACGAATGGGGGATTTTGATCAGGAAGTAAGGGGAATTGTGATCAGGAAGCAAGAGTCATTGTGATCAGGAAGCAAAGAGCATTGTGAGCAGTAGCAAGGGGTATTGTGATAATTGATCAAGGGTACTGTGATGTGTAAACAGGGGGCATTCTGATAAGTAAGCAGGGGCATTGTGATCAGGAAGAAAGCGGCATTGTGATCAGTAAGCACGGAATATTGTAATCACTATACAGGAGGCATTGTGGTCAGAAACAGGGGTCATTATGATCAAGAACAAGCGGCAATGTAATCAGTAAAGAAGGGGTATTGTGATCACAAAGCAGGGGGCATTGTGATCAGGAAAAAAGGGGCATTTTGAGCAGAAAGCAGGGAGCATTGTAATCACTAATGAAGGGGTTTGTGATCACAACAAGTGTCATTATGATCAAGAGCAAGTGATATTGTGATCACAAAGCAGGGGGCATTGTGATCAGTAAGGATGGGGAATTGTGAACAGGAAATAGCGGAATTGTGATCACGAAGCAAGAGGTATTGTGATCAGGAAGTAAAGGGCATTGTGATCAATACGCAAGGGTATTGTGATCAACGAAGAACGCGTACTGCATGTGTAAACAGGGGGCAATGTGATCAGGAAGAAAGGGACATTGTGAGTAGTAAGCAGGGAGCATTGTAATCATTCATCAGGGGGTATTGTGATCAGAAACAGGGTTCATTATGATCAAGAACAAGCGGCATTGTGATCAGTAAAGAAGGGTCATTGTGATCACAAAGCAGGGGCATTGTGATCAGTAACAGGGGTATTGTGATCAGGAAGCAAGGGTAACTGTGATCAGGAAGCAATAGTTATTGATTTCAGGAAGAAAAGGGCATTGTGATCAGTAGGCAAGGGGAATTTTGATCAGTAAGCTGAGGTAATGTGATCAGGAAGCTAAGGGCATTGTGATCACTTGGGAAGGGATATTGTGATCAGTCAACAAGGGGTACTGTGATGTGTAAACAGGGGGCATTCTGAAAAGTCACCAGGCGCATTGTGATCAGAAAGAAAGGGGTATTTTGACCAGTTACCAGGGAGCATTGTAATCACTAATTAGGTGGTATTTTGATCACAAACAGAGGTCATTATGATTAAGAACAAGGGGCATTGTAATCACAAAGCAAGGGGCATTGTGATCAGTAACAGTGGGTGTTGTGAACAGTAAGGATGGGGGATTGTGATCAGGAAGTAAGGGGAATTGAGATCAGGAAGCAAGAGGTATTGTGCTCAGGAGCAAAAGGCATTGTGTTCAGTAGGCAAGGGGTATTGTGATGTGTAAACGGGACATTCTGAAAAGTAAGCAGGTTTCATTGTGATTATTAAAAGGGGGAATTTTGATCAGGAATAAAGGGGCATTTTGACCAGTAAGCAGGGAGCATTGTAATCACTAATTGGGTGGTATTGTGATCACAAACATGGGCCATTATGATTCAGAACAAGGGGCATTGTGATCACAAAGCAGGGGGCATTGTCATCAGTAACAGGGGGCATTGTGATCACTAAGGATGGGGGATTGTGATCAGGAAGCAAGGGGAATTTTGATCAGGAAGCAAAGGGCATTGTGACCAGTAGGCAAGGCGTTTTGCGATCAGGGAACACGGGGTAACGTGATGTGTAAAGATGGGGCATTCTGATAAGCATGCAGGGGGCAATGTGATCAGGAAGAAAGGTGAATTGTGATCAGGAAGCAAGGGGAATAGTGATCAGGAAGCAAGAGTTACTGTGATCAGGAAGCAAAGGGCATTGTGAGCAGTAGGCAAGGGGTATTGTGATCAGAGAACAAGGGGTACTGTGATGTGTAAACAGGGGGCATTCTGATAAGAAAGCAGGGGCATTGTGATCAGGAGAAAAGGGTCATTTTGACCATTAAGCAGGGAGCATTGTAATTACTATTCAGGGTGCATTGTAACCACAAACAAGGGTCATTATGATCAAGAGCAAGGGGCATTGTGATCACAAAGCAGGGGGCATTGTGATCAGTAAAGATGGGGAATTGTGATCAGGAAGTAAGGGGATTTGTGATCAGGAAGCAAGAGGGATTGTGATCAGGAAGCACGGGGCATTGTGATCAGTAGGCAAGGGGTATTGTGATCAGTGAACAACGGGTACTGTGATGTGTAAACAGGGTGCATTCTGAAAAGTAAGCAGGGGGTGTTGTGATCAGGAAGATAGGGTCATTGTGATCAGTAAGCAGGGAGCATTGTAATCACCAATCAGGGGTATTGTAATCAGAAACAGGGGTCTTCATGATCAAGAGCAAGGGGCACTGTGATCACAATGCAGAGGGAATTGTGATCAGTAAAGATGGGAGATTGTGATCAGGAAGCAAGTGGAATTGTGATCAGGAAGCAAGAGGGATTGTGATCAGGAAGAAAAGGCATTGTGACCAGTAGGCAAGGGGTATTGTGATCAGTGAACAAGGGGTAATGTGATGTGTAAACAGGGGGCATTCTGAAAAGTAAGCAGTGGGCATTGTGATCAGGAAAAAAGGGGCATTGTGATCAGTAACTGGGTTATTGTGATCAATAAGAATGTGGAGTTGTGATCAGGAAACAAAGGACATTGTGATCAGTAGGCAAGGGGTATAGTGATAGGTGAACAAGGGGTACTGTGATGTGTAAACTGTGGGCATTCTGATAAGTAAGCAGGGGTCATTGTGATCAGGAAGAAAGGGGCATTGTGATCACAAAGCAGGGGGCATTGTGTTCAGTAAAAGGGGGCATTGTTATCCAGAACAAAGGGGCATTTTGACCAGTAAGCAGCGAGAATTGTAACCACTAATCAGGGGGTATTGTGATCAGAAACAGGGGTCATTATGATCAAGAACAAGTAGCATTGTGATCAGTAAAGAACGGGCATTGTGATCACAAAGCAGGCGCTTTGTGATCATTAACGGTGGTATTGTGATCAGGAAGGAAGGGGAATTGTGATCAGAAAGCCAGAGGTATTGTGATCAGGAATCAATGGGCACTGTGATCAGTTGGCAAGGGGTATTGTGATCAGTGAACAAGGGGTTCTGTGATGTGTAAACAGGGGGCATTCTGAAAAGTAAGCAGTGGGCATTGTGATCAGGAAAAAAGGGGCATTGTGATCAGTAACTGGGTTATTGTGATCAATAAGAATGTGGAGTTGTGATCAGGAAACAAAGGACATTGTGATCAGTAGGCAAGGGGTATAGTGATAGGTGAACAACGGGTACTGTGATGTGTAATCAGGGTGCATTCTGAAAAGTAAGCAGGGCGCGTTGTGATCAGGAAGAAAGGGTCATTGTGATCAGTAAGCAGGGAGCATTGTAATCACTAATCAGGGGTATTGTGATCAGAAAGAGGGGTCTTCATGATCAAGAGCAAGGGGCACTGTGATCACAATGCAGTGGGCATTGTGATCAGTAAAGTTAGAAGATTGTGATCAGGAAGCAAGTGGAATTGTGATCAGGAAGCAAGAGGGATTGTGAGCAGAAAGAAAAGGCATTGTCTTCAGTAGGCAAGGGTATTGTGATCAGTGAACAAGGGGTACTGTGATGTGTAAACAAGGGGCATTCTGAAAAGTAAGCAGTGGGCATTGTGATCAGGAAAAAAGGGGCATTGTGATCAATAACTGGGTTATTCTGATCAATAAGAATGTGGAGTTGTGATCAGGAAAAAAAGGACATTTTGATCAGTAGGCAAGGGGTATAGTGATAGGTGAACAAGGGGTACTGTGATGTGTGAACTGGGGGCATTCTGATAAGTAAGCAGGGGTCATTGTGATCAAGAAGTAAGGGGCATTGTGATCAGTATGCAGGGAGCATTGTAATCACTAATCGGGGTATTGTGATCACAAACAAGGGTCATTATGATCAAGAGCAAGGGGCTTTGTGATCACAAAGCAGGGGCATTGTGATCAGTTAGGATGTGGAATTGTGATCAGGAAGTAGGGGAATTGTGATCAGTAGGCAAGGGGAATTTTGATCAGTCAGCTGAGGTAATGTGATCAGGAAGCTAAGGGCATTGTGATCACTTGGGAAGGGATATTGTGATCAGTCAACAAGGGGTACTGTGATGTGTAAACAGGGGGCATTCTGAAAAGTCACCAGGCGCATTGTGATCAGAAAGAAAGGGGCATTTTGACCAGTTACCAGGGAGCATTGTAATCACTAATTAGGTGGTATTTTGATCACAAACAGAGGTCATTATGATTAAGAACAAGGGGCATTGTAATCACAAAGCAAGGGGCATTGTGATCAGTAACAGTGGGTGTTGTGAACAGTAAGGATGGGGGATTGTGATCAGGAAGTAAGGGGAATTGAGATCAGGAAGCAAGAGGTATTGTGCTCAGGAGCAAAAGGCATTGTGTTCAGTAGGCAAGGGGTATTGTGATGTGTAAACGGGACATTCTGAAAAGTAAGCAGGTTTCATTGTGATTATTAAAAGGGGGAATTTTGATCAGGAATAAAGGGGCATTTTGACCAGTAAGCAGGGAGCATTGTAATCACTAATTGGGTGGTATTGTGATCACAAACATGGGCCATTATGATTCAGAACAAGGGGCATTGTGATCACAAAGCAGGGGGCATTGTCATCAGTAACAGGGGGCATTGTGATCACTAAGGATGGGGGATTCTGATCAGGAAGCAAGGGGAATTTTGATCAGGAAGCAAAGGGCATTGTGACCAGTAGGCAAGGAGTTTTGCGATCAGGGAACACGGGGTAACGTGATGTGTAAAGATGGGGCATTCTGATAAGCATGCAGGGGGCAATGTGATCAGGAAGAAAGGTGAATTGTGATCAGGAAGCAAGGGGAATAGTGATCAGGAAGCAAGAGTTACTGTGATCAGGAAGCAAAGGGCATTGTGAGCAGTAGGCAAGGGGTATTGTGATCAGAGAACAAGGGGTACTGTGATGTGTAAACAGGGGGCATTCTGATAAGAAAGCAGGGGCATTGTGATCAGGAGAAAAGGGTCATTTTGACCATTAAGCAGGGAGCATTGTAATTACTATTCAGGGTGCATTGTAACCACAAACAAGGGTCATTATGATCAAGAGCAAGGGGCATTGTGATCACAAAGCAGGGGGCATTGTGATCAGTAAAGATGGGGAATTGTGATCAGGAAGTAAGGGGATTTGTGATCAGGAAGCAAGAGGGATTGTGATCAGGAAGCACGGGGCATTGTGATCAGTAGGCAAGGGGTATTGTGATCAGTGAACAACGGGTACTGTGATGTGTAAACAGGGTGCATTCTGAAAAGTAAGCAGGGGGTGTTGTGATCAGGAAGATAGGGTCATTGTGATCAGTAAGCAGGGAGCATTGTAATCACCAATCAGGGGTATTGTAATCAGAAACAGGGGTCTTCATGATCAAGAGCAAGGGGCACTGTGATCACAATGCAGAGGGAATTGTGATCAGTAAAGATGGGAGATTGTGATCAGGAAGCAAGGGGAATTGTGATCAGGAAGCAAGAGGGATTGTGATCAGGAAGAAAAGGCATTGTGACCAGTAGGCAAGGGGTATTGTGATCAGTGAACAAGGGGTAATGTGATGTGTAAACAGGGGGCATTCTGAAAAGTAAGCAGTGGGCATTGTGATCAGGAAAAAAGGGGCATTGTGATCAGTAACTGGGTTATTGTGATCAATAAGAATGTGGAGTTGTGATCAGGAAACAAAGGACATTGTGATCAGTAGGCAAGGGGTATAGTGATAGGTGAACAAGGGGTACTGTGATATGTAAACTGTGGGCATTCTGATAAGTAAGCAGGGGTCATTGTGATCAGGAAGAAAGGGGCATTGTGATCACAAAGCAGGGGGCATTGTGTTCAGTAAAAGGGGGCATTGTTATCCAGAACAAAGGGGCATTTTGACCAGTAAGCAGCGAGCATTGTAACCACTAATCAGGGGGTATTGTGATCAGAAACAGGGGTCATTATGATCAAGAACAAGTAGCATTGTGATCAGTAAAGAACGGGCATTGTGATCACAAAGCAGGCGCTTTGTGATCATTAACGGTGGTATTGTGATCAGGAAGGAAGGGGAATTGTGATCAGAAAGCCAGAGGTATTGTGATCAGGAATCAATGGGCACTGTGATCAGTTGGCAAGGGGTATTGTGATCAGTGAACAAGGGGTACTGTGATGTGTAAACAGGGGGCATTCTGAAAAGTAAGCAGTGGGCATTGTGATCAGGAAAAAAGGGGCATTGTGATCAGTAACTGGGTTATTGTGATCAATAAGAATGTGGAGTTGTGATCAGGAAACAAAGGACATTGTGATCAGTAGGCAAGGGGTATAGTGATAGGTGAACAACGGGTACTGTGATGTGTAATCAGGGTGCATTCTGAAAAGTAAGCAGGGCGCGTTGTGATCAGGAAGAAAGGGTCATTGTGATCAGTAAGCAGGGAGCATTGTAATCACTAATCAGGGGTATTGTGATCAGAAAGAGGGGTCTTCATGATCAAGAGCAAGGGGCACTGTGATCACAATGCAGTGGGCATTGTGATCAGTAAAGTTGGAAGATTGTGATCAGGAAGCAAGTGGAATTGTGATCAGGAAGCAAGAGGGATTGTGAGCAGAAAGAAAAGGCATTGTCTTCAGTAGGCAAGGGTATTGTGATCAGTGAACAAGGGGTACTGTGATGTGTAAACAAGGGGCATTCTGAAAAGTAAGCAGTGGGCATTGTGATCAGGAAAAAAGGGGCATTGTGATCAATAACTGGGTTATTCTGATCAATAAGAATGTGGAGTTGTGATCAGGAAAAAAAGGACATTTTGATCAGTAGGCAAGGGGTATAGTGATAGGTGAACAAGGGGTACTGTGATGTGTGAACTGGGGGCATTCTGATAAGTAAGCAGGGGTCATTGTGATCAAGAAGTAAGGGGCATTGTGATCAGTATGCAGGGAGCATTGTAATCACTAATCGGGGTATTGTGATCACAAACAAGGGTCATTATGATCAAGAGCAAGGGGCTTTGTGATCACAAAGCAGGGGCATTGTGATCAGTTAGGATGTGGAATTGTGATCAGGAAGTAGGGGAATTGTGATCAGTAGGCAAGGGGAATTTTGATCAGTCAGCTGAGGTAATGTGATCAGGAAGCTAAGGGCATTGTGATCACTTGGGAAGGGATATTGTGATCAGTCAACAAGGGGTACTGTGATGTGTAAACAGGGGGCATTCTGAAAAGTCACCAGGCGCATTGTGATCAGAAAGAAAGGGGCATTTTGACCAGTTACCAGGGAGCATTGTAATCACTAATTAGGTGGTATTTTGATCACAAACAGAGGTCATTATGATTAAGAACAAGGGGCATTGTAATCACAAAGCAAGGGGCATTGTGATCAGTAACAGTGGGTGTTGTGAACAGTAAGGATGGGGGATTGTGATCAGGAAGTAAGGGGAATTGAGATCAGGAAGCAAGAAGTATTGTGCTCAGGAGCAAAAGGCATTGTGTTCAGTAGGCAAGGGGTATTGTGATGTGTAAACGGGACATTCTGAAAAGTAAGCAGGTTTCATTGTGATTATTAAAAGGGGGAATTTTGATCAGGAATAAAGGGGCATTTTGACCAGTAAGCAGGGAGCATTGTAATCACTAATTGGGTGGTATTGTGATCACAAACATGGGCCATTATGATTCAGAACAAGGGGCATTGTGATCACAAAGCAGGGGGCATTGTCATCAGTAACAGGGGGCATTGTGATCACTAAGGATGGGGGATTGTGATCAGGAAGCAAGGGGAATTTTGATCAGGAAGCAAAGGGCATTGTGACCAGTAGGCAAGGCGTTTTGCGATCAGGGAACACGGAGTAACGTGATGTGTAAAGATGGGGCATTCTGATAAGCATGCAGGGGGCAATGTGATCAGGAAGAAAGGTGAATTGTGATCAGGAAGCAAGGGGAATAGTGATCAGGAAGCAAGAGTTACTGTGATCAGGAAGCAAAGGGCATTGTGAGCAGTAGGCAAGGGGTATTGTGATCAGAGAACAAGGGGTACTGTGATGGGTAAACAGGGGGCATTCTGATAAGAAAGCAGGGGCATTGTGATCAGGAGAAAAGGGTCATTTTGACCATTAAGCAGGGAGCATTGTAATTACTATTCAGGGTGCATTGTGACCACAAACAAGGGTCATTATGATCAAGAGCAAGGGGCATTGTGATCACAAAGCAGGGGGCATTGTGATCAGTAAAGATGGGGAATTGTGATCAGGAAGTAAGGGGATTTGTGATCAGGAAGCAAGAGGGATTGTGATCAGGAAGCACGGGGCATTGTGATCAGTAGGCAAGGGGTATTGTGATCAGTGAACAACGGGTACTGTGATGTGTAAACAGGGTGCATTCTGAAAAGTAAGCAGGGGGCGTTGTGATCAGGAAGAAAGGGTCATTGTGATCAGTAAGCAGGGAGCATTGTAATCACTAATCAGGGGTATTGTGATCAGAAACAGGGGTCTTCATGATCAAGAGCAAGGGGCACTGTGATCACAATGCAGTGGGCATTGTGATCACTAAAGATGGGAGATTGTGATCAGGAAGCAAGGGGAATTGTGATCAGGAAGCAAGAGGTATTGTGATCAGGAAGCAAAGGGCATTGTGATCAGTAGGCAAAGTGTTTTGTGATCGGTGAACAAGGTGTACTGTGACGTGTAAACAGGGGATATTCTGAAAACTAAGCAGGCAGCATTGTGATCAGTAAAGGGGGCACTGTGATCAGGAACAAACTGGCATTTTGACCAGTAAGCCGGGAGCATTGTAATCACTAATCAGGGGGTATTGTGATCAGAAACAGGGGTCATTATGATCAAGTACAAGCGACATTTTGATCAGTAAAGACGGGGCATTGTGATCACAATGCAGGGGCATTGTTATCATTAACGGGGGTACTGTGATCAGTAAGGATGGGGGATTGTGATCAGGAAATAAGGGGAATTGTGATCAGGAAGCAAGAGGCATTGTGATCAGGAACCAAAGGGCATTGTGAGCAGTAAGCACGGAATATTGTAATCACTAAACATGAGGTATTGTGATCAGAAACAGGGGTCATTATGATCAAGAACAAGCGGCATTGTGATCAGTAAAGAAGGGGAATTGTGAACACAAAGCAGGGGGCATTGTGATCAGTAAAAGGGGGCAGTGTGATCCGGAACAAAGGGGCATTTTGACCAGTAGGCAGGGAGCATTGTAATCACTAATCAGAGGGTATCGTGACCACAAACAAGGGTCATTATTATCAAGAGCAAGGGGCATTGCGATCAGGAAGAATGGGGGATTGTGATCAGGAACCCATGGAATTGTGATCAGGAAGCAAGATATATTGTGATCAGGAAGCAAAGGGCATTGTGATCATTAGGCAAGGGCTATCGTGATCAGTGAACAAGAGGTATGTGATGTGTAAACAGGGCGTATTCTGAAAATTAAACAGGGGGCACTGAGATCAGTATCGGGGGTATTGTGATCAGTAAGGATGGGGGATTGTGATCAGGACGCAAGTGCAATTGTGATCAGGAAGCCACAGTTATTGTGATCAGGAAACAAAGGGCATTGTGATCAGTAGGCAAAGGGTATTTTGATCAGTGAACAACGCGTACTGTGATGTGTAAACAGGGGGCAATGAGATCAGGAAGAAAGGGCCATTGTGATCAGTAAGCAGGGAGCATTTTAATCACTCATCAGGGGGTATTGTTATCAGAAACAGTGGTCATTATGATTAAGAACAAGGGGCATTGTGATCACAAAGCAGGGGATATTGTGATCAGTAACACGGGGCATTGTGATCACTAAAGATGGGGGATTGTGATCAGGAAGCAAGGGGAATTGTGATCAGGAAGCAAGAGGCATCTTGATCAGGAAGCAAAGGGCATTGTGAGAAGTAGGCAAGGGGTATTGTGATCAGTGAACAAGGGGTACTGTGATGTGTAACAGGGGGCATTCTGAAAAGTAAGCAGGGGGCATTGTGGTCAGTAAAAGGGGGCATTTTGATCAGGAAGAATGGGGCATTGTGATCAGTAAGCAGGGAGCATTCTAATCACTAATCAGGGGGTATTGTGATCAGAAACAAGGGGCATTATGTCAAGAACAAGGGGCATTGTGATAAAAAAACAAGGGGCATTGTGATCACAAAGCAGGGGTCACTGTGATCAGTAACGGGGTATTGTGATCAGTAAGAATGGGGGATTTTGATCAGGAAGTAAGGGGAATTGTGATCAGGAAGCAAGAGTCATTGTGATTAGGAAGCAAAGAGCATTGTGAGCAGTAGGCAATGGGTATTGTGATAATTGATCAAGAGTACTGTGATGTGTAAACAGGGGGCATTCTGATAAGTAAGCAAGGGCATTGTGATCAGGAAGAAAGCGGCATTGTGATCAGTAAGCACGGAATATTGTAATCACTATACAGGAGGTATTGTGATCAGAAACAGGGGTCATTATGATCAAGAACAAGCGGCAATGTGATCAGCAAAGAAGGGGTATTGTGATCACAAAACAGGGGGCATTGTGATCAGGAAAAAAGGCGCATTTTGAGCAGAAAGAAGGGAGCATTGTAATCACTAATGAAGGGGTTTGTGATCACAACAAGTGTCATTATGATCAAGAGCAAGTGGCATTGTGATCACAAAGCAGGGGGCATTGTGATCAGTAAGGATGGGGAATTGTGAACAGGAAATAGCGGAATTGTGATCACGAAGCAAGAGGTATTGTGATCAGGAAGCAAGGGCATTGTGATCAGTACGCAAGGGGTATTGTGATCAATGAAGAACGCGTACTGCATGTGTAAACAGGGGACAATGTGATCAGGAAGAAAGGGACATTGTGAGTAGTAAGCAGGGAGCATTGTAATCATTCATCAGGGGGTATTGTGATCAGAAACAGGGTTCATTATGATCAAGAACAAGCGGCATTGTGATCAGTAAAGAAGGGTCATTGTGATCACAAAGCAGGGGCATTGTGATCAGTAACAGGGGTATTGTGATCAGGAAGCAAGGGTAATTGTGATCAGGAAGCAATACTTATTGTTTCCAGGAAGCAAAGGGCATTGTGATCAGTAGGCAAGGGGAATTTTGATCAGGAAGCTGAGGTAATGTGATCAGGAAGCTAAGGGCATTGTGATCACTTGGGAAGGGATATTGTGATCAGTCAACAAGGGGTACTGTGATGTGTAAACAGGGGGCATTCTGAAAAGTCACCAGGCGCATTGTGATCAGAAAGAAAGGGGCATTTTGACCAGTTACAAGGGAGCATTGTAATCACTAATTAGGGGGTATTTTGATCACAAACAGAGGTCATTATGATTAAGAACAAGGGGCATTGTAATCACAAAGCAAGGGGCATTGTGATCAGTAACAGTGGGTGTTGTGAACAGTAAGGATGAGGGATTGTGATCAGGAAGTAAGGGGAATTGAGATCAGGAAGCAGCAGGTATTGTGCTCAGGAGCAAAAGGCATTGTGTTCAGTAGGCAAGGGGTATTGTGATGTGTAAACAGGGGACATTCTGAAAAGTAAGCAGGTTTCATTGTGATCATTAACAGGGGGAATTTTGATCAGGAATAAAGGGGCATTTTGACCAGTAAGCAGGGAGCATTGTAATCACTAATTGGGTGGTATTGTGATCACAAACATGGGCCATTATGATTCAGAACAAGGGGCATTGTGATCACAAAGCAGGGGGCATTGTCATCAGTAACAGGGGGCATTGTGATCACTAAGGATGGGGGATTGTGATCAGGAAGCAAGGGGAATTTTGATCAGGAAGCAAAGGGCATTGTGACCAGTAGGCAAGGCGTATTGCGATCAGGGAACAAGGGGTAACGTGATGTGTAAAGACGGGGCATTCTGATAAGCATGCAGGGGGCAATGTGATCAGGAAGAAAGGTGAATTGTGATCAGGAAGCAAGGGGAATTTTGATCAGGAAGCAAGAGTTATCGTGATCAGGAAGCAAAGGGCATTGTGAGCAGTAGGCAAGGGGTATTGTGATCAGAGAACAAGGGGTACTGTGATGTGTAAACAGGGGGCATTCTGATAAGTAAGCAGGGGCATTGTGATCAGGAGAAAAGGGGAATTTTGACCATTAAGCAGGGAGCATTGTAATTACTATGCAGGGTGCATTGTGACTTCAAACAAGGGTCATTATGATCAAGAGCAAGGGGCATTGTGATCACAAAGCAGGGGGCATTGTGATCAGTAATGATGGGGAATTGTGATCAGGAAGTAAGGGGATTTGTGATCAGGAAGCAAGAGGGATTGTGATCAGGAAGCAAGGGGCATTGTGATCAGTAGGCACGGGGTATTGTGATCAGTGAACAACGGGTACTGTGATGTGTAAACAGGGTGCATTCTGAAAAGTAAGCAGGGGGTGTTGTGATCAGGAAGATAGGGTCATTGTGATCAGTAAGCAGGGAGCAATGTAATCACCAATCAGGGGTATTGTGATCAGAAACAGGGGTCTTCATGATCAAGAGCAAGGGGCACTGTGATCACAATGCAGAGGGAATTGTGATCAGTAAAGATGGGAGATTGTGATCAGGAAGCAAGGGGAATTGTGATCAGGAAGCAAGAGGGATTGTGATCAGGAAGAAAAGGCATTGTGACCAGTAGGCAAGGGGTATTGTGATCAGTGAACAAGGGGTAATGTGATGTGTAAACAGGGGGCATTCTGAAAAGTAAGCAGTGGGCATTGTGATCAGGATAAAAGGGGCATTGTGATCAGTAACTGGGTTATTGTGATCAATAAGAATGTGGAGTTGTGATCAGGAAACAAAGGACATTGTGATCAGTAGGCAAGGGGTATAGTGATAGGTGAACAAGGGGTACTGTGATGTGTTAACTGGGGGCATTCTGATAAGTAAGCAGGGGTCATTGTGATCAGGAAGAAAGGGGCATTGTGATCACAAAGCAGGGGGCATCGTGTTCAGTAAAAGGGGGCATTGTTATCCAGAACAAAGGGGCATTTTGACCAGTAAGCAGCGAGCATTGTAACCACTAATCAGGGGGTATTGTGATCAGAAACAGGGGTCATTATGATCAAGAACAAGTAGCATTGTGATCAGTAAAGAACGGGCATTGTGATCACAAAGCAGGCGCTTTGTGATCATTAACGGGGGTATTGTGATCAGGAAGGAAGGGGAATTGTGATCAGAAAGCCAGAGGTATTGTGATCAGGAATCAATGGGCATTGTGATCAGTTGGCAAGGGGTATTGTGATCAGTGAACAAGGGGTACTGTGATGTGTAAACAGGGGGCATTCTGAAAAGTAAGCAGTGGGCATTGTGATTAGTAAAAGGGGGCATTGTGATCAGGAACAAAGGGGCATTTTGACCAGTAAGCAGGGAGCATTGTAATCACTAATCAGGGGGAATTGTGATCAGAAACAGGGGTCATTATGATCAAGTACAAGCGACATTGTGATCACAAAGCAGGGGCATTGTGATCAGTAACAGGGGGCATAGTGATCCTTAAGGATGGGGGATTTTGATGAGGAAGCAAAGGGCATTGGCATCAGTAGGCAAGGGGTATTGTGATCGGTGAATAAGGGGTACTGTGGTCTGTAAACAGGGGATATTCTATAAAGTATGCAGGATGCATAGTGATCAGAATAGGTGGCAATGTGATGAGGAACAAATGGGCATTTTGACCAGTAAGCAGGGAGCATTGTAATCACTAATCAGGGGGAATTGTGATCAGAAACAGGGGTCATTATGATCAAGTACAAGCGACATTGTGATCAGTAAAGACGGGGCATTGTGATCACAATGCAGGGGCATTGTTATCATTAACGGGGGTATTGTGATCAGTAAGGATGGGGGATTGTGATCAGGAAATAAGGGGAATTGTGATCAGGAAGCAAGAGGCATTGTGATTAGGAACCAAAGGGCATTGTGAGCAGTAAGCACGGAATATTGTAATCACTAAACATGAGGTATTGTGATCAGAAACAGGGGTCATTATGATCAAGAACAAGCGGCATTGTGATCAGTAAAGAAGGGGCATTGTGATCACAAAGCAGGGGGCATTGTGATCAGTAAAAGGGGGCACTGTGATCCGGAACAAAGGGGCATTTTGACCAGTAAGCAGGGAGCATTGTAATCACTAATCAGAGGGTATCGTGACCACAAACAAGGGTCATTATTATCAAGAACAAGGGGCATTGCGATCAGGAAGAATGGGGATTTGTGATCAGGAACCCAGGGAATTGTGATCAAGAAGCAAGATATATTGTGATCAGGAAGCAAAGGGCATTGTGATCATTACCAAGGGCTATCTTGATCAGTTTACAAGAGGTATGTGATGTGTAAACAGGGCGTATTCTGAAAATTAAGCAGGGGGCACTGAGATCAGTATCGGGGGTATTGTGATCAGTAAGGATGGGGGATTGTGATCAGGAGGCAAGGGCAATTGTGATCAGGAAGCCACAGTTATTGTGATCAGGAAACAAAGGGCATTGTGATCAGTAGGCAAGGGGTATTTTGATCAGTGAACAATGCGTACTGTGATGTGTAAACAGGGGGCAATGTGATCAGGAAGAAAGGGCCATTGTGATCAGTAAGCAGGGAGCATTTTAATCACTCATCAGGGGGTATTGTTATCAGAAACAGTGGTCTTTATGATTAAGAACAAGGGGCATTGTGATCACAAAGCAGGGGGTATTGTGATCAGTAACACGGGGCATTGTGATCACTAAAGATGGGGGATTGTGATCAGGAAGCAAGGGGAATTGTGATCAGGAAGCAAGAGGCATTGTGATCAGGAAGCAAAGGGCATTGTGAGAAGTAGGCAAGGGGTATTGTGATCAGCGAACAAGAAGTACTGTGATGTGTAACAGGGGGCATTTTGAAAAGTAAGCAGGGGGCATTGTGGACAGTAAAAGGGGGCATTTTGATCAGGTAGATTGGGGCATTGTGATCAGTAAGCAGGGAGCATTCTAATCACAAATCAGGGGGTATTGTGATCAGAAACAAGGGGCATTATGGTCAAGAACAAGGGGCATTGTGATAAAAAAACAAGGGGCATTGTGATCACAATGCAGGGGGCATTGGGATCAGTAACGGGGTATTGTGATCAGTAAGAATGGGGGATTTTGATCAGGAAGCAAGGGGAATTGTGATCAGGAAGCAAAGAGCATTGTGAGCAGTAGGCAAGGGGTATTGTGATAATTGATCAAGAGTACTGTGATGTGTGAACAGGGGGCATTCTGATAAGTAAGCAAGGGCATTGTGATCAGGAAGAAAGCGGCATTGTGATCAGTAAGCACGGAATATTGTAATCACTATACAGGAGGTATTGTGATCAGAAACAGGGGTCATTATGATCAAGAACAAGCGGCAATGTGATCAGTAAAGAAGGGGTATTGTGATCACAAAGCAGGGGGCATTGTGATCAGGAAAAAAGGGGCATTTTGAGCAGAAAGAAGGGAGCATTGTAATCACTAATGAAGGGGTTTGTGATCACAACAAGTGTCATTATGATCAAGAGCAAGTGGCATTGTGATCACAAAGCAGGGGGCATTGTGATCAGTAAGGATGGGGAATTGTGAACAGGAAATAGCGGAATTGTGATCACGAAGCAAGCGGTATTGTGATCAGGAAGCAAAGGGCATTGTGATCAGTACGCAAGGGGTATTGTGATCAATGAAGAACGCGTACTGCATGTGTAAACAGGGGACAATGTGATCAGGAAGAAAGGGACATTGTGAGTAGTAAGCAGGGAGCATTGTAATCATTCATCAGGGGGTATTGTGATCAGAAACAGGGTTCATTATGATCAAGAACAAGCGGCATTGTGATCAGTAAAGAAGGGTCATTGTGATCACAAAGCAGGGGCATTGTGATCAGTAACAGGGGTATTGTGATCAGGAAGCAAGGGTAATTGTGATCAGGAAGCAATAGTTATTGTTTCCAGGAAGCAAAGGGCATTGTGATCAGTAGGCAAGGGGAATTTTGATCAGGAAGCTGAGGTAATGTGATCAGGAAGCTAAGGGCATTGTGATCACTTGGGAAGGGATATTGTGATCAGTCAACAAGGGGTACTGTGATGTGTAAACAGGGGGCATTCTGAAAAGTCACCAGGCGCATTGTGATCAGAAAGAAAGGGGCATTTTGACCAGTTACCAGGGAGCATTGTAATCACTAATTAGGTGGTATTTTGATCACAAACAGGGGTCATTATGATTAAGAACAAGGGGCATTGTAATCACAAAGCAAGGGGCATTCTGATCAGTAACAGGGGGTATTGAGAACAGTAAGGATGGGGGATTGTGATCAGGAAGTAAGGGGAATTGAGATCAGGAAGCAGCAGGTATTGTGCTCAGGAGCAAAAGGCATTGTGTTCAGTAGGCAAGGGGTATTGTGATGTGTAACCAGGGGACATTCTGAAAAGTAAGCAGGGGTCATTGTGATCATTAAAAGGGGGAATTTTGATCAGGAATAAAGGGGCATTTTGACCAGTAAGCAGGGAGCATTGTAAACACTAATTGGGTGGTATTGTGATCACAAACATGGGCCATTATGATTCAGAACAAGGGGCATTGTGATCACAAAGCAGGGGGCATTGTCATCAGTAACAGGGGGCATTGTGATCACTAAGGATGGGGGATTGTGATCAGGAAGCAAGGGGAATTTTGATCAGGAAGCAAAGGGCATTGTGACCAGTAGGCAAGGCGTATTGCGATCAGGGAACAAGGGGTAACATGAGTGTAAAGACGGGGCATTCTGATAAGCATGCAGGGGGCAATGTGATCAGGAAGAAAGGTGATTTGTGATCAGGAAGCAAGGGGAATTGTGATCAGGAAGCAAGAGTTATTGTGATCAGGATGCAAAGGTCATTGTGAGCAGTAGGCAAGGGGTATTGTGATCAGAGAACAAGGGGTACTGTGATGTGTAAACAGGGGGCATTCTGATAAGTAAGCAGGGGCATTGTGATCAGGAGAAAAAGGGCATTTTGACCATTAAGCAGGGAGCATTGTAATTACTATTCAGGGTGCATTGTGACCACAAACAAGGGTCATTATGATCAAGAGCAAGGGGCATTGTGATAACAAAGCAGGGGGCATTGTAATCAGTAAAGATGGGGAATTGTGATCAGGAAGTAAGGGATTTTGTGATCAGGAAGCAAGGGGCATTGTGATCAGTAGGCAAGGGATATTGTGATCAGTGAACAACGGATGCTGTGATGTGTAAACAGGGTGCATTCTGAAAAGTAAGCAGGGGGCATTGTGATCAGGAAGAAAGGGTCATTGTGATCAGTAAGCAGGGAGCATTGTAATCACTAATCAGGGGTATTGTAATCAGAAACAGGGGTCTTCATGATCAAGAGCAAGGGGCACTGTGATCACAATGCAGTGGGCATTGTGATCAGTAAAGTTGGGAGATTGTGATCAGGAAGCAAGGGGAATTGTGATCAGGAAGCAAGAGGGATTGTGATCAGGAAGCAAAGGCATTGTGATCAGTAGCCAAGGGGTAATTTGATCAGTGAACAAGGGGTACTGTGATGTGTAAACAGGGGGCATTCTGAAAAGTAAGCACTGGGCATTGTGATCAGGAAAAAAGGGGCATTGTGATCAGTAACTGGGTTATTGTGATCAATAAGAATGTGGAGTTGTTATCAGGAAACAAAGGACATTGTAATCAGTAGGCAAGGGGTATACTGATAGGTGAACAAGGGGTACTGTGATGTGTAAACTGGGGGCATTCTGATAAGTAAGCAGGGGTCATTGTGACCAGGAAGAAAGGGGCATTGTGATCAGTATGCAGGGAGCATTGTAATCACTAGTGAGGGGGTATTGTGATCACAAACAAGGGTCATTATGATCAAGAGCAAGGGGCTTTGAGATCACAAAGCAGGGGGTATTGTGCTCAGTTAGGATGTGGAATTGTGATCAGGAAGTAGAGGAATTGTGATCAGGAAGCAAGAGGTATTGTGATCAGGAAGCAAAGGGCATTGTGATCAGTAGGCAAAGGGTTTTGTGATCGGTGAACAAGGGGTACTGTGACGTGTAAACAGGGGATATTCTTAAAACTAAGCAGGCAGCATTGTGATCAGTAAAAGGGGGCACTGTGATCAGGAACAAACTGGCATTTTGACCAGTAAGCCGGGAGCATTGTAATCACTAATCAGGGGGTATTGTGATCAGAAACAGGGGTCATTATGATCAAGTACAAGCGACATTGTGATCAGTAAAGACGGGGCATTGTGATCACAATGCAGGGGCATTGTTATCATTAACGGGGGTACTGTGATCAGTAAGGATGGGGGATTGTGATCAGGAAATAAGGGGAATTGTGATCAGGAAGCAAGAGGCATTGTGATCAGGAACCAAAGGGCATTGTGAGCAGTAAGCACGGAATATTGTAATCACTAAACATGAGGTATTGTGATCAGAAACAGGGGTCATTATGATCAAGAACAAGCGGCATTGTGATCAGTAAAGAAGGAGCATTGTGATCACAAAGCAGGGGGCATTGTGATCAGTAAAAGGGGGCAGTGTGATCCGGAACAAAGGGGCATTTTGACCAGTAAGCAGGGAGCATTGTAATCACTAATCAGAGGGTATCGTGACCACAAACAAGGGTCATTATTATCAAGAGCAAGGGGCGTTGCGATCAGGAAGAATGGGAGATTGTGATCAGGAACCCAGAGGATTGTGAACAGGAAGCAAGATATATTGTGATCAGGAAGCAAAGGGCATTGTGAGAAGTAGGCAAGGGGTATTGTGATCAGTGAACAAGGGGTACTGTGATGTGAAACAGGGGGAATTCTGAAAAGTAAGCAGGGGACATTGCGGTCAGTAAAAGGGGGCATTTTGATCAGGAAGAATGGGGCATTGAGATCAGTAGGCAGGGAGCATTCTAATCACTAATCAGGGGGTATTGTGATCAGAAACAAGGGGCTTTATGGTCAAGAACAAGGGGCATTGTGATCAATACGCAAGGGTATTGTGATCAACGAAGAACGCGTACTGCATGTGTATACAGGGGGCAATGTGATCAGGAAGAAAGGGACATTGTGAGTAGTAAGCAGGGAGCATTGTAATCATTCATCAGGGGGTATTGTGATCAGAAACAGGGTTCATTATGATCAAGAACAAGCGGCATTGTGATCAGTAAAGAAGGGTCATTGTGATCACAAAGCAGGGGCATTGTGATCAGTAACAGGGGTATTGTGATCAGGAAGCAAGGGTAATTGTGATCAGGAAGCAATAGTTATTGTTTTCAGGAAGCAAAGGGCATTGTGATCAGTAGGCAAGGGGAATTTTGATCAGTAAGCTGAGGTTATGTGATCAGGAAGCTAAGGGCATTGTGATCACTTGGGAAGGGATATTGTGATCAGTCAACAAGGGGTACTGTGATGTGTAAACAGGGGGCATTCTGAAAAGTCACCAGGCGCATTGTGATCAGAAAGAAAGGGGCATTTTGACCAGTTACAAGGGAGCATTGTAATCACTAATTAGGTGGTATTTTGATCACAAACAGAGGTCATTATGATTAAGAGCAAGGGGCATTGTAATCACAAAGCAAGGGGCATTGTGATCAGTAACAGTGGGTGTTGTGAACAGTAAGGATGGGGGATTGTGATCAGGAAGTAAGGGGAATTGAGATCAGGAAGCAAGAGGTATTGTGCTCAGGAGCAAAAGGCATTGTGTTCAGTAGGCAAGGGGTATTGTGATGTGTAAACGGGACATTCTGAAAAGTAAGCAGGTTTCATTGTGATTATTAAAAGGGGGAATTTTGATCAGGAATAAAGGGGCATTTTGACCAGTAAGCAGGGAGCATTGTAATCACTAATTGGGTGGTATTGTGATCACAAACATGGGCCATTATGATTCAGAACAAGGGGCATTGTGATCACAAAGAAGGGGGCATTGTCATCAGTAACAGGGGGCATTGTGATCACTAAGGATGGGGGATTCTGATCAGGAAGCAAGGGGAATTTTGATCAGGAAGCAAAGGGCATTGTGACCAGTAGGCAAGGCGTATTGCGATCAGGGAACACGGGGGTAACGTGATGTGTAAAGATGGGGCATTCTGATAAGCATGCAGGGGGCAATGTGATCAGGAAGAAAGGTGAATTGTGATCAGGAAGCAAGGGGAATAGTGATCAGGAAGCAAGAGTTATCGTGATCAGGAAGCAAAGGGCATTGTGAGCAGTAGGCAAGGGGTATTGTGATCAGAGAACAAGGGGCACTGTGATGTGTAAACGGGGGGCATTCTGATAAGTAAGCAGGGGCATTGAGATCAGGAAGAAAGCGGCATTGCGATCAGTAAGCTCAGAATATTGTAATCACTATACAGGAGGTATTGTGATCAGAAACAGGGGTCATTATGATCAAGAACAAGCGTCAATGTGATCAGTAAAGAAGGGGTATTGTGATCACAATGCAGGGGGCATTGTGATCAGGAAAAAAGGGGCATTTTGAGCAGAAAGCAGGGAGCATAGTAATCACTAATGAAGGCGTTTGTGATCACAACAAGTGTCATTATGATCAAGAGCAAGTGGCATTGTGATCACAAAGCAGGGGGCATTGTGATCAGTAAGGATGGGGAATTGTGAACAGGAAATAGCGGAATTGTAATCACGAAGCAAGAGGTATTGTGATCAGGAAGCAAAGGGCATTGTGAGAAGTAGGCAAGGGGTATTGTGATCAGTGAACAAGGGGTACTGTGATGTGTAACAGGGGGCATTCTGAAAAGTAAGCAGGGGGCATTGTGGTCAGTAAAAGGGGGCATTTTGATCAGGAAGAATGGGGCATTGTGATCAGTAAGCAGGGAGCATTCTAATCACTAATCAGGGGGTATTGTGATCAGAAACAAAGGGCATTATGGTCAAGAACAAGGGGCATTGTGATAAAAAAACAAGGGGCATTGTGATCACAATCAGGGGGCACTGTGATCAGTAACGGGGTATTGTGATCAGTAAGAATGGGCGATTATGATCAGGAAGTAAGGGGAATTGTGATCAGGAAGCAAGAGTCATTGTGATCAGGAAGCAAAGAGCATTGTGAACAGTAGGCAAGGGGTATTGTGATAATTGATCAAGGGTACTGTGATGTGTAAACAGGGTCATTCTGATAAGTAAGCAGGGGCATTGTGATCAGGAAGAAAGCGGCATTGTGATCAGTAAGCTCGGAATATTGTAATCACTATACAGGAGGTATTTTGATCAGAAACAGGGGTCATTATGATCAAGAACAAGCGGCAATGTGATCAGTACAGAAGGGGTATTGTGATAACAAAGCAGGGGGCATTGTGATCAGGAAAAAAGGGGCATTTTGAGCAGAAAGCAGGGAGCATTGTAATCACTAATGAAGGGGTTTGTGATCACAACAAGTGTCATTATGATCAAGAGCAAGTGGCATTGTGATCACAAAGCAGGGGGCATTGTGATCAGTAAGGATGGGGAATTGTGAACAGGAAATAGCGGAATTGTGATCACGAAGCAAGAGGTATTGTGGTCAGGAAGCAAAGGGCATTGTGATCAGTACGCAAGGGGTATTGTGGTCAATGAAGAACGCGTACTGCATGTGTAAACAGGGGGCAATGTGATCAGGAAGAAAGGAACATTGTGAGTAGTAAGCAGGGAGCATTGTAATCATTCATCAGGGGGTATTGTGATCAGAAACAGGGTTCATTATGATCAAGAACAAGCGGCATTGTGATCAGTAAAGAAGGGTCATGTGATCACAAAGCAGGGGCATTTTCATCAGTAACAGGGGTATTGTGATCAGGAAGCAAGGGTAATTGTGATCAGGAAGCAATAGTTATTGTTTTCAGGAAGCAAAGGGCATTGTGATCACTTATGAAGCATATTGTGATCAGTCAACAAGGGGTACTGTGATGTGTAAACAGGGGGCATTCTGAAAAGTCACCAGGCGCATTGTGATCAGAAAGAAAGGGGCATTTTGACCAGTTACCAGTGAGCATTGTAATCACTAATTAGTTGGTATTTTGATCACAAACAGGGGTCATTATGATTAAGAACAAGGGGCATTGTAATCACAAAGCAAGGGGCATTGTGATCAGTAACAGGGGGTATTGTGAACAGTAAGGATGGGGGATTGTGATCAGGAAGTAAGGGGAATTGAGATCAGGAAGCAAGAGGTATTGTGCTCAGGAGCAAAAGGCATTGTGTTCAGTAGGCAATGGGTATTGTGATGTGTAAACAGGGGACATTCTGAAAAGTAAGCAGGGGTCATTGTGATCATTAAAAGGGGGAATTTTGATCAGGAATAAAGGGGCATTTTGACCAGTAAGCAGGGAGCATTGTAATCACTAATTGGGTGGTATTGTGATCACAAACATGGGCCATTATGATTCAGAACAAGGGGCATTGTGATCACAAAGCAGGGGGCATTGTCATCAGTAACAGGGGGCATTGTGATCACTAAGGATGGGGGATTGTGATCAGGAAGCAAGGGGAATTTTGATCAGGAAACAAAGGGCATTGTGACCAGTAGGCAAGGCGTATTGCGATCAGGGAACAAGGGGTAACGTGATGTGTAAAGACGGGGCATTCTGATAAGCATGCAGGGGGCAATGTGATCAGGAAGAATGGTGAATTGTGATCAGGAAGCAAGGGGAATTGTGATCAGGAAGCAAGATTTATTGTGATCAGGAAGCAAAGGGCATTGTGAGCAGTAGGCAAGGGGTATTGTGATCAGAGAACAAGGGGTACTGTGATGTGTAAACAGGGGGCATTCTGATAAGTAAGCAGGGGCATTGTGATCAGGAGAAAAGGGGCATTTTGACCATTAAGCAGGGAGCATTGTAATTACTATTCAGGGTGCATTGTGACCACAAACAAGGGTCATTATGATCAAGAGCAAGGGGCATTTTGATCACAAAGCAGGGGGCATTGTGATCAGTAAAGATGGGGAATTGTGATCAGGAAGTAAGGTGATTTGTGATCAGGAAGCAAGAGGATTTGTGATCAGGAAGCAAGGGGCATTGTGATCAGTAGGCAACGGGAATTGTGATCAGTGAACAACGGGTACTGTAATGTGTAAACAGGGTGCATTCTGAAAAGTAAGCAGGGGGCGTTGTGATCAGGAAGAAAGGGTCATTGTGATCAGTAAGCAGGGAGCATTGTAATCACTAATCAGGGGTATTGTGATCAGAAACAGGGGTCTTCATGATCAAGAGCAAGGGACACTGTGATCACAATGCAGTGGGCATTGTGATCAGTAAAGATGGGAGATTGTGATCAGGAAGCAAGGGGAATTGTGATCAGGAAGCAAGAGGGATTGTGATCAGGAAGCAAAGGCATTGTGATCAGTAGGCAAGGGGTATTGTGATCAGTGAACAAGGGGTTCTGTGATGTGTAAACAGGGGCATTCTGAAAAGTAAGCAGTGGGCATTGTGATCAGGAAAAAAGGGGCATTGTGATCAGTAACTGGGTTATTGTGATCAATAAGAATGTGGAGTTGTGATTAGGAAACAAAGGACATTGTGATCAGTAGGCAAGGGGTATAGTGATAGGTGAACAAGGGGTACTGTGATGTGTAAACTGGAGGCATTCTGATAAGTAAGCAGGGGTCATTGTGATCAGGAGGAAAGGGGCATTGTGAGCAGTATGCAGGGAGCATTGTAATCACTAATCAGGGGTTATTGTGATCACAAACAAGGGTCATTATGATCAAGAGCAAGGGGCTTTGTGATCACAAAGCAGGGGCATTGTGCTCAGTTAGGATGTGGAATTGTGATCAGGAAGTAGGGGAATTGTGATCAGGAAAGAAGAGGTATTGTGATCAGGAAGCAAAGGGCATTGTGATCAGTAGGCATTGGGTATTGTAATCAGTGAACAGCGGGTATTGTGATGTGTAAACAGGCGATATTCTGAAAACTAAGCAGGCAGCATCGTGATCAGTAAAAGGGGGCACTGTGATCAGGAACAAACTGTCATTTTGACCAGTAAGCCGGGAGCATTGTAATCACTAATCAGGGGGTATTGTGATCAGAAACAGGGGTCATTATGATCAAGAACAAGCGGCATTGTGATCAGTAAAGAACGGGCATTGTGATCACAAAGCAGGCGCTTTGTTATCATTAACGGGGGTATTGTGATCAGGAAGGAAGGGGAGTTGTGATCAGGATGCCAGAGGTATTGCGATCAGGAAGCAAAGGGCATTGTGATCATTTGGCAAGGGGTATTGTGATCAGTGAACAAGGGGTACTGTGATGTGTAAACAGGGGGCATTCTGAAAAGTAAGCAGTGGGCATTGTGATCAGTAAAAGGGGCATTGTGATCAGGAACAAAGGGGCATTTTGACCAGTAAGCAGGGAGCATTATAATCACTAATTTGGGGGGATTGTGATAAAAAACAGGGGTCATTATGATTAAGAACAAGGGGCATTGTGATCACAAACCAGGGGCATTGTGATCAGTAATAGGGGGCATAGTGATCCTTAATGATGGGGTATTGTGATGAGGAAGCAAAGGGCATTGGCATCAGTAGGCAAGGGGTATTGTGATCGGTGAATAAGTGGTACTGTGTTCTGTAAACTGGGGATATTCTGAAAAGTATGCAGGATGCATTGTGATCAGAAAAGGGGGCATTGTGATCAGGAACAAATGGGCATTTTGACCAGTAAGCAGGGAGCATTGTAATCACTAATCAGGGGGAATTGTGATCAGAAACAGGGGTCATTATGATCAAGAACAAGCGGCATTTTGATCAGTAAACAATGGGCATTTTGATCACAAAGAAGGGGGCATTGTGATCAGTAACTGGGGTATTGTGATACGTAAGGATGGGGGATTGTGATCAGGAACCCAGGGGAATTGTGATCAGGAAGCAAGTGATATTGTTATCAGGAAGCAAAGGGCATTGTGACCAGTAGTCAAGGGGTATTGTGATCAGTGACCAAGGGGTACTGTCATGTGTAAACAGGGGGCATTCTGAAAAGTAAGCAGGGGGCATTATGATCAGTAAAAGGGGCATTGTGATTAGGAACAAAGGGGATTATTACCAGTAAGCAACCAGCATTGTAATCACTACTCAGGGGTATTCTGATCACAAACAGGGGTCATTATCATCAACAGAAAGGGGCACTGTGATCACAAAGGAGGGGGCATTGTGATCAGTAAGGATGGGGGATTGTGATCACTGAAAAACGGGTACTGTGATATGTAAACAGGGGGCATTTTGATCAGGAAGAAAGGGCCATTCTGATCAATAAGCAGGGAGCATGTTAATCACTCATCAGGGGGTATTGTGATCAGAAACAGTGGTCATTATGATTAACAACAAGGGGAAGTGTGATCACAAAGCCCGGGGCATTGTCATCAGTAACAGGGGGCATTGTGATCACTAAGTATGGGGGGTTGTGATCAGGAAGCAAGGAGAATTGTGATCAGGAAGCAAAGGGCATTGTGATTAATAGGCAAGGGGTATAGCGATCAGTGACCAAGGGGTACTGTGATGTGTAAACAGGGGGCATTGTAATTACAAATCAGGGGGTATTGTGATCAGAAACAGGGGTCATTATGATCAAGAACAAGCGGCATTGTGATCAGTAAATAATGGGCATTGTGATCACAAAGAAGGGGGCATTGTGATGAGTAACTGCGGTATTGTGATAAGTAAGGATGGGGAATTGTGATCAGAAAGCAAGGGGAATTGTGATCATGAAGCAAAGGGCATTGTGATCAGTAGGCAAGGGGTATTGTGTTCAGTGAAATAGGGGTACTGTGATGTGTATATAGGGGCAATCTGATAAGTAAGCAGGGGGCATTGTGATCAGGAAGAAATGGGAATTGTGATCAGCAGCAGAGAGCATTGTAATCCCTAATCTGGGGGTATTGTGATCAGAAACATGGGTCAGTATTTTCGAGAACAAGCGGCATTGTGATCAGTAAACAAGCGGCATTGTGATCAGTAAACAAGGGGCAGTGTGATCACAATGCAGGTGGCTTGGTGATCACTAACTGGGGTATTGTGATCAGTAATGATGGGGGATTGTGATCAGGAAGCAAGGGGAATTGTGATCAGGAAGGAAGAGTTATTGTGATCAAGAAAATGGCATTGTGATCAGTAGGCAAGGGCTATTGTGATCGGTGAACAAGGGGTACTGTGAGGTGTAACAGGGGACATTCTGAAAAGTAAGGAGGAAGCATTGTGATCAGTAAAAGGGGGCATTGTGATCAAGAACAAAGGGACATTTCTCCAGTAAGCAGGGAGCATTGTAATCACTCATCAGGGGTATTGTGACCACAAACAAATGTCATTATGATCAAGAGCAAGGAGCATTGTCATCACAAAGCAGGGGGCATTGTGATCAGTAAGCAGGGACATTGTGATCAGGAAGAAAGGGGCATTGTGATCAGTAAGCAGGGAATATTGTAGTCACTAATCAGGGGTACTGTGATCAGAACCAGGGGTCCTTATGATCAAGAACAAGCGGCATTGTGATCAGTAAAGAAGGGGCATTGTGATAAAAAATCAGGGGGCATTGTGATCAGTAAAAGGGGGCATTGTGATCAGGAACAAAGGAGCATTTTGACCAGTAAGCAGGGAGCATTGTAATCACTAATCAGGGGGTATTGTGACCACAAATAGGTGTCATAATGATCAACAGCAGGGGGCATTGTGATCAGAAAGCAGGGCGCACTGTGATCCGTAAGGATGGGGGATTGTGATCAGGAAGCAAGGGGAATTGTGACCAGGAAGCAATAGTTCGTGTTTTCAGGAAGCAAATGGCGTTGAGATCAGTAGGCAAGGGGAATTTTGATCAGGAATCTGAGGTATTATGATCAGGATGCAAAGGGCATTGTGATCACTAGGGAAGGGGTATTGTGATCACTAGGGAAGGGGTATTGTGATCTGAGAACAACGGGTACTGTGATGTGTAAACTGGGGGCATTCTGAAAAGTAAGCAGCGGGCATTGTGATCAGGAAGAAAGGGGCATTGTGATCAGTAAGCAGGGTGCATTTTAATCACTAATCAGGGGGTATTGTGATAAGAAACAGGGGGCATTATGATCAAGAAAAAGGGGCATTGTAATCAATAAACAAGGGGCATTGTGATCATAAAGCAGGGGGCATTGTGACCACTAACTAGGGTATTGTGATGAGTAATGATGTGGGATTGTGATCAGGAAGAAAGTGAATTGTGATCAGGCAGCAAGAGGTATTGTGATCAGGAAGCAAAGGGCATTGTGATCAGTAAAAGGGGGCATTGTGATCTGGAACAAAGTGCCAATTTGACCAGTTACCAGGGAGTGTTGTAATCACTAATTACATGGTATTGTGATGAAAAACAGGGGTCATTATGATTAAGGACAAGGGGCATTGTAATCACAAAGCAGGGCGCTTTGTGATCAGTAACAGGGGGATTGTGATCACAAAGGATGGGGGATAGTGATTAGGAAGCAAGGGGAATTGTGATCATGAAGCAAAAGGCATTTTGATCACTAGGGAAGGGGTATTGTGATCTGTGAACAAGGGGTACTGTGATGTGTAAACAGGGTGCATTCTGAAAAGTAAGCAGGGGACATTGTGATCAGGAAAAAAGGGCCAATGTGATCAGTAAGCAGGGAGCATTTTAATCACTTATCAGGGGTATTGTTATCAGAAACAGTTGTCATTATGATTAAGAACAAGGGGCACTGCGATCACAAAGCAGGGGGCATTTTGATCAGTATCAGGGGGCATTGTGATCACTAAGGATGGGGAATGTGATCACGAAGCAAGGGGAATTGTGATCAGGAAACAAGATGTATTGTGCTCAGGAAGCAAAGGGAATTGTGATCCGTAGGCAAGGGGTATTGTGATCGGTGAACAGGGGGTACTGTGATGTGTAAACAGGGGACATTCTGAAAAGTAAGCAGGAGGCATTGTGATCAGTAAAGGCGGACATTGTCATCAGGAACAAAGGGGCATTTTCACCAGTAAGTTGGGAGCATTGTAATCACTAATCAGGAGGTATTGTGATCACAAACAAGGGTCATTAAGATCAAGACCAAGGGACATTGTGATCACAAAGCAGGGGGCATTGTGATCAGTAACGATGGGGAATTGTGATCAGGAAGTAAGGGAATCGTGATCGTGAAGCAAGAGGTGTTGTGATCAGGAAGTATAGGGCATTGTGATCAGTAGGCAAGGGGTATTGTGATCAGTGAACAACGGGTACCTTGATGTGTAAACAGGGGGCAAAGTGATCAGGAAGAAACGGCCATTGTGATCACTAAGCAGGGAGCATTTTTATCACACATCAGGGGGTAATGTTATCAGAAACAAAGGTCATTATGATTAATAACAAAGGGCATTTTGATCACAAAGCACGGGGCATTGTGATCAGTAGCACCGGGCATTGTGATCACTAAGGATGGGAAATGTGATCAGGAAGCAATGGCAATTGTGATCAGGAAGCAAAGGGCATTGTGACCAGTAGGCAAGGGGTATTGTGATCAGTGAACAAGGGGTATTGTGATGTGTAAATAGGGGGCATTCTGATAAGAAAGCAGGGGGCATTGTGATCAGGAAGAAAGTGGCATTGTGATCAGTAACGGGGGTATTGTGATCACTAAGAATGGGGAATTGTGATCAGGAAGCAAGCGGAATTGTGATCAGGAAGCAAAGGGCACTGTGGTCACTAGGGAAGGGGTATTGTGATCATGGAGCAAGGGGTACTGTGATGTGTAAACAGGGGGCATTGTGATCAGGAATCAAAGGGCATTGTGATCAGTAAGCAAGGGTTATTGTGATCCGTGACCAAGGGGTACTGTGATGTCTAAACAGGGGGCATTGTAGTCACTAATCAGGGGATATTGTGATCAGAAACAGGGGTCATTATGATCAAGAACAAGCGGCATTGTGATCAGTAAACAATGAGCATTGTGATCACAAAGAAGGGGGCATTGTGATGAGTAACTGGGGTATTGTGATAAGTAAGGATGGGGGATTGTGATCAGGAAGTAGGGGAATTGTGATCAGGAAGCAAGAGGTGTTGTGATAAGGAAGCAAAAGGCATTGTAATCTGTAGGCAAGGGTTATAGATATCAGTGAACAAAGGGTAATGCAATGTGTAAACAGAAGGCATTCTGAAAAGTAAGCAGGGGGCACTCTAGTCAGTAAGCAGGGTGCATTGTAATCACTACTCAGGGGGTATTGTGATCACAAACATGGGTCATTATGATCAAGAGCAAGGGGCATTGTGATCACAAAGCAGGGGCATTGTGATCAGTACCGATGTGGGATTGTGACCAGGAAGAAGAGGTATTGTGATCAGTAAGCAAAGGGTATTGTGATCAGTAGGCAAGGGGTATTGTTATCAGTAAACAACGGGTACTCTCATGTGTAAACTGGGGGCATTCTTAAAAGTAAGCAGGGATCATTTTGATCAGGGAAAAAGGGCCATTGTGATCAGTAAGCAGGGAGCATTTTAATCACTTATCAGGGGTATTGTTATCAGAAACAGTTGTCATTATGATTAAGAACAAGGGGCATTGCGATCACAAAGCAGAAGGCATTTTGAGCAGTAACAGGGGGCGTTGTGATCACTATGGATGGGGGACCATGATCACGAAGCAAGGGGAATTGTGATCAGGAAGCAAGATGTATTGTGCTCAGGAAGCAAAGGGCATTGTGATCAGTAGGCAACGGGTATTGTGATCGGTGAACAAGTGGTACTGTGATGTGTAAACAGAGGACATTCTGAAAAGTAAGCAGGAGGCATTGTGATCAGTAAAGGGGGACATTGTCATCAGGAACAAAGGGGCATTTTGACCAGTAAGCAGGGAGCATTGTAATCACTAATCAGGAGGTATTGTGATCACAAACAAGGGTCATTAAGATCAAGAGCAAGGGACATTGTGATCACAAAGCAGGGGGCATTGTGATCAGTAAGGATGGGGAATTGTGATCAGGAAGTAGGGGAATTATGATCAGGAAGCAAGAGTTGTTGTGATCAGGGAGCATAGGGCATTGTGATCAGTAGGCAAGGTGTATTGTGATCAGTGAACAACGGGTACTGTGATGTGTAAATAGGGGGCAAAGTGATCAGGAAGAAACGGCCATTGTGATCAGTAAGCAGGGAGCATTTTTATCACTCATCAGGGGGTATTGTTATCAGAAACAAAGGTCATTATGATTAATAACAAGGGGCATTGTGATCACAAAGCACGGGGCATTGTGATCAGTAACACGGGGCATTGTGATCACTATGGATGGGAAATGTGATCAGGAGGCAAGGGCAATTGTGATCAGGAAGCAAAGGGCATTGTGACCAGTAGGCAAGGGGTATTGTGATCAGTGAACAAGGGGTATTGTGATGTGTAAATAGGGGGAATTCTGATAAGAAAGCAGGGGGCATTGTGATCAGGAAGAAAGTGGCATTGTGATCAGTAACGGGGGTATTGTGATCAGTAAGAATGGGGAATTGTGATCAGGAAGCAAGCGGAATTGTGATCAGGAAACAAAGGGCACTGTGGTCACCAGAGAAGGGGTATTGTGATCATGGAGCAAGGGGTACTGTGATGTGTAAACAGGGGGCATTGTGATCAGGAGTCAAAGGGCATTGTGATCAGTAGGCAAGGGGTATTGTGATCCGTGACCAAGGGGTACTGTGATGTCTAAACAGGGGGCATTGTAATCACTAATCAGGGGGTATTGTGATCAGAAACAGGGGTCATTATGATCAAGAACAAGCGGCATTGTGATCAGTCAACAATGGGCATTGTGATCACAAAGAAGGGGGCATTGTGATGAGTAACTGGGGTATTGGGATAAGTAAGGATGGGGGATTGTGATCAGGAAGTAGGGGAATTGTGATCAGGAAGCAAGAGGTGTTGTGATCAGGACGCAAAAGGCAATGCAATCAGTAGGCAAGGGTTATAGATATCAGTGAACAAAAGGTACTGCAATGTGTAAACAGCAGGCATTCTGTAAAGTAAGCACGGGGCACTGTAGTCAGTAAGCAGGGTGCATTGTAATCACTACTCAGGGGGTATTGTGATCACAAACATGGGTCATTTTGATCAAGAGCAAGGGGCATTGTGATCACAAAGCAGGGGGCATTTTGGTCAGTATAGACGGGGGATTGTGATCCGGAAGTAAGAGGTATTGTGATCAGTAAGCAAAGGGTATTGTGATCAGTTGAAAGGCGTATTGTTATCAGTGAACAACGGGTACTGCGATGTGTAAACAGGGGGCATTCTGAAAAGTTAGCAGGGGTCATTGTGATGAGGAACAAAGGGCCATTGTGATCAGTAAGCAGGGAGCATTTTAATCACAGATCAGGGGTATTGTTATCAGAAACAGTGGTCATTATGATTAAGAACAAGGGGCATTGTGATCACAAAGCAGGGGGAATTGTGATCAGTTAGAATGGGGGATTGTGATCAGGAACCCAGGGGAATTGTGATCATGAAGCAAGAGATATTGTGATCAGGAAGCAAAGGGCATTGTGATCAGTAGGCAAGGAGTATCGTGATCAGTGAACAAGGGGTACTGTGATGTGTAAACAGGGGGCAAAGTGATCAGGAAGAAACGGCCATTGTGATCAGTAAGCAGGGAGCATTTTTATCACTCATCAGGGGGTATTGTTATCAGAAACAAAGGTCATTATGATTAATAACAAGGGGCATTGCGATCACAAAGCAGGGGACATTTTGAGTTAGGTTTAGCGACAGTGTTAGTGTTAGGGTTAGGGTTAGGTTAGGGTTAGAGAGACATTAAGGGTCAGAGTTAGGTTTAGCGACAGTGTTAGGGGTAGGGTTAGTATTAGTGGCAGAGTTAGGGTTAAGGTTAGCGTTATGGTTAGAAACAGATTAGGTTGTGTGATAGTGTTAGTATTAGTGACAGGCTTAATGTTAGGGTTAGGGTTAGGGTTAGGGTTTCGGGTTTCGGGTTAGGGTTAGGGTTAGGGTTAGGGACACGATTCGGGTTTGGGACATGGTTAGGTTTAGTGTTAGGGTTATAGTGAAGTTTAGGTTTTGGCTGATGGTTAAGGTTAGGTTCCAGAACAGGGTTAATGACAGGGTGAGGGTTAGAATTAAGGTTAGAGAGATGGTAAGTGTCAGAGTTAGGTTTAGTGACAGTGTTAGGGTAGGGTTTGGGTTCAGGTTAGGATATGGTAAGGTTAGGGTTAGGTGCATAGCTAGGGTTGAGGGCAGAGTTAGTGTTACTGATAGGAATATGGCTAAGGTTAGGGTTCATGTTAGGGACCGTTTCAGGGTTACGTTTAGTGTTAAGGGTTGGGTTAGAAAGGAGGACACGGTTAGGGTTAGTGTTAGGGTATCTCTTCTCACGTGACATCGGCTGGGGAACTACAGTTAGATGGCCAAGAGTTAAGAAACTCCAGAGCCAAAAATAGAGTTTCTGTGGGCCAGTGTTCTCATCTCTGAGGCCCAAGCCTTAATACTGTGGGCGCATAGCTTTTCTTTACAACTGCCACCAAGAAGTCAATTTGAATATCTATACACAGGGAGTTGATTCTATTTGTCTGGCAGCTGCTTCGCCAAAACTCATTGTGATCAAACACAAGTTTTGCTTTCACATGTACGCATGATCCCCCGGATAGACTCAGCATTCCGAGACCACCGGATAAGGAAGTTGTACTGAGATCATTCCCTCGGGTCTTAGCATTCGGAGACACTTCCTTATGACGTCAAAGGCTCAGTGCACAGGAGCATTCGAATCGGCAGCTCCAAGGTGACATTAGGTTTAGGTTTATAAACAGGATGAAGTTAGGTTTAGGGTTAGGGTTACCGACAGAGTTTGCTTTAGGGTAAGGGACAGGATTAGAACTAGGATTAGGTTTAGAGACACGGTTAGAATTAGGGTTAGTTTTAGGTTTAGTGTTGAAGGACAGAGTTAGGGTTTGGGTTAGCGTTAGGGTTAGGGTTCGTGTTAGGATTAGGGTTAGGGACAGAGTTGGGAAGAGTGTTAGGGCTCCATTTAGAGTTAGGGGTAGGGATACGTTTAGATTTAGGTTTTGGGTTAGGAAAAGGTTTAGCTACAGGGGCAGGGATAGGGTAGGGACACAGTGAGTGTTAGAGTTAGGATTAGGGTTAGATTTAAGGTTAGGGTTTGGGTTAGGGTTAGGGTTTCGGGTTAGGGTTAGAGTTAGGGTTAGGGTTAGGGTTTAGGGTTTAGGGTTTAGGGTTAGGGTTAGCGTTAGGGTTAGGGTTTAGGGTTTAGGGTTAGGGACAGGGTTAGGGTTAGGGTTCAGGGTTAGGGTTAGGGTTAGGGGCACGATTAGGGTTTGGGACATGGTTAGGTTTAGTGTTAGGGTTATAGTTAAGTTTCGGTTTTGGCTGATGGTTAAGTTTAGTTTTAGGGACAGGTTTAGTGACAGGGTGAGGGTTACAGTTAAGGTTAGAGAGACGGTAAGGGTCAGAGTTAGGTTTAGCGACAGTGTTAGGGTTAGGGATCGGGTTAGGTTAGGGTTTAGGGTTAGGGTTAGGGTTAGGGTTAGGAATAGGTGATGGTTAGTGTTTAGATTTTAGGGTTAGGGTTTAGGGATAGGGTTAGGGATAGGGTTAGGGTTAGGGTTAGGTTGTAGGCTTTAGGGTTAGGGTTAGGGTTAGGTTTAGGGTTTAGGGTTAGGTTTAGGGTTGGGTTTGGGTTAGGGTTTAGTGTTTAGGGTTAGGGTTAGCGTTAGGGTTAGGGTTTTGATTTAGGGTTTAGGTTTAGTGTTAGGATTAGGGTTAGGGTTTCGGGTTTAGGGTTAGGGTCAAGGTTAGGGTTAGGGTCAAGGTTAGGTTTAGGGTTAGGTACACGATTCCCGTTTGAGACATGGTTATGTTTAGTGTTAGGGTTATAGTTAAGTTTAGGTTTTGGCTGATGGTTAAGGTTAGGTTTAGGGACAGGGTTAGTTACAGGGTGAGGGTTAGAGTTAAATTTAGAGAGACGGTAAGGGTCAGAGTTAGGTTTAGAGACAGTATTAGGTTTAGGGTTAAGGTTAGGTTAGGATTAGGGTTAGGGTTAGGGTTTAGGGTTTGGGTTAGGGTTTTGAGATAGCGTTAGGATTAGGGTTTAGGGTTAGGGTTAGGGTTAAAATTATGGTTTAGGGATAGGTTTAGGGTTAGATTTAGTGTTTAAGATAGGGTTAGTGTTAGGGTTATGGTTTAGGATTTAGGGTTAGGGTTATGGTTAGGATTAGGTTTAGGGTTAGGGACACGATTCGGGTTTGGGACATGGTTAAATTCAGTGTTAGGGTTATAGTTAAGTTTAGGTTTTGCCTGATGGTTAAGGTTAGGGTTAGGGACAGGATTAGTGAAAGGGTGAGGGTTAGAGTTAAGGTTAGAGAGACAGTAAGGTTCAGAGTTAGGTTTAGCGACAGTGTTAGGGTTAGGGTTAATATTAGAAGCAGAGTTAGGGTTAAGGTTAGCGTTTTGGTTAGAAACAGATTAGGTTGTGTGATAGTGTTAGTATTAGTGACAGGCTTAGTGTTAGCGTTAAGGTTAGGTTTAGAGACAGTGTTAGGGTTAGGTTTGGAGTTGAGTTTATTGTTAGGTTTCAGTTTAGGGCTACGGTTAGTGTTCGAGTCAGGGTGGCCTTCGGATTAGGGTAGGGATAGGGTCAGGCACAGGGATAGGGATATGGTTATGGTTAGGGTTGGGATTAGAGTCAGGTTTAAGGTTAGGGTCAGGGTTAGAGACAGGTATGGTTAGGGTTAGGGTCAAGGTATAGGTAAGATTTAGGTTAAGATTAGGGACAGGTTACAGTTAGGTTTAAGGTTAGGAACAAGATTAGGGCTAGGTTTGAGGTGTATGTTAGTGTCAGGGTTAGGTCTGAAGTAGGATTAGAGTTAGGGTTAGAATTAGAGTTAGGGGAACGTTAAGGATTAAGAATAGGTTTAGGGTTAACGTTAGGGACAGGAACAGGGTCAGTGTTAGGGTTAAATTAGGGATAGGTACAGAGTTAGGTTTAAGAGTAGGAACAGGCTTATGGATTGGATTAGGGTTAGGGTTTATGACACAATTAGGGTCACGGTTAGAGATACGCTTAGCTTTACCGACATGGTTAGATTTAGGGTTACTCATAGCGTTAAGTTTAGGGACAGGTTAAAGGTTAGTGTTAGTGTTAGGGTCAGGGCTAAGGTTAGGTTTACAGTTCGATTTACATTTAGGGTTATGGTTAAAGACAGGCTAGTGTTCTGGTTAGGATTAGGGTTTCCGTTAAAATTAGGGACACAGTTAAGCTTAGTGTAAGGTTTAGGGGTAGTGATAAAGACACGGTTTGGTTTAGCGTATGGGTTTGGCTGAGATTCAGTGTTAGGGACAGGTTAGGGTAGGATTAGTGTTAGGGGTAGAGACAGGTTTCGGGTTAGAGTTACAAAATTGGTTATGAGTTAAGTGTAAAAACAGGGTTAGGGTTAGTGAAGTTGTTAGGGTTAGGGTTAGGGTTAGCTACAGGGTTAAGTTTAGGGAGAAGGTTAGTTTTGGAGTTTGTGTGAAGTTTAGAAAAAGGGTTATTTTCAGATTTCGGTTTAGGAAAAGGGTTACGATAACAGGGTTTGGATTAAGAACCGTATGCATGGTAGGCACACGGATGGCTTAGGGTTCGCATGAGGGTGAGGAATACAATTGGGGTTTTCATTTGACATAGGGGAGGTCTTAGAGTTAGAGACAAGGTTAAGGTTAAGGACAGGATTAGGGTTAGAGACAAGATGAAGTTAAGGGACACTGTCAGGGTTAGTGTTAAGTTTAAGTTTAGGGTTACATTTATGATTAGGGACAAAATTAGGGTTAGGTTTATGGACAGTGTTAGGTTTAGGGTTAAAGTTAGGGTCAGCGCTCAAGTTAAGGTTAACATTAAGGTTAGGGATAGGTTTAGGGGTAGGGTTAGAAACAAGGTTAGAGTCACGGTTAGGATGAGAGGCACGGTTATATTTAAATTAGGGTTCAAAACAGAGTTAACGGTAGTGTTAGGTTTAGGAATACTTTTTAAGGTTAGGGTTTGTTTTACGGTTCGGGACAGAGTTAGGGTTACGAACATAGTTAGTGTTAGGTTTAGGGTTAAGCTTAGGGACAGAGTTAGGGTTACATTTAGGGTTAAGGACAGGGTTATGATTAGGTCAGGGTTAGTGTTCAGGACAGAGTCAGGGCAGGACAAGGTTTGCTGTAGGATTATGGTAGGGTTTGGGTTCAGGTTAGGATATGTTAGGGTTAGGGTTAGGGGCATAGCTAGGGTTGAGGGCAGAGTTAGTGTTACAGTTAGGAACATGGCTAACGTTACGGTTCATGTAAGGGACAGTTTCAGGGTTACGTTTAGTGTTAAGGGTTGGGTTAGAATGGAGGACACGTTTAATGTTAGTGTTAGGGTATCATGCCTGACGTGACATCGACTGGGGAACTTCAGTTACATGGCAAAGAGTTAAGAAACACCAGAGCCAAAAATAGTGTTTCTGTGGGCCAGTGTTCTCGTCTCTGAGGCCCAAGCCTTAATACTGTGGGCGCATAGCTTTTCTTTACAACTGCCACCAAGAAGTCAATTTGAATATATATACACAGGGAGTTGATTCTATTTGTCTGGCAGCTGCTTCGCCAAAACTCATTGTGATCAAACACAAGTTTTGCTTTCACATGTACGCATGATCCCCCGGATGGACTCAGCATTCCGAGACCACCGGATAAGGAAATTTTACTGCGATCATTCCCTCGGGTCTTAGCATTCCGAGACATTTCCTTATGACTTGAAAGGCTCAGTGCACAGGAGCATTCGAATCGGCAGCTCCTAGGTGACATTAGGATTAGGTTTATAAACAGGATGAAGTTAGGGGTAGGGTTAGGGTTACCGACAGAGTTTGCTTTAAGGTAAGGGACAGGATTAAAACTAGGATTAGGTTTAGAGACACAGTTAGAATTAGGGTTAGTTTTAGGTTTAGTGTTGAAGGACAGAGTTAGGGTTTGGGTTAGCATTAGGGTTAGGGTTCGTGTTAGGATTAGGGTTAGGGACAGAGTTGGGAAGAGTGTTAGGGCTCCATTTAGAGTTAGGGCTAGGGATACGTTTAGGTTTAGGTTTTGGGGTAGGGAAAGGTTTAGCTACAGGGGCAGGGATTGCGTAGGGACACAGTGAGTGTTAGAGTTAGGATTAGGGTTAGGGTTAGGGCTAGGGTTTGGGTTAGGGTTAGGTTTTAGGGATAGGGTTAGTTTTAGGGTTAGGGTTAGAGTTTACGGTTTAGGGTTAGGGGTAGCGTTAGGGTTAGGGTTAGGGTTAGGGTTAGGGTTACAGTTAGGGGCACGATTAGGGTTTGGGACATGGTTAAGTTTAGTGTTAGGGTTATAGTTAAGTTTTGGTTTTCGCTGATGGTTAAGTTTAGTTTTAGGGACAGGTTGAGTGACAGGGTGAGGGTTAGAGTTAAGGTTAGAGAGTCGGTAAGGTTCAGAATTAGGTTTAGCGACAGTGTTAGTGTAAGGGATCAGGTTAGGTTAGGGTTTAGGGTTAGGGTTAGGAATAGGTGAGGGTTAGTGTTTAGATTTTAGGGTTAGGGTTTAGGGATAGGGTTAGGGTTAGGGTTAGGGTAAGGGTTAGAGTTAGGGTTTAGGCTTTAGGGTTAGGGTTAGTGTTAGGGTTTAGGGTTTAGGGTTAGGGTTAGGGTTAGGGTTAGGGTTAGGGTTAGGGTTAGGGTTAGGGTTTGGGTTTAGGGTTTAGGTTTAGGGTTAGGGTTAGTGTTAGGGTTTCGGGTTTAGTGTTAGGGTTAAGGTTAGGGTTAGGTACACGTTTCGGGTTTGAGACATGGTTAGGTTTAGTGTTAGGGTTATAGTTAAGTTTAGGTTTTGGCTGATGGTTAAGCTTAGGTTTAGGGACAGGGTTAGTTACAGAGTGAGGGTTAGAATTAAAGATAGAGAGACGGTAAGGGTCAGAGTTAGGTTTAGCGACAGTGCTAGGGTTAGGGTTAGGGTTAGGTTAGGGTTAGGGTTAGGGTTAGGGTTAGGGTTAGGGTTAGGTTTTAGGGATAGGGTTAGGGTTAGGGTTACGGATTAGTTTTAGGGTTAGGGTTAAGGTTAGGGTTTAGGGTTTAGGGTTAGGGTTAGGGTTAGGGTTATCATTAGGTTTAGGGTTAGGGACAGGATTAGGGTTTGGGATATGGTTAGGTTTACTGTTAGGGTTATATTAAGTTTAGGTTTTGTCTGATGCTTAAGTTTAGGTTTAGGGACAGGGTTAGTGACAGGGTAAGGGTTAGAGTTAAGGTTGGAGAGACGGTAAGGGTCAGAGTTAGGTTTAGCGACAGTGTTAGGGTTAGGGATCACGTTAGGTTAGGGTTTAGGGTTAGGGTTAGGGTTAGGAATAGGGGAGGGTTAGTGTTTACATTTTAGGGTTAGGGTTTAGGGATAGGGTTAGGGTTAGGGTTAGGGTTAGGGTTAGAGTTAGGATTTAGGCTTTAGGGTTAGGTTTAGGGTTAGAGTTAGGGCTTATGGTTTAGGGTTAGGGTTAGGGTTAGGGTTAGGGTTTCGGGTTTCGGGTTAGGGTTAAGTTTAGGGTTAGGGTTAGGTACACGATTCGGGTTTGAGACATGTTTAGGTTTAGTGTTAGGGTTATGGTTAAGTTTAGGTTTTGGCTGATGGTTAAGGTTAGGTTTAGGGACAGGGTTAGTTACAGGGTGAGGGTTAGAGTTAAAGTTAGAGATACGGTAAGGTACAGAGTTAGGTTTAGCGACAGTGTTAGGGTTAGGGTTAGGGTTAGGTTAGGGTTAGGGTTTGGGTTAGGGTTAGGGTTAGGTTTTAGGGATAGGGTTAGGGTTAGGGTTACGGCTCAGGTTTAGGGTTAGGGTTAAGGTTAGGGTTTAGGGTTTAGGGTTAGGGTTAGGGTTAGGGTTAGCATTAGGTTTAGGGTTAGGGACAGGATTAGGGTTTGGGACATGGTTAGGTTTACTGTCAGCGTTATATTAAGTTTAGGTTTTGTCTGATGCTTAAGTTTAGTTTAGTGACAGGTTTAGTGACAGGGTGAGGGTTAGAGTTAAGGTTGGAGAGACGGTAAGGGTCAGAGTTAGGTTTAGCGACAGTGTTAGGGTTAGGGATCAGGTTAGGTTAGGGTTTAGGTTTAGGGTTAGGGTTAGGGTTAGGAATAGTGGAGGGTTAGTGTTTACATTTTAGGGTTAGGGTTTAGGGATAGGGTTAGGGTTAGGGTTAGGGTTAGAGTTAGGGTTAGGGTTAGGGTTAGGGTTAGGTTTTAGGGATAGGGTTAGGGTTAGGGTTACGCTTTAGGTTTAGGGTTAGGGTTAAGGTTAGGGTTTAGGGTTTAGGGTTAAGGTTAGGGTTAGAGTTAGGGTTTAGGCTTTAGGGTTAGGGTTAGTGTTAGGGTTTAGGGTTTAGGGTTAGGTTTAGGGTTAGGGTTAGGGTTAGGGTTTAGTGTTTATGGTTAGGGTTAGCGTTAGGGTTAGGGTTTGGGTTTAGGGTTTAGGTTTAGGGTTAGGGTTAGTGTTAGGGTTTCGGGTTTAGTGTTAGGGTTACGGTTAGGGTTAGGGTTAGGTACACGTTTCGGGTTTGAGACATGGTTAAGTTTAGTGTTAGGGTTATAGTTAAGTTTAGGATTTAGCTGATGGTTAAGGTTAGGTTTAGGGACAGGGTTAGTTACAGGGTGAGGGTTAGAGTTAAAGATAGGGAGACGGTAAGGGTCAGAGTTAGGTTTAGCGACAGTGTTAGGGTTAGGGTTACGGTTAGGTTAGGGTTAGGGTTAGAGTTAGGGTTTAGGGTTAGGGTTAGGGTTAGGGTTTAGGATTTAGGGTTAGGGTTATGGTTAGGGTTAGGGTTAGGGTTAGGGGCAGGATTAGGTTTTGGGACATGGTTAGGTTTACTGTTAGGGTTATATTAAGCTTAGGTTTTGACTGATGCTTAAGTTTAGGTTTAGGGACTGGGTTAGTGACAGGGTGAAGGTTAGAGTTAAGGTTGGAGAGACGGTAAGGGTCAGAGTTAGGTTTAGCGACAGTGTTAGTGTTAGGGATCAGGTTAGGTTAGGGTTTAGGGTTAGGGTTAGGGTTAGGGTTAGGAATAGGGGAGGTTTAGTGTTTACATTTTAGGGTTAGGGTTTAGGGATAGGGTTAGGGTTAGGGTTAGGGTTAGGGTTACAGTTAGGACTTAGGCTTTAGGGTTAGGGTTAGAGTTAGAGTTAGGGCTTCTGGTTTAGGGTTAGGGTTAGGGTTAGGGTTAGAGTTAGGGTTAGGGTTAGGGTTAGGGTTAGGGTTAGGTTTTAGGGATAGGGTTAGGGTTAGGATTACGGTTTAGGTTTAGGGTTAGGGTTAATGTTAGGACTTAGGGTTTAGGGTTGAGGTTAGTGTTAGAGTTAGGGTTTAGGCTTTAGGGTTAGGGTTAGTGTTAGGGTTTAGGGTTTAGGGTTAGGGTTAGGGATAGGGTTAGGGTTAGGGTTTAGTGTTTATGGTTAGGGTTAGCGTTAGGGTTAGGGTTTGGGTTTAGTGTTTAGGTTTAGGGTTAGGGTTAGTGTTAGGGTTTCGAGTTTAGTGTTAGGGTTAAGGTTAGGGTTAGGGTTAGGTACACGTTTCGGGTTTGAGACATGGTTAAGTTTAGTGTTAGGGTTATAGTTAAGTTTAGGTTTTGGCTGATGGTTAAGGTTAGGTTTAGGGACAGGGTTAGTTATAGGGTGAGGGTTAGAATTAAAGATAGAGAGACAGTAAGGGTCAGAGTTAGGTTTAGCGACAGTGTTAGGGTTAGGGTTAGTGTTAGGTTAGGGTTAGGGTTTGGGTTAGGGTTAGGGTTAGATTTTAGGGATAGGGTTAAGTTTAGGGTTACGGTTTAGGTTTAGAGTTAGGGTTAAGGTTAGGGTTTAGGGTTTAGGGTTAGGGTTAGGGTTAGAGTTAGGGTTTAGGCTTTAGGGTTAGGGTTAGTGTTAGGGTTTAGGGTTTCGGGTTAGGGTTAGGGTTAGGGTTAGGGTTAGGGTTAGGGTTAGGTTTTAGGGATAGGGTTAGGGTTAGGGTTACAGTTTAGGTTTAGGGTTAGGGTTAAGGTTAGGGTTTAGGGTTTAGGGTTAGGGTTAGGGTTAGAGTTATGGTTTAGGATTTAAGGTTAGGGTTAGTGTTAGGGTTTAGGGTTTAGGGTTAGGGTTAGGGTTAGAGTTATGGTTTAGGATTTAAGGTTAGGGTTAGTGTTAGGGTTTAGGGTTTAGGGTTAGAGTTAGGGTTAGGGTTAGGGTTAGGGTTAGGATTAGGAATAGGGGAGGGTTAGTGTTTACATTTTAGGGTTAGGGTTTAGGGATAGGGTTAGGGTTAGGTTCAGGGTTAGGGTTAGAGTTAGGATTTAGGCTTTAGGGTTAGGGTTAGAGTTAGAGTTAGGGCTTCTGGTTTAGGGTTAGGGTTAGGGTTAGGGTTACGGTTTCGGGTTTAGGGTTAGGGTTAAGTTTAGGGTTAGGGTTAGGTACACGATTCGGGTTTGAGACATGTTTAGGTTTAGTGTTAGGGTTATGGTTATGTTTAGGTTTTGGCTGATGGTTAAGGTTAGGTTTAGGGACAGGGTTAGTTACAGGGTGAGGGTTAGAGTTAAAGTTAGAGAGACGGTAAGGTACAGAGTTAGGTTTAGCGACAGTATTAGGGTTAGGGTTAGGTTAGGGTTAGGGTTTAGGGTTAGGGTTAGGGTTAGGTTTTAGGGATAGGGTTAGGGTTAGGGTTACGGTTTAGGTTTAGAGTTAGGGTTAAGGTTAGGGTTTAGGGTTTAGGGTTAGGGTTAGGGTTAGAGTTAGGGTTTAGGCTTTTGGGTTAGGGTTAGTGTTAGGGTTTAGGGTTTCGGGTTAGGGTTAGGGTTAGGGTTAGGGTTAGGGTTAGGGTTAGGTTTTAGGGATAGGGTTAGGGTTAGGGTTACAGATTAGGTTTAGGGTTAGGGTTAAGGTTAGGGTTTAGGGTTTAGGGTTAGGGTTATGGTTAGAGTTATGGTTTAGGATTTAAGGTTAGGGTTAGTGTTAGGGTTTAGGGTTTAGGGTTAGGGTTAGGGTTAGGGTTAGGGTTTAGTGTTTATGGTTAGGGTTAGCGTTAGGGTTAGGGTTTGGGTTTAGGGTTTAGGTTTTAGGGATAGGGTTAGGGTTAGGGTTACGGCTTAGGTTTAGGGTTAGGGTTAAGGTTAGGGTTTAGGGTTTAGGGTTAGGGTTAGGGTTAGGGTTTCGGGTTTAGTGTTATGTTTAAGGTTAGGGTTAGGGTTAGGGTTAGGGTTTCGGGTTTAGTGTTATGTTTAAGGTTAGGGTTAGGGTTAGGGTTAGGGTTAGGGTTAGGGTTAGGGTTAGGTTTTAGGGATAGGGTTAGTGTTAGGGTTACGGTTTAGGTTTAGGGTTAGGGTTAAGGTTAGGGTTTAGGGTTTAGGGTTAGGGTTAGTGTTAGGGTTAGCATTAGGTTTAGGGTTAGGGACAGGATTACGGTTTGGGACATGGTTAGGTTTACTGTTAGGGTTATATTAACTTTAGGTTTTGTCTGATGCTTAAGTTTAGATTTAGGGACAGGGTTAGTGACAGGGTGAGGGTTAGAGTTAAGTTTGGAGAGACGGTAAGGGTCAGAGTTAGGTTTAGCGACAGTGTTAGGGTTAGGGATCAGGTTAGGTTAGGGTTTAGGGTTAGGGTTAGGGTTAGGGTTAGGAATAGGGGAGGGTTAGTGTTTACATTTTAGGGTTAGGGTTTAGGGATAGGGTTAGGTTTAGGGTTAGGGTTAGAGTTAGGGTTAGGGTTAGGGTAAGGGTTAGGGTTAGGTTTTAGGGATAGGGTTAGGGTTAGGGTTTAGGGTTTAGGGTTAGGGTTAGGGTTAGAGTTAGGGTTTAGGCTTTAGGGTTAGGGTTAGTGTTAGGGTTTAGGGTTTAGGGTTAGGGTTAGGGTTAGGGTTTAGTGTTTATGGTTAGGGTAAGCGTTTGGGTTAGGGTTTGGGTTTAGTGTTTAGGTTTAAGGTTAGGGTTAGTGTTAGGGTTTCGAGTTTAGTGTTAGGGTTAAGGTTAGGGTTAGGGTTAGGTACACGTTTCGGGTTTGAGACATGGTTAGGTTTAGTGTTAGGGTTATAGTTAAGTTTAGGTTTTGGCTGATGGTTAAGGTTAGGTTTAGGGACAGGGTTAGTTACAGGGTGAGGGTTAGAGTTAAAGATAGAGAGACGGTAAGCATCAGAGTTAGGTTTAGCGACAGTGTTAGGGTTAGGGTTAGGGTTAGAGTTAGGGTTTAGGGTTAGGGTTAGGGTTAGGGTTTAGTGTTTAAGGTTAGGGTTAGCGTTAGGTTTAGGGTTTGGGTTTAGGGTTTAGGTTTAGGGTTAGGGTTAGTGTTAGGTTTTCGGATTTAGTGTTAGTGTTAAGGTTATGGTTAGGGTTAGGTACACGATTCGGGTTTGAGACATGGTTAGGTTTAGTGTTAGGGTTATAGTTAAGTTTAGGTTTTGGCTGATGGTTAAGGTTAGGTTTAGGGACAGGGTTAGTTACAGGGTGAGGGTTAGAATTAAAGTTAGAGAGACGGTAAGGTACAGAGTTAGGTTTAGCGACAGTGTTAGGGTTAGGGTTAGGGTTAGGTTAGGGTTAGGGTTTGGGTTAGGGTTAGGGTTAGGTTTTAGGGATAGGGTTAGGGTTAGGGTTAGGGTTAGCATTAGGTTTAGGGTTAGGGACAGGATTAGGGTTTGGGACATGGTTAGGTTTACTGTTAGGGTTATATTAAGTTTAGGTTTTGTCTGATGCTTAAGTTTAGGTTTAGGGACAGGGTTAGTGACAGGGTGAGGGTTAGAGTTAAGGTTGGAGAGACAGTAAGGGTCAGAGTTAGGTTTAGCGACAGTGTTAGGGTTAGGGATCAGGTTAGGTTAGGGTTTAGGGTTAGGGTTAGGGTTAGGGTTAGGAATAGGGGAGGGTTAGTGTTTACATTTTAGGGTTAGGGTTTAGGGATAGCGTTAGGGTTAGGGTTAGGGTTAGAGTTAGGGTTAGGGTTAGGGTTAGGTTTTAGGGATAGGGTTAGGGTTACGGTTACGGTTTAGGTTTACGGTTAGGGTTAAGGTTAGGGTTTAGGGTTAGGGGCAGGATTAGGTTTTGGGACATGGTTAGGTTTACTGTTAGGGTTACATTAAGTTTAGGTTTTGTCTGATGCTTAAGTTTAGGTTTAGGGACAGGGTTAGTGACAGGGTGAGGTTTAGAGTTAAGGTTGGAGACACGGTAAGGGTCAGAGTTAGGTTTAGCGACAGTGTTAGGGTTAGGGAGCAGGTTAGGTTAGGGTTTAGGGTTAGGGTTAGGGTTAGGGTTAGGAATAGGGGAGGGTTAGTGTTTACATTTTAGGGTTAGGGTTTAGGGATAGGGTTAGGGTTAGGGTTAGGGTTAGAGTTAGGGTTACGGTTAGGGTTAGGGTTAGGGTTAGGGTTAGGATTACGGTTTAGGTTTAGGGTTAGGGTTAAGGTTAGGGTTTAGGGTTTAGGGTTAGGGTTAGGGTTAGAGTTAGGGTTTAGGCTTTAGGGTTAGGGTTAGTGTTAGGGTTTAGGGTTTAGGGTTAGGGTTAGGGTTAGGGTTAGGGTTAGGGTTTAGTGTTTATGGTTACGGTTAGCATTAGGGTTAGGGTTTGGGTTTAGGGTTTAGGTTTAGGGTTAGGGTTAGTGTTAGGGTTTCGGGTTTAGTGTTAGGGTTAAGTTTAGGGTTAGGGTTAGGGTTAGGGTTAGGGTTAGGTTTTAGGGATAGGGTTAGTGTTAGGGTTACTGTTTAGGTTTAGGGTTAGGGTTAAGGTTAGGGTTTAGGGTTTAGGGTTAGGGTTAGGGTTAGGGTTAGCATTAGGTTTAGGGTTAGGGACAGGATTACGGTTTGGGACATGGTTAGGTTTACTGTTAGGGTTATATTAACTTTAGGTTTTGTCTGATGCTTAAGTTTAGGTTTAGGGACAGGGTTAGTGACAGGGTGAGAGTTAGAGTTAAGGTTAGAGAGACGGTAAGCGTCAGAGTTAGGTTTATCGACAGTGTTAGGGTTAGGGATCAGGTTAGGTTAGGGTTTAGGGTTAGGGTTAGGGTTAGGGTTAGGAATAGGGGAGGGATAGTGTTTACATTTTAGGGTTAGGGTTAGGGTTAGGGTTAGGAATAGGGTTAGGGTTAGGGTTAGGGTTAGGGTTAGGGTTAGGGTTAGGGTTAGGGTTAGGGTTAGGAATAGGGGAGGGTTAGTGTTTACATTTTAGGGTTAGGGTTTAGGGTTAGGGTTAGGGTTAGGGTTAGGGTTAGAGTTAGGATTTAGGCTTTAGGGTTAGGGTTAGGGTTAGAGTTAGGGCTTACGGTTTAGGGTTAGGGTTTCGGGTTTCGGGTTAGGGTTAAGTTTAGGGTTAGTGTTAGGTACATGATTCGGGTTTGAGACATGTTTAGGTTTAGTGTTAGGGTTATGGTTAAGTTTAGGTTTTGGCTGATGGTTAAGGTTAGGTTTAGGGACAGGGTTAATTACAGGGTGAGTGTTAGGGTTAGGGTTATGGTTAGGGTTAGGGTTAGGTTTTAGGTATAGGGTTAGGGTTAGGGTTACGGTTTAGTGTTTGGGTTAGGGTTAAGGTTAGGGTTTAGGGTTTAGGGTTAGGGTTAGGGTTAGGAATAGGGGAGGGTTAGTGTTTACATTTTAGGGTTAGGGTTTAGGGATAGGGTTAGGGTTAGGGTTAGGGTTAGAGTTAGGGTTACGGTTAGGGTTAGGGTTAGGGTTAGGGTTAGGATTACGGTTTAATTTAGGGTTAGGTTTAAGGTTAGTGTTAGGGTTTAGGGTTTAGGGTTAGGGTTAGGGTTAGGGTTAGGGTTTAGTGTTTATGGTTACGGTTAGCATTAGGGCTAGGGTTTCGATTTAGGGTTTAGGTTTAGGGTTAGGGTTAGTGTTAGGGTTTCGGGTTTAGTGTTATGTTTAAGGTTAGGGTTAGGGTTAGGGTTAGGGTTAGGGTTAGGGTTAGGGTTAGGTTTTAGGGATAGGGTTAGTGTTAGGGTTACGGTTTAGGTTTAGGGTTAGGGTTAAGGTTAGGGTTTAGGGTTTAGGGTTAGGGTTAGTGTTAGGGTTAGCATTAGGTTTAGGGTTAGGGACAGGATTACGGTTTGGGACATGGTTAGGTTTACTGTTAGGGTTATATTAACTTTAGGTTTTGTCTGATGCTTAAGTTTAGATTTAGGGACAGGGTTAGTGACAGGGTGAGGGTTAGAGTTAAGTTTGGAGAGACGGTAAGGGTCAGAGTTAGGTTTAGCGACAGTGTTAGGGTTAGGGATCAGGTTAGGTTAGGGTTTAGGGTTAGGGTTAGGGTTAGGGTTAGGAATAGGGGAGGGTTAGTGTTTACATTTTAGGGTTAGGGTTTAGGGATAGGGTTAGGTTTAGGGTTAGGGTTAGAGTTAGGGTTAGGGTTAGGGTAAGGGTTAGGGTTAGGTTTTAGGGATAGGGTTAGGGTTAGGGTTTAGGGTTTAGGGTTAGGGTTAGGGTTAGAGTTAGGGTTTAGGCTTTAGGGTTAGGGTTAGTGTTAGGGTTTAGGGTTTAGGGTTAGGGTTAGGGTTAGGGTTTAGTGTTTATGGTTAGGGTAAGCGTTTGGGTTAGGGTTTGGGTTTAGTGTTTAGGTTTAAGGTTAGGGTTAGTGTTAGGGTTTCGAGTTTAGTGTTAGGGTTAAGGTTAGGGTTAGGGTTAGGTACACGTTTCGGGTTTGAGACATGGTTAGGTTTAGTGTTAGGGTTATAGTTAAGTTTAGGTTTTGGCTGATGGTTAAGGTTAGGTTTAGGGACAGGGTTAGTTACAGGGTGAGGGTTAGAGTTAAAGATAGAGAGACGGTAAGCATCAGAGTTAGGTTTAGCGACAGTGTTAGGGTTAGGGTTAGGGTTAGAGTTAGGGTTTAGGGTTAGGGTTAGGGTTAGGGTTTAGTGTTTAAGGTTAGGGTTAGCGTTAGGTTTAGGGTTTGGGTTTAGGGTTTAGGTTTAGGGTTAGGGTTAGTGTTAGGTTTTCGGATTTAGTGTTAGTGTTAAGGTTATGGTTAGGGTTAGGTACACGATTCGGGTTTGAGACATGGTTAGGTTTAGTGTTAGGGTTATAGTTAAGTTTAGGTTTTGGCTGATGGTTAAGGTTAGGTTTAGGGACAGGGTTAGTTACAGGGTGAGGGTTAGAATTAAAGTTAGAGAGACGGTAAGGTACAGAGTTAGGTTTAGCGACAGTGTTAGGGTTAGGGTTAGGGTTAGGTTAGGGTTAGGGTTTGGGTTAGGGTTAGGGTTAGGTTTTAGGGATAGGGTTAGGGTTAGGGTTAGGGTTAGCATTAGGTTTAGGGTTAGGGACAGGATTAGGGTTTGGGACATGGTTAGGTTTACTGTTAGGGTTATATTAAGTTTAGGTTTTGTCTGATGCTTAAGTTTAGGTTTAGGGACAGGGTTAGTGACAGGGTGAGGGTTAGAGTTAAGGTTGGAGAGACAGTAAGGGTCAGAGTTAGGTTTAGCGACAGTGTTAGGGTTAGGGATCAGGTTAGGTTAGGGTTTAGGGTTAGGGTTAGGGTTAGGGTTAGGAATAGGGGAGGGTTAGTGTTTACATTTTAGGGTTAGGGTTTAGGGATAGCGTTAGGGTTAGGGTTAGGGTTAGAGTTAGGGTTAGGGTTAGGGTTAGGTTTTAGGGATAGGGTTAGGGTTACGGTTACGGTTTAGGTTTACGGTTAGGGTTAAGGTTAGGGTTTAGGGTTAGGGGCAGGATTAGGTTTTGGGACATGGTTAGGTTTACTGTTAGGGTTACATTAAGTTTAGGTTTTGTCTGATGCTTAAGTTTAGGTTTAGGGACAGGGTTAGTGACAGGGTGAGGTTTAGAGTTAAGGTTGGAGACACGGTAAGGGTCAGAGTTAGGTTTAGCGACAGTGTTAGGGTTAGGGAGCAGGTTAGGTTAGGGTTTAGGGTTAGGGTTAGGGTTAGGGTTAGGAATAGGGGAGGGTTAGTGTTTACATTTTAGGGTTAGGGTTTAGGGATAGGGTTAGGGTTAGGGTTAGGGTTAGAGTTAGGGTTACGGTTAGGGTTAGGGTTAGGGTTAGGGTTAGGATTACGGTTTAGGTTTAGGGTTAGGGTTAAGGTTAGGGTTTAGGGTTTAGGGTTAGGGTTAGGGTTAGAGTTAGGGTTTAGGCTTTAGGGTTAGGGTTAGTGTTAGGGTTTAGGGTTTAGGGTTAGGGTTAGGGTTAGGGTTAGGGTTAGGGTTTAGTGTTTATGGTTACGGTTAGCATTAGGGTTAGGGTTTGGGTTTAGGGTTTAGGTTTAGGGTTAGGGTTAGTGTTAGGGTTTCGGGTTTAGTGTTAGGGTTAAGTTTAGGGTTAGGGTTAGGGTTAGGGTTAGGGTTAGGTTTTAGGGATAGGGTTAGTGTTAGGGTTACTGTTTAGGTTTAGGGTTAGGGTTAAGGTTAGGGTTTAGGGTTTAGGGTTAGGGTTAGGGTTAGGGTTAGCATTAGGTTTAGGGTTAGGGACAGGATTACGGTTTGGGACATGGTTAGGTTTACTGTTAGGGTTATATTAACTTTAGGTTTTGTCTGATGCTTAAGTTTAGGTTTAGGGACAGGGTTAGTGACAGGGTGAGAGTTAGAGTTAAGGTTAGAGAGACGGTAAGCGTCAGAGTTAGGTTTATCGACAGTGTTAGGGTTAGGGATCAGGTTAGGTTAGGGTTTAGGGTTAGGGTTAGGGTTAGGGTTAGGAATAGGGGAGGGATAGTGTTTACATTTTAGGGTTAGGGTTTAGGGATAGGGTTAGGGTTAGGGTTAGGGTTAGAGTTAGGGTTAGGGTTAGGGTTAGGGTTAGGGTTAGGAATAGGGGAGGGTTAGTGTTTACATTTTAGGGTTAGGGTTTAGGGATAGGGTTAGGGTTAGGGCTAGGGTTAGAGTTAGGATTTAGGCTTTAGGGTTAGGGTTAGGGTTAGAGTTAGGGCTTACGGTTTAGTGTTAGGGTTAGGGTTAGGGTTAGGGTTTCGGGTTTAGGGTTAGGGTTAAGTTTAGGGTTAGGGTTAGGTACACGATTCGGGTTTGAGACATGTTTAGGTTTAGTGTTAGGGTTATGGTTAAGTTTAGGTTTTGGCTGATGGTTAAGGTTAGGTTCAGGGACAGGGTTAGTTACAGGGTGAGGGTTAGAGTTAAAGTTAGAGAGACGGTAAGGTACAGAGTTTGGTTTAGCGACAGTGTTAGGGTTAGGGTTAGGGTTAGGTTAGGGTTAGGGTTAGGGTTAGGGTTAGGGTTAGGTTTTAGGGATAGGCTTAGTGTTAGGTTTACGGTTTAGGTTTAGGGTTAGGGTTAAGGTTAGGGTTTAGGGTTTAGGGTTAGGGTTAGGGAAAGGATTA